>ML803018.1:64425-91565 GCA_009831015.1 Picea engelmannii
TAGAAATTTGGTATCATTACATTCATGATATGGTGCAGAGTGTTGATGTTTGGACAACATCGGGAAGACATTTTCTTAGAATAATAATTAATAATATAATTATTGATTAGTAAATATCATATATAATAAGTAAATGATAATAATAAATAGTTATTGAGTATTCAAGGGACGCATCCTTTCATGGATGGTCACCATGTGTTCCCTATATATGGAACACTCATCATTGTAATAATATATCGATCATATCTCATATGAAGAAAAACAACATGGTATCATAGCAGGATTGGGCTTGACTCCCTCACGGGAGGGCCCAAGAAAATGAGAGAGTTGTTGGTCATACCTAGCCTATTGGATACAACGGAGAAGAGCTTAGCATAACCATAACTAGACACAACACGGGCAGTGCGTTGGCTATGCTAGGTGCTTATGATATCGTCGAGCTCAAACTAAATCACTCCCATGTGGTCAACGAAGGCGACTGTGAACCAGTAGCCTGGAACTGTGGAACCTAGAGCGATAATTTTCTATGCTCTTGCTATTCGATAAACTTCGTCGATGGCGTTCATTGTTTGTGTCGCAGGAATCCATCCGATGACTGTGAATATGTCCTTTTGAAAAACATTATGGCTATAGAATGCGATGTCGAACAAAAACCATGTGCTTGTTGTTCCCGACAGATGCCACCCGTGTCGCCTAGCAAACTCTTTGGAAAATAAACCAAATCTCGGCTCATTCCTTGCAACCAAATCATTTGCTTCAATCTCTACCTGAAGAACCTAAGACATGTCGGTTGTGGCTTGCTTTATGTTTCTTTCTACCAGCATCGTGTAGCGAGCGGTTTCGGGCATTCTCAATTTCCAGTAGTATGTCAACGCAGCAGAAATAACTCTGAACATTAGGATGATTCTCCATACATAATCGGTTGCATGGGCAGTCGAACCTGGAGGGTCAACCTAGTATGAGGGGCAGTCGTACTTGCTCTTGAATCCCGCAGAGAAAATAATGTCCACGACACCGCCGGCAAGAATCTCGAAGCCTTGCATGGAAAATACTACTGCGATGAACACTCCTTGGGTTTTCTTATTGGCATACTCTGACATAATGGTGGCGGATAAAGGATAATCTATGTCGATGCCGAAGTCGAGCCATAATCTAAAAAAGAAAAGTGTGGTCATCACGGATTTGGCTGTGTTGCCGAAGGAAAGAGCGGATGTTATGGAAGCATGATGTTGCATCCATCGACATCAAAATATGGAGCAATGAATGGTCGAATGTTGTGACCAACAGTTTTCTTGCGGTGATGTACCAAAAATTGAGAAACATAAATCGCCTCATTGGCATTCAAAGTGTTAGATTTGCAGCAAAGGTAAATGTTATTGGTGACCTCAAGTTACCGTTACCATACACCTATTGCTTATCTTAACTTGGGCATGTGCGAATAGAGGACCTTACAACAGAGATGTTGTTGGTACCTCAAGCATGTGTGAATAACAGACCACTTCCTGACATGCCTCAGACGGTCAAATGAAGGAACCAAGACATTGATTTCATGAGGAAACCTTGATATGTCTTGTGAGACATTGGTTCCATGAAGGAACCTTAATATGTCTTAGAAATTGGTTTCATGAGGAAACCTCTATATGTCAAATATGGTCCAAGATGACTTAGCTTGATCAGCCCCAAGGGACTAGCCACCCCTTGTAGGATAAACTAGCTCAGTTCGTGTGCATATAAACTACATCCATGACTGCAGTGTATGTTCAGAACATAAGTCCTCATAACATTTTGAGGAACATGACTCATGAGGAGGCCTTCACCATAGTGAATCTTGAGGTTGGACACTTCAGGATATTTTGGGTGTCCATTATACATTCATGTACCCAAGGAGAAAAGGACCAATCTAGACCCTTCAGAAAGAAAGGGTAGATTTGTGGGGTACATTGAATCTTCGAAGGCATATTGGATCTACATCCCTGGTCAGAAACAGATTGAGGTGAGAAGAGATGTTACCTTTGAGGAGGAGGTAGCCTTCAAGAGATCTAGAGGATCTCACATGGAGATTAATAGTGAGACATGGGAAGAGATGGTGCCTTCTCCCCCTCACCCTCCAACAATTCAGAGGGAAACAGTTGAGCCTATTGATCCAAATGATCTTGTTGATCCTATAGCTCCAGTTGATGTTCCTAGAGATATTGCAGTAGGTCAGAAGAGATCTACATGGGATCTTCAGACTCTATAGGAGGTAGAAGGACATGCAACTCCTTGTGCTACCTTCCGAGAGAGAAAGAGACCTCATAGATATTTGTGCTATGCCACAGATATGAGCCACATCATTGATTTTGAGCCTTCCTATTATGAGGAGGCAACTAGTCATCCAGTATGGAGAGATGCCATGATGGAGGAGTATCAGTCCATCGTGAAGAATGATGTGTGGGATATTGTTCTGAGACTTGAGGGGAAGTTTGCAGTGACTTCCAAATGGATCTACAAGATCAAACACATAGTTGATGGGAGCATCGAGAGGCACAAAATGAGATTTTTTGATAAAGGATTCTCTCAGGTGGAGGGAATAGATTATGAGAATACATTTGCTCTTGTTGCTCGATACAGTTCTATCTGGATGATTATTTCCCCTGCAACATCCATGGGTTGGAGAGTACATCAGATGGATGTAAAGACAACCTTTCTCAATGGATAGATTGAGAAAGAAGTATACATCGAGCAGCCATATGGTTTCGTGATACATGAGAAGGAGTCTCGTGTGTTCATGTTGAAGAAGGCCTTGTATGGACTCAAGCAACCAGCTCGAGCTTGGTATGTGAGGATTGATGGACACCTGATGATTTTTTTGGGCTTCAGCAAAATTGTTGTCAATCCCAGCATGTACTACAATATTGTTAATGGTGAGTCCGTGATTTTGGTCCTCTACGTTGATGATTTATTCCTCACTGATACAGAGAGCCTTATTGTTGACTGCAAGTATGTGTTGGCCTCTAAGTTTGAGATGAAGGACCTTGTTATGATGCACTACTTCTTGAGACTAGAGGTGTGGCAGAGAAATGATGATATCTTCCTAAATAAGGGGAAGTACACAATTAAGGTATTGAAGAAGTTTGGGATGTCAAACTTGAATCCCATGGCTACACCAATGGTGACGAATCTGAAGAAACTAAGTGTGTCTTTTTCTGATTCTAACGAAATTGATCTGACTTTGTACAAACAGTTGATTGGATAATTGATGTATCTGGTTAACACCATACCAAATATTTACTATGCAGTGAGTGCACTTAGCCAGTTTATGATTTAGCCGATATAGACACACTAGATTGTTGTGAAGCATGTGTTGAGATACCTGGGAGGCACAGTTCAACATGGTCTGAGATATACTTCCAGTATTGATATGATATGGCAAGGATATATTGACTCTGATTGGGCAGGGAGAACAGTGGACAGAAAGAGCACCTTCGGGTGTTGCTTCACTTTTGGATATTCCATGGTTTCTTGGTGTAGCAGGAAACATACTTATGTGGCTTTGATCACAGCAGAAGAAGAGTATATTGCATTAAGTATGTCAGTCTGTGAAGTAGTGTGGCTTCAGAATCTCCTTGTAGATTTATCTGAACATGTGATGGATTCCACCATTATTCATTATGGTAACCAAAGTTGTGTGAAGATCTCAGAGAATCTAGTGTTTCATGACAAATCGAACCACATTGAGATCAAGTACCATTATATCTGAGACATGGTGCAGAGGAAGGAAGTTCTGGTGTTGTACCTTCCTACAGATGAGCAGGTTGTTAATGTTCTTACCAAACCAGGATGAAGTTCAAGTACTTACATGACAGATTTGGTGTGGCAGAGAATGCCTCCCTCACTAAGAGGGAGTGTTGATGTTTGCATCTTCCTGAGACATTCTCCAAATCGTACTCCTCTGTGACTGATTTGAGTTGATCTGTGATGACACTTATCTGAGAAGGGATAAGTGTGTTTGGGCTTATAGCCCAATGTCCCTTATGGAGAGCACATGAGGACATGTCATGGGAGTTGACCCTTGACGTCACACACTATGGAAGTTGACCCTAGTGTTTATAGAGGGTGTATCCTCTAGAAGTCCACATGGGAGTGTCATGTGTGACAAACATTCTCGAGATCGTACTCCTCTGTGAATTGAGTTGAGTTGATCTATGAGGACACTTATTCAAGAAGGAATAAGTGGGACACTTATTCGAGAAGGGATAAGTGCATTTGGGCTTATATCCCAACGTACCATGTGGAGAGAACATGAGGACATGTCAAGGGAGTTGACCCTTGATGTCACACATTATGGGAGTTGACCCTAGTGTTTCTAGAGGGTGTAGCCTCTAGAAGTCCACATGGGAGTGCCATGAGTGACAAACCTTTTGCTAATATGGTGGTTGTGTATCACTGGTAGAGACTACGTGTCTCTGGACAATAGTTGTGTACTACTATGGAAAGATAATCCCTAGCTAAGAGGGAGTGTTGATATTTCAACATCAGGCGTAATTTCTCCTAGATTGGGATGCATACCAAGGGAGATAGGATACATTTATCATAAATATGCACTTGTGTTAAAAGGGCCCAGACATAGTCCTTCCTTGATCATGACAAGGAATGATATGGATTTGAGGTGCTTGAAGTGCTTTCCACGTGTCGGTTAGCATCAGGATAACATTCACTCACAGGTGTGTACTTGTGGTGAAAGTTCCTCTTGTGGTCTTTGTCCTAGTCGTGGTGATTTGACAAGGAATGATAAAGACTCGAGATGTTATATGTTATTACATGTAGACCCAGAGTGAGCCTAATCTTAGAGAGAATTAATTGGCTCAGAGGGAGAGCCGCAAAAGGAGTTTCTCCTCGGTTCAGGTGGGAGAGATACTTCTCCCAAGACTGACAGACAAGTGTCATGAGTCTAGGGTGAAGTTTGTATACTTTAGAGACAAGCTTGGCATGATGCAGAATGTCTCCCTCGTTGAGAGGGAGTGTTGATGTTTGGACAACATAGGAAAGTCATTCTCTTAGAATAATAATTAATAATATAATTATTGATTATTAAATATCATATATAATAAGTAAATGATAATAATAAATAGTTATTGATTATTCAAGAGACGCATCATTTCATGGATGGTCACCATATGTTCCATATATATGGAACACTCGTCATTGTAATAATATATCAATCATATCTCATATGAATAAAAACAACACAAAGAGGAGCCATAAAGCTCCATTATGTTGGAACGGATGAACATGTTGCAAATGTGTTGACCAAGCCTCTGTCTCATGTAAATTTTGAGCACTTTCGAGACAAGTTTGGTGTAGTCTGAAAGGACCTCCCTCGAAAGGGGGAGTAGTGTTGATGCTAGCCTTGTGTTGAATATTTCCAACTTCATGTTGATGTTGTTGTGATGCTAGCCTCGTGCTAAATATTTCCAGCTTCGTGTTGATGTTGTTATGATGTCAGCCTCGTGCAGAAGATTTCCAGCTTCGTGTTGATGTGGTTGAGATGCCAGCTTCGTGCTAAAGATTTCCATCTTAGTGTTGATGTTGATGAGATGTGAGATTCGTGTTGAAGATTTCTAGCTTAGTGTTGATGTTGATGATTCTCCAGCCTTCGTGTTGTGATGTTGTTGTTGTTGATGTTGTATCAGCCTCATGTTTTTATTGATGATGATGATGTATTAGTGTTATACTAATCCATGTTGATGCAAATGATGATGATGCCATTCTAGCTCCTTGTTGTGGATGATGATATTGATGATGAGAAAAACTTCTGATGATTTATAGATATGTCAGTTAGTGTTTGAGATGCTATTGATGTTGTTACCCTCTCTCTCTCTTGTTGACATTGTAGAATACCCTTCTTGTTAAGGGGGGGTGTTGAAATATTGTAACTGCAAAGATTATTCTATTTATTATTGAGTTATTATTCATTAGATCAATCCCCTTTTTGTGGATTGATCATGTCGGGCCTTGTACTTGACCAAATCCCCTTTTGTGGATTGGTCAAACCCCAATTATATTATGCAAACTAAGAAGTCAGCCCCCATGCCTAATTAAAGTGGTTTTAACCACTAAGAAGAGAAGTCGACCCTACCCAATGAAGAGACACCTTTCCAGGGCCTGCCAGCTAGTATAAATAAAGGAGGCTAGCGCCTCATTATCTCACTCACTCATTCACTCATCAAGTGCGCAAGTTTGGTAGCTGCAATTGGGAGAAGAAGGAAGAGAGAGGTGCATTGCTCAGTGTTGGATATTCTCTAGTGTTTTAGTTTATTGTCTTGGCATTGTATTGGCTATCTATATTAAGGAAGTTTTTGTTGGATTTTCTCCCCCATGAGGGTTTCCAAGGATAAATGTTGTGTATCTTGTGATTGTGTTTCTCTCAAATCGTTATTGTTATCTAGTAAATTGAAAAGAAACCTAATAATAGCTCAAAACTTAACAAAAATTGCAATGCTTGATAGTGATTTTACTTTTTTATTCTAACCATTTGTCACCATTGGGAGTAGAATTTGGTTGATAGGGTTTGGGACCCTTGTTTTTCTTGTTGTTGTGAGGATGTTGCTTTTTTGGATGCTTAGACTTATTTTTTGTTGGGCCACTAAGGCTTTGTTAGATGTCCCTATAGTGTTTTTCACTCCAAGATGCAAAAGTTTATCTTGCTCTCTAATGAAAGAATCCAAAAAGACTAAAGATAGGGTTCTGAGTATGAATCTCCTAAAGCTTCTCCAGTGGAATAAAAAGTAGTTACAAAAACAGAATATCAACTATCAAGCTTAGCAAGAATAACATATATACATTGATCATCATTCATATATATTTTATAGTCTTAAAGTAAAAGTCCAAGTGTTTAGAACTTAGATAAATAGTCTTCAACACACTGGGCTCGAATCACATTGTGTTTTTCAAATATCGTTTCCAACATAGCCAAGCTTCATGCACGTCATCAATTCTTTGAAGATGAAACCGTAAATTATAAGAAAATTTGTACATTTCAATTAATCCATGTGCTTCGTTATTCTTATTTTCCCATTTGGTTTTCTTTTCAGCATCAATGGGGGATTTTTTCCCAAGATAATATGTTACAATCAATTACTTCATAATATATCCTCCATATGGGATTTTCATGAGAAGTAGTTGGCTTTGGTAAGCAAAAGATCACTTGGAGTAGCCATACTAAAATATGCAATTAATTTTAATTAAAAAGATGAAACTTGTTATCTTGATGGAAAGCTCTTGAAAAAATAGATCGTTTAAAAAAACCAACATTGAAAATAGACTTCAGATATAAAAGTTATGTCATTTTTTAAAAAGGCATAAAAGGTAGCGAAAGTCCCACATGGCAGGGAGAAATTGGTTCATGTGGCACAATGAGGTTTTCGTGTAAAAAAAAAAACTCCCTTCTTTAACTTTTCCTATAAGCTCACTTTTACAAATATCTCTTGCGTCGGATGGGATCCATCATGCTAAAGCTCTAAATCTCTTGGTTCATGAGGTGTATGCTGAAGAAATTGTTGTAGATCTTATCAGGGTGATTTGTCTTATTGCCCAAGGCTTTTGGATACAAGCGTGAATAGTCGGTAGGTCTCTTTTAGCATGCTCAGGGACCTTGTTAACATGGGAAGAGTTGTGTTACTATGTTTGTATCTAAGGTGGTTAGGCCTGCTAAATACTTGGGGTTAAGTAGGGGTCACTCTAAGGATCCATCATGCTAAGTCCTACTCTGATGTTCTAGGAGCGCTGATAGATATAATCCTTTATTATGTCTAATGGGTTGAGTCTTCCTTCCATCTTTCCATAAAGAAAATATCTCTTAATCTTAGGGGGGGCTAGAATAAGAAGGTGGGAAAAACACCCATAACTTGATGGATAGAAATCATGAATGGACAGTTGGATTATCTAGGTAAGGGGCCACTTTATAAGACTATGTCCATTGATTTCCCACTTTAAAGACATGAATTATTTCCTTAAATAAGTATTTCTCACTTTGTAGGTGAGAAATACTTATAAAGCAAATCATTTTTATAAAATAGGTTAAAATCACTTTTATAATGAAATTACTTTATAAATTAAAGTTGCATACAAAAAATAACTTAAAAAAAAAAGAATATTAAAATTATTTTATAATGATTCACTTTTATAATTTAAGTGAAATGTTTTTTTACAATAAAGTTATGAGGTAACTCAAAGTTGCAAGAACTTTTTTAAAGTTATTTAAAAGAAAAACTCGAATTCAAGATCTATTATTAAATAAAACAACTTTCAACCAAGTGAGTTAATGAAAAACATATTTCAAATGTTATGAACATGGATGGTCTCTATTTTTAAAACTCTTTGCTTTGAAGTGCATGTTTGCCCAAACACCCTTGTTTTTCCCTGCAAAAAAAACTTCAACATGGCCACACACAAAACCAAGCGAAATTTAAAAAAAATAAAATTACATAACTTTACAATAATGGGATTAGATCTCGATTAGTTTCCCTGGAAAACACAAGTTGTCTCTCTGTTTTTAATTTGTTAAGCTCACATAAAGCATGGAGCAAAAAAGAGCATACGTAGAAAAGAAAACAATTTTCACTATGTTTGTGATTTGTCTAGATCACACAGAATGCACGGAAAAGAGCATATGTAGACCGAAAAGAGTTTCAAACCAGGAATAAAAAATAGTAAAACAGAAATATTAACACAAAAATATTAAGAACGTAATCAAACTTTATACCTTTGGATCTGACAAAAAATATTGTATCTTACAAACGAAAACCTTTTTGAGTGAAGCAAAAGGTGTTTCCAACTTAAATCAATGCTCCAAACACAATGTAATAGTCCTCTCAACCCAGGAATGCACATAAATAGTAGAACCCAAAAATCTTTTGTTACATGTGGCGACACACATTCAAGTTCTCGATCAACAATGAGAGTGGATCTTCAAACAAATTTTGATATGGTATTTCCACACAAGATGAACACCTTTAGTAACCATCACACAACCAGATCAAATATCAGTACACCAATGTTCTTATGTAGTTAAAAACCAGACAATCCACGTCCCCAACCAATGGGCCCACTTGAGGCAGTATATTAATGCAAAAGAAAAATGTATACATAAGAGTGTTTCACAATTGATCTTCAACAAGTGACTCTTCATGTCTTTTAAGTAAAGATCATGGACCAATTGGATGTTATACCATAAATCAATAATCATTAGTATCAAGTAGAATATGAACTATTGGATCACTTTTACCTAAAAACACATTAAACCAAGTTGATCTTAACTAAATCTAAGTGTCTAAATATCCTAACATTTTCTTCTCAAATCACAATCCCTCTTCAAATTCTCTTCAAATCACAATCCCTCTTCAAATTGCCTAACTTCATGGGTTGACTTCATGATCCTCTAGCAAGTCTTTATTTTCCAATCGCCTTGAACAACACCCTATTCTATTGAACTTCCTTTTGATACTCCAAATATGCCAACTCAAGCTTTTGAACTTATCCTCCATGTCTTCAATGTCATACAATATTTCCTCGTACATTTCTTCATTTGTCTTCTCTTTGTTTTTAAAATGAACACCTCATCCTATTATGGATGAATGAACCTCAACTTCATTTTTATTGCAATCAAACAAATACTTCTACATGGCTTGGTTTTCTAAGGGTCCAATTCCAAGCCACGTTCCTCTTCAATGGTGGCTCACCTTGCATCCTAAATTAGGCAATATAACCACACCTCTTGAAAGTTTATCCCACTAAGTTGCATATTCAACCCAGTTTACCTCTCTCTACCCATTGCTCACCATTTCACTTAGAACCCCTCTCACCACCACTTTTTAAGAACTATTTCTTGACCAAATAACAAATGTCCTTCCTTTCATTGCCCTCTACCCATTCAATATAATACTATGCCCCATAAAGCTTGTCATCCTTGAGAACAATTAAGCAAATATGTTATCCTCCTCCTTGAGTAATCATCACTTTAATAACTAGAGTCGGATAAATAAGGAAATAATAACTCTATGGATCATTTTCAAAGTGTTCTCCTTCTCCAAGCAACCGAATAAAGATTATATATCTGATCTTGAAGTCCTCATATAACACTTATTCCAGTCAGGGGATCACATCCCCCATCAAATCCTCATTTAAGTTACACCCCACAAAAGACTTTGGGGATTTCATTGCCACCTCCTATTAACCTTAATAAGGGAAAAATTAGGTGATGAAAAATAATCTTAACCTTACTAAGGGGAAAATTAGGAGATGAAAAGTAATCAAGTTACCTTAGATCTTCCCTACATATCACTACTATTAAACAAGACTTTTAATCATTGCAATTAAACAAAGCTTTTAAGCTTGATTTTAATGCCCCCTCCCTTAGGTTTGATTTACTTGGGACTCAAATCACCCCAAATCACCCCTATCAAAAGATCTACTACTTTATTGGCTTTCATCATTGCAAGTTAGAGCTATACCTCTTCAAAGATCATAATCACCTCCACTATCCAATTGAAAGGTGACATGTTGACATTTATCCTTACAATTTAGAGTTATGCCTCTTCAAAGTTTATAATCACTTTCACTATCCAATCAAAATGCCCTTCAAAGATGCCTTGTTATATCTCTATTATTTTGATAAATAATCAATTATTAATTGAGGATCATTTTGGAAAATCACTTTCCAAAATTTAAAGAATCAATTATTAATTTAAAATCTCCTTTGAAAATCATTTCCACAATTCCAACTCCAAGCTTTTACTTCTAATTCCACTTGGTTATCGGTTGGAGTTATGCCTCTTCAAAGTTTATAATCACTTTCACTATCCAATCAAAATGCCCTTCAAAAGTGCCTTGTTATATCTCTATTCTTTTGATAAATAATAAATTATTAATTGAGGATCATTTTAGAAAATCACTTTCCAAAATTTAAAGAATCAATTATTAATTAAAAATCTCCTTTGAAAATCACTTCCACAATTCCAATTCCAATTCCAAACTTTTACTCCTAATTTCACTTGGTTACAGTTTAACTACTCAAAAACCTAATAAAAAAAGCATTGAAATTCCTAAAATCTTGAAACTCCCCTTTTTACCTTATATAAAAAGCATTGAAATTCCTAAAATCTTGTAATTCCCCTTTTTACCTTGTAAAAAAAGCATTGACATTCCTAAAATCTTGTAACTCCCTTTTTTCTTGCTTTTTCAGGTTTATTGCATCCTTAAAATTGATATTTTTCAAAAAATACATTTTAACTCCCCTTTTTCTTGCTTTCTCAAGGTTGTGGTTAATTGCATCTTTAAAATTGATCTTTTTCTAAAAAAAACTCAATAAACATACCTGCAAAACACATATCTTATGATTTTTTTAATATTTTTAAAATTATGAAAAGATTAACATTCCAAGTTGTGGTTAATTGCATCCTTAAAATTGATCTTTTTAAAAAAAGACTCAATAAACATCCTACAAAACTCATATCCTATGATTTTTTTAATATTTTTTAAATTATGAAAAGATTAACATTCCACCCTGGAGTTTATAATTCAAAACTCGTATCCTAAACTTTTTTTTTTTTAAGTTTTTAATAATTTTTAAATCATAAGATTAACATTCCACTCTCAAGAGTTTATAATTCAAAAGAGCAAGTGAACACAAAACTTCCAACCAAACCAATTCATGCCAATCCTTAATCAAACTCCATAATTAATTTTAATAATTTTAGCCTTTCATATAATAAGTTTTATTATTTATTGAATAAATACCCAACTCAATGCCTTCATAGAATAACTTCCATTAATATTTTTATATTTTTATTATTAAGTTTTATTATTTATTGAATAAATACCCAACTCAATGCCTTCATAAAATAACTTCCATTAATATTTTTATATTTTTATTATTATATGATATATTTAAGACTTTCATTATTTATTACTATATCATATATTTAAGACTTTCATTATTTATTACTATATCATATATTTAAGAATTCCATTTCATATAATAACTTTCATTATTTATTATTATATGATATATTCAAAACTTCCATTATTTATTATTATTCGATATATTTAAGACTATGTAATGTAATCTTACGTACGTTACCTCTAACCCAATTTTCACCTCCAACTAGTATTCTCAAATTTTAGTTTAAAATTTGATCTTTATAGGAGTGGTGTTACTTTAAAGATGGATTAAGTTGTGATTTCATACAAGTTTTTTCGATATTGGTTGCAGTCATCAACCATGTAATTATTAAATTGGCCAAATAGATTGGGTCGACTGTCAATCCAAGGGAAATTATTCCCCAGTCTGCTACAAACTTTGTACCGGTGAATATGAGAATGAAAAAGGAGATTTACAAAATTAACCACTTTCACTCGATATCAAAAGCTATACCTACAAGGTTGAAAAGGGAAACGGTAACTGCTGAATATGGAAACGAAAAAAGAGAAATTTACAAAATAACCCACTTTCACTTGATATCAAAAGTTGTATCTAAGAGGTTGAAAAGGGAAACGGTAAACATTTAGAGACCCAAAATCCTACTTAAAAAATTTAGTGTTGGTGTTATTGGTTTTAATAAAAAAGACAGTCATCTTAACATTACATTCATGCTTTAAAATATTTCTTAATTACGACATTTATGCTTTAAAATATTTCATAATTACGTCTCTCGCAACCCAATGCCCTCGTTCTCTTTGTCAACATTGCTGCTAATCAGCTTGTTCTTAAATGTTCATGTAGAATTACTCTAAAATTCCATATTTCTGCATAAATTAGATATTTCAAACAACATGCATGTAGTTATTATATAATGCCGACCACTTATTAATACCTTCTAATTTAGAAAGTTCCAGAACTTGTGTTGACGAAAATGCCTCTCAAATTTGAGTAGCAAAAGGAAAATCCCTTAGACCTATAAGATTCTGCATAAACTATTTCTGTTGCATTCCTAAACTAAGTAGCAGTCCTTTTAACACTAATATCTTTGTATGTGAGAGATCAAATCACATTGAAAAGTGAATGCTTCAAATATGGAGTTTGCTTGGTGTCTCTGACTCGAGCACTGGATATCTTCCATGACCAAAAATTTAAAAAATTCAGAGTTCTCCCCCAAAGGTAACCTCTTAATAGCCGTGATGTTCTCATGCAGTCTTGAAATTTAGTTTGCTAACAATTTATGCAACTGTTTTCACATTCAATTTATTTCTGCTATTTTAATGTAACCAGCAAGCTTTCTGGTACATACTACATAAATTGCACTCCGCTACAATGCAGTACTAAGTACAGTAATGCTGCTGCAAGATAATTCTAATCCCAATGGGAGTTTTCGAATTGCCCACAGGCCACAAATGATTCACGGGAACATTTGTAACATTAGAAGCAATAACACTTCATAGACGACTGCAGCAATGCCGGTATGGGTAGAAGAGTCATTTACAAAAGCAGTGATATTTGGCTTATACATTACAATATGGAACACCTGACAATCAAACCTTTGTGATCAGTTCTCTGCTCTTCATTACCTGCAGGTATACATCTATGATTAGTCCATTACCACTATCTCTAAATTTTAAACAGATTGCATCATGGAGAACCACTCGACTCTTTCATAACTCCTTAATGGAACTGTTTCTCAGACCCCGTCACAAGAGATAATAACATTTCAATTTACAAAGAATGCCGAGTCCTGATACAAAAGGCAATAATCCTAATTTATTACTCACTTCCAATGTTTGGCTTTCATCAAATTCTAAAAGCCTAGCATATAGATTCCACCCACGAAATCAAGCATGAGTTTTGTTCTAGAAATCTAGCTTCCAAGTGGTAATTTAAATTTTGATTTTGATTGTTTCGTAGACACGTAAAGTTTGCATGTCAAGGCTACTGCAAAAATAGCCAAAATACACCATTCTTCACACATCATCATTTCACTTGCAAAGAAGTTATATACGCACTATGAAGATATGAAGATGTTTAATAGATTCAAAGCAAAGTACAATAGTAAACCAAAGAACCTGTTTAATGCTCTTACATTTTCAATTTTGACGAAGGAAAATAGAAGGTGTACGATGCAATCGTTTGTTAAGAAGCTTTGTTGCTTTTAATTTTGTAAAGCAAGAATGAATACCCTATGACCAAGTAGAAAATAGACGGTAACTTTAACAATGGAAAGAACAAATACACCGCATTTGTAATTCAGGGGAAAAGATTATAACACAACGTATTGTCTCTTTATTGCATTGAGTCAGCCATATATAGACAAACGACTAGTCTTAATAATTAGCTATAGAAATAAGTTATAAGTAACAGATCTGCAATAGGTTTGATGTCCATGACATCCATAACTTTGAGATTCATGGAAAAAGTCAGATTACATTAAAATGATGTCCAATTGATCCACAAACTCTTCGTCAACTTCCAAAGCAATTCAAAATGCCCACAGTAATAGTAACGAAGCACTTTCTAGAAGAAGGTACCTTCTGTAGGTTGTGACAGTTTCCGGTTTTGAGGAGATGCCATTTCTTTTTTTAACTGCTTCAAAATATCTTCCATTGTATATTCACGCCGCCAATTTGATAGCATTGAAAACAGTCTAGGTTCTACCTGCAGTGTTTATATTTTAAAGGTGAGAGCAAGGCAACTTGACAAGCAGAAACAACTATGAACAAAATTGGACCAATAAAATATTCCCAACTGAAATTCCTAATGAAAGACGGAACTTCTTGTAAAATCTTGCTGAAAGGCAACATGTATTGGATAAGAAAGAAAGTGTTTGATAATATGATATCTTTAATATTTCGTGCCTAAGAATAAGCAAAAGACAATTCCAATATCCAAACCAATAATAGAAGTAACACTCCCTCCTGACATTTGCTTAGACCTTCATTGGTTAGCAGAAGTCAAACCAGGAAAAGAGCTTGCAATTCATAAAAGTCAAATAGTATTTGCAACTATCAAGTTCGAAACCAAAAAAATCCAAAACTACAAAACCCATTCAAGTTTCTTAAAATTGGAGCCAATTCTTACCACCCCAGTTTCCTGATTCACACATGTCATGTTTATCCGAGAGTGAAACCTCGCAGTTGGAGGCTTTTCAGGATAGTCCTTATCACAAAACAATTTCACTTGATAGATCCGACCTTCGTGCACAGACTGAAATAAAATCAACACTGTGAGGAAATGCATCCCACCTTTCACACAGTATCTATAACTACAAGAACTAAAATATATGTACTTAAAATAGCTACTAATGTGTCCTAGTTCAAATTTCAAATAAATGTCAGGCATCTAACAACGAAAAATAATTAAAATGAAAGTGATCTCCTTGCAATGAACAGGAAATAAAAATATCATACATTATGAGGCCCAATAATAGTCCCAGTCCAGGAACGCATGTATATATCATCTCCATCATCCATCCCATAACTGACAGTTCCATCACCTATACCTTTCTCTCCCCTCTCAAGTTCTTCCAGTAGTCTAAAGTTTCGAGGGACTGGACAACATCAGACAAATTGCATTATGATTCCATTAAAACGCCTAACAGAAAGCTCATAAAATAATTATTTGCAAAGCATCCAATTTAGTATTTTCATAGCAACCAACTGTAAATAGTATCCATCCTGTTCTAATGCAATTCCTATTTGATATGTGCCATATTATTTTAGGATAATATTATACTGCTGTCCCAGTATAGGTAAATACCAAAACTCCTCTTGAACAGAAAATTAGAATTCAAATCTTCCACACCAATAATGATTTTCCTTCGTATTGAGTGACAACCAAAGTGGATTGCAACTGAAGCAGTAAATTGAGTGAAAACCAAATTGATATGTTTATCTAATACTAACTAATAAAGTGGTACTAAATGTTAGTTTCAATTACGATGGTTTCTGTCTTCATGGTTCAGCAGCTTTCTTTTAAAATTTGGGATTAAAAGATTATCATTACATTGGTATCAAAAATGATATCTGATTGTCTGGAATAGCTAACGTCAGTCCTGGTGTAGCAGTTCTTAAAGGGCAACTTGACAAGTATAAACACCAGGACTACATAATTACCAATCAATAATTAAAAATTATATTTCACACAGTAAGACCATTCTCTGACCAAGATATGAATCGTATGTTATCATTTATTGTTTATTTATTATGGCACAGAAAACATGAATAAATGAAGGGGTGATATTAAGGMAAATGTTAAAAAGTTAATTCCTGGGAAATTATTTTCCACTAACATATATACCAGCCTCTTGAAACCAGTGTTCCACAGGGACATGTCCCCCACGTTTCTCACGCTCCAGGGGCAGGGGCAGGGGGGCAYCTGGGGAAACGTTTCCCCACATCCCCCTCTTTTGGGGAAACTAAGGGAAACGTTTCCCCAGTGTGGGGGGTGCATTTCCCCAAAAGAAGGGCATCTGGACGTCCCCCCTCGAAAAGGAGGGGTCTGGGCTCCCGCCTTCCCCACAAAAAAAAGAGTGATGCCTGAACACCACTCCTGCCCCCCCCCCCACAACACCAATTTTTTGTCCAACAACCCTTTAAGACAGAACAAAGATATAAAGTATAGAGCTTTGAGGAGTTTGTGACCTTGGTAATTAATGGTAATATTAAATTCTTAAAGTAAATGTTGATTTTTTCTATTGACATTCTCCTTTATCTTACCTTTTCTATCCTTTTGCAACTTTTCCTTAAATTTTTAACATTCCCATTAATTGTTTCAGAATGTTTGAGAGTGGTTCCAACCTCATACGGACAAACTAGAATTTCATATCCCATTCAGAATTCAGCATTCTTAACAGTTTTCAAGATTTTAGGATTGGTAGGATTATAGGGTTTCCACTGGATTGCACAATGATGAATTTGCATGGGATGAGTTGTTATTGTTGAGATTTTATTATTATTATTTTTATTTTTATAAATCTAGAGACGGGGATCCCTATGCTAGGGACCCCAACATCCCCCCGTCCCCCTGAATTTCCCTAAAAGTTGGGGATGCTCCCACACGTCCCCCATATGCGTCTCCCTGCTCTTGCGCTCCCCCGTCCCAGAAACTTGGTGGAACATTGGTTAAAACACTAATTTGCATAAATATCTTTATTTATTGTAAATTAGTTGAATTTGAAGGAATAAAACATTATTTTCAAGAAAATAAAACTAAAAATAAAAAAAGTAAATGCTTTATGGGTTGAATAAGTCACAAATTAGTCGAATTTGAAAGGATAAAACATTATTTTCAAGGAAATTAAAATTAAAATTAAAATATGTAAACGCTTTATGGGTTGAAAAAGTCACAAAATAAGAAAGATGTCTTTTTCAAACATATTGCTATATAAATCATTTACAAGTTTGAATAATTTCACCGTTATACAACATTAATTGAAACAAATAAACATGAAAGTTATAAAGACAAATAATTTTCAACTAAACAAGACATATTCACACAGTATGAGATACGATGAACCATGTTCCAAAGTTCATATATAATAATAATTTCAATATTTCAAAGTTTTATAGCCTAAATTCCATTAACACAATGATTAACATTAACAATAAAAATAAAATGAACACTGTACTTACAGATAATTTTAAAAATAAAACAGATATATTTATATGATAATGTTATAAGATAATCAGTGTTCCACGGGGATGCGGCCCCCACGTTGCCCGTGCTCCAGGGGTGGGGGGGTACCTGGGGAAATGTTTCCCCACGTCCCCCTTTTGGGGAAACTCAGGGAAACGTTTCCCTAGTGTGTTGAACGTGTTTCCTCAAAAGGGATCGTAAAGTGGACATGTAGTAGTAAAGATAAAAATAAGAGCTTGTAAAACTCAACTGACATCTAAGAAGGGTGTGTCAAGAGTTCGTTAAACTGATAACACTAAAATGGTTAATTGGTAGTTAAATTTTTTATGCATGAATACATGTAATGAAGAGTTCGTCACCTCTTGTGGTCATAACCAGTGTTAGGAATAACTCAGCCGGGGTCAAAAATCATTGACTTAGAGAAAACTCGAGAATAAATTGGCCAATTCAACAAAAAAGCAGCACTCAAAAAATACACATTTTTTTACTTTTTAAATTAAATTAAAATATAAACTTAAAACAACATCAGATAATCACATTGACGCGCAGATATGAAAAGATATATATATTAATGTATATATATACATTAATTGTTGATAGATATTGAGCAAAAATTGAAGAGTCCAAACAAAATCACATCAAATGATTCAAATCTAACTGTATTTATTATCTACTATGATACTATCCATGCCCTCTGGTCCTTTTACGAGCATAGGTACTAGGTCCTCTAGCAATAGAACTGGAAGACACTTGGCCGAAATTGACAATAGGGTCACTGGCCCTGGCCAGCCTGCAATGGTTGGTATCTGACATGCTCTGCCCATCCCAAATACTATAGCTGATATCTCTTGCAATAAATAAACCCACAAACCCTAAATCAAAAATGATCTGGATTATGTTGAACATGAAAAATAGCAATAACACAAAAGAAACGGAGAGCTACACTGAAAACCAATTTCTATTAACGAAACAATGGCGAAAAACACTGTACAACTACAATGGCCAGAATGGGTCTCTGGGAAGAAATGTGTCTACTACACTCATTCACAAAAAAGGCCATAACAAGAGGCTAAAACTACATTTTATAATGATGCCAAAAAACCCTCAGATGCAAGAACCCTAATCCTAACACGAAGTGAGGGTGGGGTGAGTAGTGGAGGTAGTAAGTGTGCACCGGAACAATCCTTGTTGCTACTAGACCAGGGGAGAAGATACCAGAAATTGCTCGTGGCAAGAGGCTTAAGAAAGCTTAGTAGATTATCAAATTCTTTCTTTCAATTTAGAATCTAGATTCTAGAACTTATAGTTATTTGTCTTTATTATAGCCTATTTTGTAAAAATTATATCACAGTTGAAGTTTGAACTGTTGACTACATATTACAACTCTATGGTCATGATGTTCTGTTTCAATTCATGGTTGACGTTATCTGTTACAGTAATGTTATCTATTGAAACTTGATACTTGAAGGCTGATGCTATAGCATTATTCGATGAAAATGCTATAAGTTATAAAATAATAATAACAATAATTTATTTTTAAGGTCACGGCCAAACATGACAACAAATTGGTGTATGAGATCCCCTTGTTTGTGGGACAAGGGACCCCCTCCGCGCAGCGATTTGACTGCTGAAGTCTACGGAAGTATACATACCCTACACCCCCCTGGATTTGAGCCTGTGACCTCCCAGGAGGAAACACATGTTCTTAACCATTAGGCCCACTCTAGATGGTCGACGTTATTTGTGTACTAAATGGTTGATGCTTTAATGATTATCATTAATCTACTACAAAAATCTACAATTTCATATTTTCGGTGACTAATTCGCCATTCTGCATGCATCAAAATATATCTTATATAAAAAACACTCCCAAAACACTTTGCTCCCAGTGTCTTTTTGAAATTGGCGGTTTGCATTCCCACTCCCAATAACTATGAGTAAGACATTGAGCTGTCCGGAAAAAAAGGGGAGCCTTGTTGTGACCATAAATTTTCACTTGTTGGGACGGCAAGTGTGGAGGGGGGGGTAATCTTTGACCCAAAGGAAAACAAGAAACATCATATGCCTATGGAATTGGCAATACTTCAAATAATCAGACCCAAAGGAAAACAAGAAACATCATATGCCTATGGAATTGGCAATACTTCAAATAATCAAACCCAGGCTTTGGCTCTTTGGATAGGAGTCTGGATTATGAAGAACCAAGGCATCAAAAAGATGACAGTGGTTGGAGATTCGATCATAGTCATTCATCATATGGTCTTTAAAGGTCTCCCTAAAACCCCCATCTTGATAGACTGCTATGTTGCACTCAAAAACTGTTAAAAGGAATCGAAGAAGTCAAATTTCTTCATGCCATGAGAGGGCTCAATCAACTGGCAGATAGAATGGCCAATACGGCCTGCTCCTTATCTTTTGGTCAAATTTGGAAAAATGGGAAGGGGGTGGTTTGATGAAGTTCATAATCTGTTCATAATCTCCCCTAAATTTTCTACCCACTCTTCTTATTAAATGACCACATTAACAATCCATGACAAGTAGCATTTCAATTACGACAAGCATTTGCATAGGATCATAAAGGTGGCCCACCGTGTTGTTCATTCATTCTCGTGGGAAGCACTCTTTATTAGCCCTGGCAGGATGCCAGGATGGTTTGGCACAAAGCATGTGGAATTTTTCCTCACCTTTTGATGGACATCTGGAAGTTTCAATTCTGGTTTTGGAGGAGAGGTCAGAGACTTACCATTCTGCTCTTGTTTTTTCCGGTTGGAAGGTCTGGTTCTAGTTGGAAGGCTGGATTTGGAAACGTTTCAAGTGGGGGTTCCATGGAGGATGCTGTGAGAACCCAAAAGCTTGGCTTTAGGAGCAGGGAAAACAGGACTCAGTTGCAATTTGGATTTCCAGCTCAGGCTTCAAGCTCAGGTACTATGTTTGTTAATTCTAAGCCTTCTTGTTCACAAGATTCAAGGAATTCTCGGGGGACTGAAGACTTATTTCCTTGTGAAGTTTTTTCTGAAAGTTCCCCAGACAGATGTTTTCTTAGACTATTCAATCTAGCCTGGGATTACTCTCCCTTGGGATGGTCCTTTAGGTGTTTATTAAGTGGCAAGCCTGAATAGTTGCTTCCATGAGATCTTGGATGGGTATACTTGTTTTTCACATTTTGATAGCAAAGAAGAATTTTAGGCTAATACTCAGATTAGGGACTCTGAATCAAACAAAATGGCAAATCACCAAGACCACCTTTGTGATTCAATTAGACTTTGTGAGCACCTTTGTGAGGACAGTCAAGAAATTGTAGCATGCACAATGAGGAGAATGGAGACATGGAGAAGGGATTGGGAGAACAATTATGAAAAGGAACTTAAAGCTACAAGAAAACAAATGCTTAGGATGAAGACCCAGCTGGACAAGCATAAAAGGAAAACAATCCTTATGGAGGTAGGGGAAGAGAGCAATAGGGAGAAGCTGGACGAGCAAGAAGATTTAATACAAGAATGTAGGAGAGAGTTTGGCATTTGGAGCTGGAGCAACATCCTGGGTTTGCAGATCTAAGGCACTCTGTCTTGCCAGCAATCTCTGTTGGTTCCTTTGGACAAGAGCAAGCAGCAGCAAAGGAAGAAGCCTCTGTGGAACAACCCTCTGAGCATTTCAGGAGAACAAATCCATCCATGCTGTCATCAGTTGTAGCAAGGAGGACTACCCAATTTGGGCATAGTAACAAAAATGTTTAATATTATGATGTATCTCAAGTCTGTAATTTTGTTAGGCCAGTTTGTAAGGCTTTATACAAGCCAGACAGTCAATAGTAGCAATAGAATACTGAAGATAGGACAGCTAGGGAACAATTACCAGCATCTTTTGAACATTCTGGAAGTTTTTTGGACTGTGTCATCTCTTTTTGTTTGTATTAAATGGTTGGAAGGTACAGTTGCAGCCCCCTATTTTATTTAATACAAATAGTAACCGTTTCGGTTTTAAAAATAAAAATAAAAAATCACTCGTTGCTCTATTTTAGTTCTTTAGCTCATTGGAAAAATTTTGCACACGAGTCAGATGTTCATGCAATAGGCAGCAAAACCTCAAAAAAAGCATGGGAAGGCCTTGAAAATGTGCCAAAAATTCAAGATACAAAAACTGCCAATATCAGGATTGTTTCTCAGATGGCCTTAGACAGCAAACTAGATCAGTCCTAACATGAAATTAGGGCTGAGTGTGCACGTTGAACTAGACTAAAGAAGATTTGTCTGGAAAAAGGGAAGCCTTGCCAGAATCATAACTTTTCATCTGTTGCTCTAGTTTTAGGTCTACTTTAGTGCATTGGAAAGAGAATTTGCAAATTGATTCAAATGCTGTAGCGTTGATCATTAGAACCTCGGAAAATGCATGGGAAGGGCCTCAAAAAATGTGCCAGAAGTTCAAGACCCAAAAACTACCAATATCAAGACCATTTCTGAGATGGCCCTAGATGGCCACCTAGATCAAAAAACTCAAGCTCCTGTTGCAGAAATCTGCAAAATAAAGAACAAAAACATACCTAGGATATGCAAAAGATCAGATGGAAATTGTTGCCCAATCCAAAAACGATTTGTTGCCACAGATTAAGCACCATGTAAACGCTCTAACATCACGCTGGAACTATGTTCTCACAATCAAAATTGCAACCAGCATGCCATTGTGATAAAGTCACAAAAATATTGTCTTTTGTCTCGTTCATGTGGCCTCCTACAGCGACTCCATGCTATGTTGGGTTTGTTGTATACCCAAAAAGTGTATTCCATACACTTTCTCCAATGGAATCTTCTGCCTCGTGCAATCTCTAATACACAACTTCCATTATATTCTTATCGGTGCAATTTTTTACTTTATCCTCCTTTTTCTATAGAATATCTCCCCACCATATTAAAGTATCTAACCACAATCTATTAGAACTTTTCCATCTTAGTTTGCTATCTAACACCACATTTCTCTTTGTTTGGAGAATCATTACCATTTTATATTAACATTATATCACAAATTGTAACTTGCTTCCTAAATGTCACCCACATAACCTTATTATAAGGGCTCTCTCCTAATCTCAAAATATTTATTTTTATATGAAGGCTAGCCAAAATAGTTCATTGCTTCAATTAAAAAGCAGTGTGGCAATGAGTCATTAGTAATTACTCTTCATGCTCATCGCAATGCCAAATCATGTTTCACTCTTATTACTCATGGTTTTTGTAAACAAGAGAAATCAATCTTATCAAATGTAAAAAAAATCTTCCTAAAGGTGGTATTTCTGTCAAGACTCTTTGAAGGCTCTCATATTCCAACATACGGCTCTTATGCTAAACTGCTGGCTACTTTTTAATGATAGAATTTTTATAGGAGATTAAGTTTGAGGGTTTCATAATTTAAAGTTTAAACACTAATATTTTCATTTCCATCACTAAGGACAATTTTTCATCTATGGTAGATACTGCATGTCTTTCCAAATATTTAAAACAAGAATTTTAATATCCAACATACAAAAGAGTATTATGTGGCGTTTCTTCTCCAGTTATGAAATTCAAATTCTTCATAGAAAAGCTCGTCTACGTCCCACTGACATACATATTACCCTCACAATCTTACCCACAAATTTAAATGACTTCTCTAAGGATATAAACTACCTTAAACACCTGAAAATCTATGATAGAAATTTCCATAATGTTTAAACTTTAGTGATCTTCGACTCTTCCCTCTATATGAAAAAAAAAATAGGAAGTTTAAGGTATTGGACTAATTACTTTAAATTCCAATTCTTCAAAGTCATGTCCCTTTGTTTAACAGTTACTTTGTACTAGTTTCATCTTTGTACATCAAAATAAATATTCATTGGAAAGACATCACTATTTTGTTTCATGACATTTTATAGTTCACAACATTTCATTCTTCAAGGAAATTTTACAAGGAGCAAGGAGCAATCTTCCAATACCTATTCCAACTACAAGTTTTTTTTTTCTTTTCAATCAATCATTACAGCTTTTAATTATACACTCAAAGAGAGCCATTACATGAAAAGCTGCATGTGCAAATGGTACAAGAGTGACCAAGGGCATACTTCATCACTATGCTACTTTTTCTCCATTACAAGTTCTATGAACATAACCCTCCCACTCATAAATAATCTTCCCAATCACCTTCAAAATATGGTAACATTGACATGATTGCACAATATCAGATTTCCTTCCCATGGCCAAGGAAAAAATAGACTTGAAATTTCTTCAAAAAGAATGACAGCTAAAGAAACTATAAGTCCTCATAGGGGGGTTATCAGAGCCTTTTCCAAACTTTAGTTGAAATAGATTGCTTACTTCTATGTTTTGGGATTGTGTAATGAAAATTCTAGAAATGGTGAATTCCGTATAACAGAAGTCGAATCCTTATAGCAGGATATTGCAGCAAAGGAAGAAATGATGTAAATCTAGAATTTGTTTACAGTGTAAATTTCTGTATAACTAATATTTTGCTCAAACAAAAATTTGCAAAATATATTTTGAATGTAAAGATAATTCTATAAAATCTAAGAGAATGAAAAACTAACTATTTGAATTCATGGTGACGACTGAAATGTTATGAAAATATTCATGAAAATAATAGTACGGAATTCTTCTAAAGCATTAGAAAATCTTTGATGCGTTTAGAGTCCTATGTGCTAATGCAAAAAACCTAGTTCAGATTGATTTCAAAAATACAAAATTTGACATTAATTAGATCTCAACCTTAACTATGAAGGTAGAAAGGAAGGAAGTACAGCTAAGCTTCAAAAATGAAGTGTTGACAAAAGAATTAAGAATCCCACTGTCACCCACCAAAACTTTGACTCAGAACTAAAATCTGATTTGCAGTGGGCTGATTATAGCCCTGATACCACCATGATACCCACTTTTAGGAATGGGCAGACTGTTTACAATTTAGGGACTCTAAAGCATAGCCATTCCATTACTAACTTGGAATGGAAACAAAGACATGGATATTAAAATATTATATTATGACTTATATGCCCTTTTAGGAGTCAATCTGACTCAAAAGGATGTTTGGAAGCTGGCCATCAATCTTGTATAAAGTTGCTTGGCGATATAGTAAAATTGTTTTCTGAAACATGAAAAACCAAACTGTACCTATTAGAATAGGCACATTGAGACATTTTCCCTTGGCTTTATACTTCCATGGTTTCACCTGAAGTGTGTAGAATTCAAACACCGGATTAGAGAAGGCACATAACAAACAGGTTAAGGTTATAAACCCATTCTTTGATTGTAACTGGATGGACCTTATCTTGCTTATCGTAAAGCCATTGAAGTGTTTAGGAGCATTTACTGTATTATTTGAACATAAAATTCAAATGGAATACAATCTCAACTCTAGTAGTTAGCACCCCCATAGTATCATCACATGGCAAGGTGTGTCTTTGTACTTAGCCATTAGCACATAGCACGGCTGTAACATACCCACTACGAAAATCAAATTTTTCGTCGATTTTTCAACGATCAAACCCCCGAAATGTCTACGGAGGTCTAGCGTAATCTAGCTCTTCCCTCGTCTGTTCCCATAGGATCGCGAGTCACGACCACAGGTCGAACAAATATGGCGTCCTTCCGCTCTTCGCGACTCAGCGCCACCAGAGCGTGGAGTCTTTCGACTCTGCAAACCCCGACACAGCGAAGCGCCGAACCTCGAAAGTGCTGGCGAGTACAAGTTCCCTGTTTGGGTCTTGTCCTCGAGACCATGTTCCGTGACCATGCGCTTAAACCGGCAAAGCCCTTACCGGCCTTTCACGATTCGGGAAATCACGATGCATGACTTCTTCCTTTCCCATTCAAATCCCCGAAAACCACGAAGTCTCCCAAGTTTCCCTCCAAAGGGAGATCAACAGCTATAAGCCTCCCCTGGTCCAACGGTACGGATCCTTTTGGGGTTTCGGTACTCGGGAGTTCGAAATGCAACGACCCCAAGACTCCTTGTCATTTAAATCTCCGAATTCCGTTATGGAAATTCGTGTAAGAGATCGACGGCTCTTAAGAGTGTGGATCCAATGGTCCACGGGATCTCGGGACTTTTCCCAAAACTCTGACCGCTCACCACGCGTCTCCTCTGATGGACGGTCCAGATTCTTTCGATACTTCTCCTCTTCTCTACAACGCGTATCGGGATTTCGGGCATCGGGATTTCGCGAATCGCGGGGGCAAGGTTTTCTAGCCCTCTGGTTTCCCGGATGCCGAAACGTCGACCGGTAACCACGTGTCCCTCCGATGGACGGCGACGACCTTCAGCCAAGATCAACGGTCGTGATCTTTTCGGGATGATCAACAGTGACAATCAAATCCCGACTTTCCTTTACCTCATTCACACCTCTTGCCATTTCGGGGTTTCAGTGATCGGGATTTCGCGACTCGCGAAGACAAGAGTTCTTGCCCTTTGGTTTCCTCGGGTGCCGAAACACCGAAATGTCAATCGGCAGCCACATGTCCCTCCGATAGACGGCTGCGACCTTCACCCACGATCAACCGTTATGATCTTTTCAGGATGATCAACGGTCACGATTAAATCCCGCCTTTCTCAAACTTATTCACACTTAAACCGTTTCGGGGTTTCGGTTATCGGGATTTCACGACTTCCAGTGACACAAATCCTCTGTCAACTCGAATCCCCGGTATCCGAAATACCAATGGACTCTCGATCTCCGCCACGTGTCCTTCACGGATGGACGGTTTAGATTATTTCGCGATTTCGCAACTTGTGACCCCCAGTGACGCAAATCCTTTGTCAACTCAAATCCCCAGTATCCGAAATATTGATGGACTCTCGATCTCCGCCACGTGTCCTTCACGGATGGACGGTCTAGATCTATATCAAGACTTTCACCATGGATTGTCCCGATCTCTTGTCATCGGGACTCCCGAACTCCCAAACTCTGAATCCTCGATACCGACTCCTCTCTCGGGACTTTCGCCCTTGTTCACGAGGGCTTAACCCTCATGCATCTCCTGGCAGATCCAACGGTTGTCGGGTTTTCTAGCTAAGATCTGACAACTCAGATCTGTCCCACGCCGTGTACCAACTCCTCTTTCGAGACTTTCGCCCCTGTTCACGAGGGCTTAACCCTCCTGCATCTCCTAACAGATCCAACGGCTATCGGGTTTTCTAGCTAAGATTCGACGGCTCAGACCTGTCCTACGCCGTGTACTCTCCCACTGCTCTCGGGACGTTGAAAAACCAACGGTCCAGATACTCCCACAGACCTTGGGGATCTACGGTCCCAATTTCCCCGCTACTCACGAAGATAAAAGAAAAGGGGTAAGGCATGTAACGCCCTTGTTTCTTCCTCCAATCTAACAGTCGTGAATGATCGCAGATCTTCCGACGGGATCTCGTCCGTCGATCGATACTTATCCCTACGCTGCTACTTCGGGATTTCAAGAGGATCATTCTTCCTCGTACAGGGTTGCTAAGACTTGCGCATTCAAGTCCTTTTTCCAGGTTCTTGGTAAACTTTTCCAAGAAGGGTATCTCT
>ML803018.1:130376-153668 GCA_009831015.1 Picea engelmannii
TGATTATTAGTTGGCCCTAGGATTTGGTTTCATATCTCGAGTCTTGAGTCATTGTGGAGCAAGAAGAACCTCCTCGCAGGTCTCACCATTTGTTGAAGTTACCACCACATTTTGAGTCTTTACCAAAGTTTCTTTCTAAAAGGTGTAAATTTAATAAACGTGGTACATATATCTCCACCCGCTAGACTTGTGATTATCTAGTTATGAGTACTGAGTCAAATCCGAACGACACAGGGAGTCCCTCGACTCCTAACCTTCTGTGATTAGTGGGATTCCTTCGACTCCTTCAACCGTGATGGTTGGAGTGCCAGAGGTTCTCGTCTTTATTGCCACCCAACCTGCGTTTTCAAATCAACTCATACAAACGAACCCTTTCGAGTCTCTTTTTGGTACACCAGGATACAATTCTCTATCCATACCTTCGGTCTCTAATCCTTTTCTTTTGGTATGCCCAATATGACGTCATAAATTTCATCCTCTATTCCAACGACTAATGCAAATCCTATTTTTGGACATGAGGGCATGGCTCCTCCACATGCACCTCTCTCATTTGGTGGAGGTCATATTCCACAAGTGAATCCTACGGTTGGAGGCCAACGTCCTTTTTCTCCCAGGTCTAATCCTAGTCTCAATGCTCCTAGATGGAGTACTCAATCGGGTGGACAAGTCACTTCCTATATTCTGTCATTTCACCCTTCTTTCTCCATGTCGATTCCGACAAAAACATTTGTTATGAAAAATCCCCCTCTATCCTCCGGAGTTCCACCCGGAGGGAGTCAGTTTCACGCTATGGGAAACCCCCAGCTTGGAGCTCCTCAATATGGGGGAAATGTTTATAACCCTCATTATGTCTCCCTTGTAGGTATGGTGCCCATACAATCTCTTATGAATAAGTTTGGAGGAGTATATTACCCTACCAGACTGGGCCATGGTATATACCAGAACCCTGGATGGCCTGCAATCCCTCAACACCAATCTTTCCCGGGAGAATGGGCTCAGACCCCGCAACCCCGACTCTCTTTTCTGGCCATGCTTAATATGCCATATTTTTAGAGATTAGTGAATGACCCAGTGTGTCATGATCCATCATGGCCCCCTGTCCCCACCAAGCTTCCTTCGGACATTCCAAAATTCGAGGGTAAGACTGACAAGTATTTGGGTGATCGTGTTACTACTTTTCATCTTTGGTGCTCATCCAATTCCCTTAATGACGATTCTATTCGTTTGAGGCTATTTCAACGCACCCTCACGGGGGTCACCATGAAATGGTACATTGAGCTACCGGGGGGAATGTACAAAAACTTTAATCATATGATTTTGGTCTTTCTCAACCACTTCTAGTTGTCAGTTCATTATGATGTCGGCATAGAACTTTTGTCGTCCTTTCGCCAAGATAAGGTCATGCATATCTCAGACCATATCCAAGAGTGGCATAGACAAAGGAGGTTGATTAAAGCCTACATTCCTCCAGAGTTTTTGTTGGAGTGGTTCCTTAAGTCCTTATTGCCTTATATTTCGAAGGATATTTCTACATACAGAGTAACATCTAAGGAATAAGCTATTTTCAAAGCCCAACAACTGGACCTCGTATATGCTCAGTTTGGGATGTTGTATGAAATTATTCCTGACGCACTGCTATTGAATTATGACCCTAGACAAAATCCTAGGACTCATGTTGATGGAATCATAGGCTCTGCAAATGCTAAGTCTACATACTTGGTGATGAACCAGTTGAAGGATTTGTCTCTAAGACATCATGTAGCAGGAGAAGCTTTGACTTCGTTCTCCACTCCCACTTAGTCGACGGATGTGCACTCTGTATAGTTGTTGACCTACCTAAATGGTAACCAATAACCAGGAGGGAATAGAAGGAAAGGACGAGGTAATAATCATAAGGGTGGTAAAAATAATAACAAATTCAAGGATGATACTAAAAATGATATATCGAATAATAATGTTGGTGAGGGCAAGAAAGAAAAATAGAAGGTGAAGTTTCCTTGTAAATTTTTTAAAGATGATCACCTTACCCACCTATTCCCCAAAATCTAGGAAACCTTGAGGCTTTTATCACAACCGCCCGTTGTGTTGACCAATCCATTTCCGCATAATCAACACATGGCTTTGGGGTCCTCCAACACCGGAAATGCGTCGAGTGAAAGTCAAAACCCATAGACACATGAAGGTGGCCATCTATGTGTTAATATGGTCAAGTCTCAGATTGATGTAGCCACTCGATCTCATGATTACGATTCTTCACAGACGGTTACAGGTCCAGAGTCTCCCCCTCCT
The DNA here is from genome assembly GCA_009831015.1 of Picea engelmannii. Lineage (NCBI taxonomy): Eukaryota > Viridiplantae > Streptophyta > Pinopsida > Pinales > Pinaceae > Picea > Picea engelmannii. The sequence continues at coordinate 132,666 of ML803018.1, forward strand.
CCAGAAACACCCTCGCAGATTGAAAATCCCAAACCTTCGCCTCATATTCTGAAAGGAGTAATAAAACGCTCTGCCCACAATCCTAATTCTAGAGCTGCCTAGAACTATTCAATCGTTGAAGATCTGGGTTAAACCCCTTGTGCGATGCCGGATTTGGAGGTGGTCCAGACGTGTCCTTCATAGAGGAACACTTTGTTATCTAATTTAGGAGCTCTAGACCCATGTGGATTGAAGGTTATTAAGTTTGACGTCACAGATGTTAAGCCTCGCTTTCCTTACCACGTGGCCTTTCAAATCCATGCGGAGTACATGAAAATTACCATCAAATGCACTATAATTGATGAAGGTGCCACGAAGTGCGTGATGTCCCTAACCTGTTGGAAAGCCATTGTCTCTCTGACTCTATCCCAATCTATGACTATGTTGACCACATTTTATGGATGCTCATTTTGTCCCCATGAAATTATTCCCACTTTTCCGGTCCAGGTAGGTGGAAAGAAAGTGGAGGTTTATGTCAAGGTGGTAGATGTGCCCCTTGACTATAATTTACTACTATGGCATAATTGGACTTATGCCATGACCACGATCATGTTGTCTATTTTCCGCACTTTATGTTTTCCTCACGAAGGAAAAATAGTGACAATTAATCAATTGTCTTTTGCACATGCTAGTCCTAATGCATCAGTTGGACCTTCGATCCCAATGATCAACAATTCTAGGCAGCAAACCGAGGATGTTGGTGTCAGAATGTATTCCTCTCTCATGGGTAGATTTGATTTCGTGGCACTAATCCATCACATTCTTGCCATTTCCAGTAAATCTTTGTCGTCGATGAGGTCCATTCCTTTCCGCACTTCATATTTCAATGACCCTTGGACCCTACCTTCCCTGACTATGTCGTGCGAAATTTTTCCCCACAATGGGATAGAAATTCCACTATCAGCGACAGAGGTTGCATATCAGACTATTATTAACACTACTGCTAACCCAGATCCTTTATCCTTGCATACAGACAAGGAGGATCCTGTTCTAGAGCCTGTACGGGCCACCCAATCGTCTTGTTCGCATGATTTCATCGTCTATAATTTACCTTCGGATGAAGGCATCGTAGAGGCCATGTATGGTCCCGATAGGCCTTGGGACGATATGCATCATCGCTCCTATTTCCTCCCATAGCTTGTTAGGATCGAACATGATGACATTAGATCTACCTTAAGTGAGATGGTCGGTCACAATGTGGTTCCACTAGATACACATGGTATTTATGCCGAAGGAAACATGGTGAATATTTATCCTACCGTCAAGATCGATATCTCTCAAATTCCTGGAAAAATTGAGAATGCATATATCGGTGCAGATTGTTCGCTTGAAGAAATTTAGATCTACATTGATCTCTTCAAAGAATTTCATGACTTATTCACTTGGTTGTATGAAGAGATTCCAGGGATGAACCCCAACATTTTCGAACATGAGATCAAGACTTATTTGGATGCTAGACCTGTTCGACAACATATTAGAGATGTTAATCCTCGAAAGGCCTATGCTATTAAGGCAAAGGTAGAGAAGCTACTTAATGCTGGTTTCATTTACCTGGTTCCCTTTACCAAATGGGTGTCCAACCGCATTCCTGCCAATAAGAAACAAGGAACCATCCACATATGTATGAATTTTCGAGACCTGAACAAGGATTTTCTTAAAGCAAACTTCCTAACTCCTTTCATTGACCAGATTCTTGATGAGTGCGTAGGAAGCAAAGTTTTTCTTTTATGGATGGATTTCAGTATATAATCAAATTCAAATCAAACCCGAGGATCAACACAAGACGATGTTTATTTGTCCTTGGGTACTTTTTCTTACTGGAAATTTCCTTTCAGCCTTAAAAACATCGAAGAAACCTTCCAATGCGCCATGAGATTTTATTTTCATGATCTCAAACATATTGTCGAGGCTTACCTCGACGATCTTGTTGCTCAATCTCGCAAGAGAGTAAATCACTCCACTCACCTTCGATTAGTATTTGAGAGATGCCATTACTATCGCATCCGTTTGAACCCTCACAAGTGCATGTTCTGCGTTAGGTCTGGCCGTCTCTTAGGATTCTTAGTCTTTGAGCATGGGATCATGGTGGATCCTATGAAGGTTGAGGCAATACTTCGATTTCCTCCCCTGCACAACATTCGACAACTTCAGTTTTTACAGGGGAAGGATAACTTCTTGTGTCGGTTCATAGTGAACTATTCCAATTTAACTAAGGGTTTCATGCATCTTTTGAAGAAGGATAATCCATTTATATGGGATGAGTGAGCCCATGAATCCTTCGATGCTCTTAAGAAAGCCTTGGTATCGACACTTCTGCTGAAGCCTCCAAACTACAATAGATACTATTTGCTTTATATCGCCGCATCCAAAGGGACGATTGGTATGGTTCTAGTTTGGGAGGACGATGAGCTCCATGATCACATTGTCTACTATCTCAGTCGAAGCTTAATCGATCATGAACTTAAATACTCTCACGTAGAAAAACTATCCTTGGCCACCGTACACGCAGTTCAAATATTACGACATTATATATTACTTTGCAAAAATACAATAGTTGCAGATATCAATCCATTTCAATACATCCTTACTAGGAATATCATAGGGGGAAAATACAATAAGTAGATTGTTATTTTGTAAGAATTTGATCTCGATTTTTCTTTGGTGAAGTCTAAGAAATCGCTAGTTTTTGCCGAGTTGATATCAGACTTCCCTCGACTAGATTTGGACATTATTCATGACGATTTGTTCACGGATGAACATGTCTTCCTTATCTCATCTTCGGACCCCTGGTATGGAGACATTCTAATTTATCTTCAAACCATGAAGCTATCCCAACATCTGTCGAGAGACGATCGACGACATATACGTCATCAAGCTAAAAACTACCTTATCATCGATGACACTTTGTATCGTTGAGGAGTAGATAATATTTTGCATCATTGCTTGACTCACGAGGAAGCTCAGTTGGTCCTCAATGACTGTCATAGTGGGGCTTGTGGTGGTCATCTATCTGGGCTTGTGATAGCCCAAAAAAATTTGCGAGCCAATTATTTTTGGCCGTCAATTTTTAAAGATTGTGTTGAAGCAGTCAAGAAGTGTCACCCTTGCCGGGGTTTTGCTCGGAAAATGCGCTCGCATCTAGCCCCATCTTCACCTAGTCATCACCGTTAGTCCCTTCACCAAGTGGGGGTTATATTTTATGAACTGTAACCCAACTTTGGTTGGGGGAAATCAACATATTATTGTGGCTGTGGATTACTTCATTAAATGGGCAGAGGCCATGCCTACTGTTAAATCCTATGGTAAGACGACATCATTCTTCGTATTCAACCAAATTATAGCCCGGTTCAGAATCTCAAAGGAGATTGTCACTGATCATGTAAGTCACTTTCAAAATGAAATGATGAAGGATTTAACATCAAAACTGGGATTTAATCACATTCATTCTTCCCCTTATTATCCCCAGGTAAATGGACAAGTAGAGGTGGTGAATAAATCTCTCAAGAGCATCTTGCAAAAAACTGTCAACCAAAGTAAATCTGACTGGCATATAATGCTTTACCCTGCGCTTTGGGCATATCGAACCTCGACAAATACTTCCACATGTTATTGTCCGTTTCAGTTAGTACATGGCATGGAGTCGATCCTTTCAATTGAATGTGAAATCCCTTCCCTCAAACTGGAAATTGAGCTCCTACTTAACACATCTGATCTCAAAGAACACCTTGTGCACCTGGAGCGTCTAGATGAACAACGTCGAGATTCCTATGCGGCTATCGAAGAATAAATGATGTGTTAAGGATTAGTATGATAGGTTTGTTTATACTCAGCAGTACGCTGAGGGTGAGTTGGTTATCTTGTATGACCAAGCCAAAGAATCCCTGGGGGAAGGCAAGTTTAACCCCATGTGGCACGATCCTTATATCATGTGATGTGTTTTAGAGAAAGGAGCCTATGAATTGGAAGATTATGAAGGGATTATGCTGGATGAGCCCAAAAATGGGCTCTACCTTAAAAGGTATTACACTTGAGCCCTCAAGTTTGGGCTTGACCTTCTGTATACTAATGTATCTTAGTGTATATATATCTTTTCCTTTGTGTCATTGGCTTGCTTATCAATTTTTTCTCTTGGTTGGAATATTTCAATGGAGTCTTTAGTTTACCTAGGATTCACAGATGATGCCATTCATCATACATGGAACATGGCTTCCACTGCTTGGCTCATTTACTCACCCGAGGGCCAACTGGTGTCTTTAGGTGGCGTTCGTCTAGAGCCATCAACGAATAATGTGGCTGAGTATAGCGTCGTTATAGAACTATTACGCGACACCATTTCAGATGGTGTTCGGTCTTTATAGGTTCACCTGGACTCCTAGTTAGTTGTATGCCAGTTAAATGACAATTACCGTGTGTGAGACCCTACGCTACTCCGACGATTCCTACAGGTACGACTTTTGGAACGATACTTTGATTTTCTTACTTATAATGACATACCTAGAAGTTCTAATCACGTATATGATGCATATGCTAATTGTGTTTTAGATTGGAATTTATCACATAACTAAATTAAAGAAAACAAATTCATGCATGTACACATTGTAACATATATAAGTAAAGCCAAAGACCAAAATATTTATATTTCATCTTTTCGAAAAATATGGTGTCATAGTAGAAAATGGGTCTCACACCCTCAAAATACATATATGGCCGGTATATATATATATATATATATATATATATGACCATGGAATCTATGCATGTGGCGCTGGATGCGTATCATGATAGCACACTACGACATTTGCGAGACGCTGGAAGAGTCACACCCACACACTTGGCACACCCATCACCTGTCACTACATAGCCTCCGATAGATCCTCCACTTGAACCATAGGAATCCTGTGCCTCAATCGAGACAGGTCCCCTGCACATTCTGCAACACTCTCTCCGCATCTCCTCCCGCATGCTCATCTCCCCGGCTCCTCTGTCGATGTCGTGGGAATCCATCTGGTTCGTGCAGACCTACATTTGTGTGACAAAGCAATTGTTAATACTTGATACCATACAAAAATATTTGTGTTTTTTTATTCTTTTTGAAAAAACACAAAAACAAATTAAATATATAAAAACATTTCTTACCAATATCACCCACCGTAACCTGGTGGAAAAGGCATATCTGAATCCCCTCTATAGTTTGTCCCATCAGAAGAGTAGTCGTTAATGGCTATAACATGTCGATTCCACTAGAAAAACAACTCATCATTGTAGGGGATTGGCACCCTACCACCTCCTAGTTGCCTCATCACATCAGTACACCATGACATGGTTGGATCGCGCGGTCCATGTGGAATAATCTCTACTCTAGGGCTCAAGCTTGGAACCCGATCAAAGAAAAAACTACACAGAATGGATGCAAATCTGAAATTTCTTTTTCTCCCTTGTTTGCAATCCGTGAGCTGGATTTTCATGTTATCCAGCAGTGAGGTACACTAGTCATAAAAAGTGGGTCGTAAACACTCCACCACATAGAAGATAAGTTTACTTGAGGGCTGGTGCAATGAGGCCGACCCCGAGATCTGGGTAAGAAGAAGTGCAACAATCTTTAAGCTGAGGTTCTCGATCACCCTGATTGGGAGTTGGATCGCTACTTTATCTATGCCCACAAAACAATGGGTGGAAATGTACTCCTCCATGGTCATACCACCCTCAGCCCCCCGGGCCTTGAGATTCACTACCTCATCCCAGTGAGATAATCCTGTGATAAAATATATGCCGTCTACTTCAATCCTCAATGGTTTCCCATCGAGATTGAAGGCCTTTGTCTCCGGATCCCAATAGTTTATGGGCATCTGGAGTAACCTCACTTGAGCCCTCATTCCTTTGAAAGCCCAAAATTTATAAAGGCCAAATATTTTTAAAGCTAGTTGGGCCCCTACATCCCTTTCCACTGCTGCATATACCTCTTCATGCTCCCTCTCCCTCCATTCAATCACCATCCTGCAAAGGAATAGTCATTTTTGAGTTAAATCTTGTGAAAAACGATGTTCACGGACGTGTACATGGGATAACATGCTAACAGTCGCGTATAGGGCCGCATATACACAGACAATATTTTCTTCGCCCGCATACATGGAGGCATGTACGTGACCCAATGAACTATCACCCACGTACACCCTAGTTTACATGTTGCGCCCTATAAAACTAAAAAAATGAGGACTAATATTGAATTTCAAACCAATGAAAATGAAGTGGAGGGGATGGACACTTACTCGATCCAGATGATTTCTAATTTTGTTGATCGTAGCTCCCACAATTGACACTTGAAGATCGTGGAAAAAATGGCCTGGGTGAAAAAACTCAAATGGTATGGTAAAATGGTCTATTTTTACTATTAGTAGAAATTGTTTTACCCACTTCTTATAGTTTGTGTTGATTTTTTGACCTTATGGACTAATAATACAATGGAAAGAATTGGTTTTGGTGGTTTTGTCCAATATTTTTGCGGTTTCTAGCATCATACCGCCCGTTCGTGCCTTTGGCAGGTATTTTCTTTCACCAACATATAGGATAGCTTGTCACTCCATTTTGCATTCTTGCATTGTCCTATGACTGTGATCCATATAACTTAGGAACGAACCCATTTATTAGCGACACAAAACCTTCTTACTGTTGCTAGAAGTGTTGTTATTAAGTGGTAGAGGCTTACCAAACATGGGTGCCTTAGTTAGAACCTTTGTGTCATTTGGTTCCCATGCATAAGTTATTCCATAAGACCAAGAGTTCCTTATAGTTCTGATATTACTTTGCGTTCGAACCTCATATTATTACTCACAAACATTCTGACCTTCACCTATGGGACTCCCCCTTGAGTCTTGGTTAAGCTCTTTTCCGACTCTCTAAAAATAAAAAATATTACCGAGTGAAATTGTCTCTTTCACACTCGTTAAATGGATTTGAAAGGATGTCTATTTGGTGTAATTTTAACCCTTTTTCATACCAAGTAGACTACTTACGAAAAATGAATACTCTAGTCAACATTGGCTAGAAGAGTTCTCCTGGGTATTATTTTATACGTTTTTTGGCCCATGGGACTAAATCTACGAAAAAGGACATTCTTTGGAGTTAAGTTGTAATCACATTCCATCATCTTGCTTGAAGTATTGAACCTATTTCCGATTTCCACTTTCTCGTTATAAGCCTCTTACCTCAACAATTTGCATCACTAGCCAAGCAGATCCTTGTTTATATCCTTTGCAGCTTGACACCTTGTACCCTAAGAGGAAACATTCCCCCGAGTGTCCATGCCCCTCATACACTTCCTTGCATTGAGCATAGGTATTTTCCATTGTTTGGAGCTAGTTGCTTACTCATGACACTCGTTTCCTCTCTTGTATCATAACATTTCTTTGCCTATGAAAAAACAAAAAAAGACGGGCATGAAAAAATATTATCTCATATCGACAACAGTCATGTCACCTTTGAACATAGCACAAAATTTTGAGTCCACTGTCATCCAAAGTTTGGGTTTAGCATGACCTTAGGAAGTTGAGCTTGTTACTTAGAGTATAATCCTCTAACTAGTTATTATTCCAGTCCCTATGGAGAGTTTGTTGATGCCTCCTGCATCATGAAGTTTTATCATCAAGTCTATGTTGTTGTCTCATGCTCTTTTTCAAAGGAAGTCTATAAGCCCGTTTCAGCGATTTCTCAGAACTCTTGACTTTGCAAGTCAGCCACACCCTCAGTGCATCTCATAGTCACTTGAAGTTGTAGTCCTACCATGCACACTGGTCCTACTTTCATCATGGGTAGGTAACCTTGAACCCAACAACCAACATCTCCTTATTGGTCATTGACTTGGGGGTTTCCCTTGTGTTCGATGAAAATAAATATATTCACACATTGGGATTCGTGTAATGTCTTGGATTCCATTAGCCTTATTGGTTGTTTCCTCACCTTTGTCGGCAATCTTCCTTATTGGCTTCTATTCATAGGGTCTTTGTCGTGCATTGCTTGCATCTGGTGCATGTGAAATATGCACAGGGTTGTTGGTTCGTGAACATCCTATTCGTCCAAGATCCTCCTAATCATCAAGCTATTGGTTTCTACCTTGTGCTGAATGATGAGAGATGCCCTAGTGCTCTCCTTTCAACAAGTCTCCTTCCATCGAATTCAACTCATCTATTCTGGAAATGAGACCTAGAGTCCTATGAGTACCTAGAGGCTTGTAGTCATCAGTGGAAGGTTCTCCCGCCATCGACAATTGGGAATACATCATTGTCTCTTGATCGATGGATTCTTCAAGTGTTCGACCTGAACACCCTTATTCACACTTGTAAGAATGTACTTGGTGCCTTGATACCTACTTTCATTATCAATAGGTTGTCTTACATTTGTTAATAGTATACCTTAATGACTGATAATCAAACGAAGTCTCATTATGTTCGACATCAACTCCTCTATTCACATGATGTAGATTTGCACCTTTAACGGATAGTGTAGAAGACCTCCAACTTACAGTAGCGGTATTCCTATTATGTTGTTGTCTTTCATTGGAACAATACCTATATGACTTCAATGATCATGGGAGATCGGATTGTACTCCATTGTATACAAATATCTTTAGATTGATTTTGAGACTGGATTCCAATGGGCCTTGTTCGTGACTATGATAGCCTATGACATGTGTCTGCTTTGTATTGCCTACTCATGGCCTTGAACAACTATTTCGTATATTTCCACATGGATCTGCAGTGTAATTCATATTAGCATCCATATCTACAAAGTCATTATGGATTGTAATATTCTTATGAGTAACTAGCACTTCCATTTGAGTCTCCATTACTTCACTTCTGGGAATTATAATGTATTTCAACCATTGCAGATACTCCTCTGACCTCAAACATTAGGGGGCATCTGTTACATAAAATTTTTCCTCACCCCATGCAACTTGCTTGGATGGCCTTTCCATTTCCCTATGTAGACTTGAAGTCCCCTTTTGTACCTTCTAGAGCAAAAAAAGCACATTTTTCCACATATACACGCCCTATCATTTAGACAACAAGCGTATACATAGGTTTCTCCACTACAACCTACGTACATCGGGTTTGGTGCTCAAAATTAAAAATTATTTCAGGTTTCCATGTCACGTCACGAGATCCATGATCCTTGACCTTCCATATATTGGAAATGCTCTGACTCAACCCTTCAGTTCCATTTGAAGGCTATAAATTGAGTCGTATCCAAGCCTTGGAAGAGAAGAGAATTCAACTTTTTAAAGCAAATATACTTTGGAGAAATTTCACTTCATATTGAGTTTGCATCCCTTTATCCTTGAAAGTATGAACTCATTGTTCATCCCCCCAATCTCTTCCTTCTTTGTGACGGAGAACCTCATTATCTCATTTATATGATCTTGCCTTTGGTGGAGGATTGAAGTGGTGGAGGCCCAGTTGGAGGGACTTAGTTTCTTTGTTCCGATATGTGCCGTTACAAAAGTTTGTCACTTATATACTTCTGCTGATTATTTTTAATACAAATACTCTTTTCTCATCCAATTGATATCTTGCAAATATTTGAATTACTATTCCATGGGCGTATTTGTGATGTATGTTAATGGATTATGCTAATCTATATGCTAAAATTATATATTATCACCATATTCTTGCGTATCTTGGTTGTTAAGGACAAGTTGCAGATATAAAGCTTTGAGTTGCATGCCCAATGATGGTCTTCATCGAATGTCTGGACGAGGTAGGCTCTTGAACTTGTCTCGTTAACATTTCATTTATATAGCATACTTGGGATTAGAGTTGATTTTTGCGTGTCATTTTGTCTGTTGTGGTTTACCCCATGCCATAGAGAAATTTTCCTCGTAACACCTCGCACACCACAATTGTTGTACTATGCACCAATATTTAGTGCACGTCACAACTTTTATATCATGCAACACTAATGTTCAATGTGCACCAACTAGTTTCTATGCGCATATGCTAACTGTTTTGTATCGTGCGTGTCGACTTTGGTGTCATGCAAATACTAGTAAGAAATCACATTTGCATACTTAGTCCATATTAGTTATAATGTTTGTAACCATTTTGTAATCGATCGATTGGTCATGCTTGAGTTTGTTAGTAAGCTGACAGAGTTGTTATCATTTTTATGCTCATCGAGAGATAAAAGGGACACAAACAAACTAGAGGTGGCTAGTTGTTAATTAGAGTTGTGGGATAGTTCACTAGTTGATTATTGATTGTTATATGTTAGATTTTCCAAGTTCACAGATGTGGTTTTTGTAGTTCTTGGTTTGTTATTGTAATGTGAGAGAGAAAGTAGATCTAGATTTGAGTTCTTTGGTCTCTAATTTAAGTGGAATGAGTTTTTGAGAAGGCTACGACCATTTTGTATTTGAAATCTTATCTTTGGTTGATTAATGAATTGAATGAGACCCAATTTGGTACTTCCTATCATGAACTCTATTATGAATGAATGTTTGCAGTATATGTTATGTTATCACGCAATATGTACTTTCCCAAATCCCAAGGCAAGTGAGACAAGATTGGCGTAACACGGGGGTGACCTATCACTGTCACCTTAATAGGAAACCCCTTTATGTTTAGGAGTATGTTAAGATTACCCCAAGGGAGACGTCCCTAGTGACCTAAAGGGCCGATGAAGCTAAAGAAAAGATGAAAATATATCCCCCTCTCACTGGTCACTTAAGTAAGAAGGTATTATGTCTTAAGGGATGAAGCAAATGTTATGGATGAAGTTTACCTGCCCAAAACAAGACAACAAGCAAAAAAATATGGCAGTTTCAAGTACAAAATGATGTTAGTGCTTCAATAAGACAATAAACCACTGAAATATATGCTGAATGATATAAATATGCAACAAGATGAAAGTTTACAACAACAATAAGTATTTTATAACAATTGCAAGAAATATGCTTCTAAATTGCTTGAAAAGACAATGAAAAGGTAATTTTTACTAGGCAGAATGATAATCAGTTGTCACAAGCTAATTTAGAAGTGTTTAGCTAGCATTAAATATAGTTTATGCAAAAAATTTGCTACATTAAGATGGTTGTAACAGTGATCTATAACAACAACAAGTAAATTAGTTATCTAGGCTAGGTTAGAGTTAGTTTTAGTTAGCAGAAGCTGGAAAGTTCAAGGTTTGAGTGTTAGTTTGATCTCTCTACAAAAGGAGTTTAAGGACTAGTGCCTTTAACAGGTTATGGAGTCAAGACTTCAGTAACATTCATTTGGAGTAAGCAACAAAACGATTATGTTTATCCAAGTAAAAGATGAATCTTAGAAGAGTAGTAACTTAAGTCTTCTTAGGATTCAATCTTTGGGGAGGTGAGCTACTAGAGAGTAGGCACTTCTAGGCCCTAACGGTTTTCCTCCTTATTAGATAATTTAAGAAATAGTTAGATGCAACCACAATTGATCAAGACCTCTAAAGGGATAGTACTTTAGGGATTTAGAGGCTTGTTAATATAAACCAATTAGGCAAAGTCTAGCAAATACAAAGTGAAGAAGTAATAACCTAAGTTCTTCACTTCTAGGGTTTATCAAGCATGCAATTTCATAATCTTTATCATGAGAAAGAAAATGTACCATAAGCATTCAAAAGTAATGAAAAAAAGAAAATTTGCTTACTTCATCAAGAGTAATCATGAACGAAAACACTAGATTACCAAATGACTTCACCAAAATTTATCCAAGTTGCAAGTAGAATACTCCAAGAGAGGTGCGCATCACAATTTCAACCAATAAAACCCTAAGTAGGGCACCAATTTCAACCCTCTTCCTCTTGTGTGGGGAGTTATGATGTTAAAATGAGAGTACTTTATCTCTATTTATACAAAACTTCGACCCTCAATTTATTTTAGGTCAAAATTAAGGTCGACCTAGCCAATTTACATTAAAATCCAAATTTTACATAAATAACAATAATTATCATCTAAAGACACCTCCAAGGGTGACATCATGCCCTTCTAGGGTGATGTTGAGGCCCTAAGGTGAAACTTTGGTCCTAGAATGCAGAACGCTTGGCCTCTAGAGGGACCAAATGATTCCCAGACATGTCACCAAGCTCACAATTGCCTCCAAAATGAAAACCCTAGCTCTGGGTGACGTCCTGGGCCTTCAAGGGCCAATGTCCATAAGGAAGAGAAAGATCCCTCTGGGTCTAGGTATGCCGGGGTGCCTCCAAAGTCAACACCCTTCTTTCTTCCTGGTGCAAATCTCTGATGTCTTCTCTCCTCTAGCTAGGGTTACAACATCCTTCTGTGGGATTTAAGCCCCCATGAAGGTCTGAGCTAATCATTCCCTCACGTGTACCTGTCCACCGGGTAAGGTCCCGCAATAATAAAAAGTAAACCCTCCAAGGGTTCATAAGTCACATGGATCATAGCATGTAAATCACATCCAATAATTAAATTACCCAAACATGCACATCAAACCCCCTTTAACCCAAAAAAATGCTCAAAGACGTTATGCAATTTGACAAGTCAGGTTTGGAGAAGGTATCAGGGTGTCCTATTGGGCTAACCTTCCTTAAGTTTGGGGTGATTTCCAGGTGGGATCTAATCCAGGTCATGTAAGTGTATGAGGTGGCATGGGGTAAGCGTTTGGGTATGGGGTGCAGTAATAACAGGGAAATGTAAGTCTTACCTATGGGTTCCTTTGTAGAGGGAGAGATGCACCCTATCATAAGTGATATTGTTTCCTAGCCCATTCATTGCCTTTTACTCTTATCTCTATTTCTTTTGAGCTTCAAGGGAATAGTTGAGGGACATTATCCTGTCTTGATGACTAGAGGTGACAACATTATCCACAAACATTTCACGAAGATGAGAAGGCTGGCTTGTGATGCGACCCCATTTCTCTTGGTTATGTCACCAAGAGCCACTACCCTCGTTTGGTGACCAGATAGGTGGTAGTGTGATACCGCTATATGCCCATGGTCATAATAGGCCGGCTCATGATGAGACCTCCTATCCATCAACTATTACATTGAGTGTTTATTTATATTATGGGTTCCCTTTTCTTACTGAGAAGTTTTTTACTTCTTTCTCAAGGATCCTTGGGTGAAACATCTCAAAGGTTTCAATATTGGGTTTTAAATCTTTCTATCTATTTTTCCCCTCTGGGCCTTTAGCCCCTTCTTTCCACAAGGCAAGGTACAACTCTTCCTAGTGTGGCCAATCCCAATGCCCGAAAAAAGGTAAGGGGAGATGAGAGGAATAAAGATGGAAAGTGGTAAGTATGGAGGGAATAAACGATGGCCTTTCATAGGCCCACCCAGTGGCAACCCATCCTAAAGGGAGATAAACTTACTAGGGCACTGTTGGAGCCGCCCTTGTTTTTCTAGCCCGTCACAAATTTCATTCTTAGTGCTTGAAATCTAAAGATGGTTTTCATATTTTCCCTCTGAGATATCGAGATCTCTGAGGCTTTGTCACACGAGCAACGATGATTATTATACTCTCGAAATGAGTCCTATCTTTCATTAAAATGTTTCCTCTTTTGTTCTACCTCGGGATCTCGTAGGTCGGATACTGTAAGTCATATAAGTCACACGCCCCGAGCTACGAAACAACGAAATCGTTTTAATTTTTTACTCAGGACAGTAACAAGGGTAAAGTTTTCTCTAACCCATGTTTAAACATCGTCGGGGTTTCGCACCTCGGCGTTCTCCAAATCCAAAGATTTAATGTCGTAGCCCCGATGGCCGAGAACACGAGGTCCTTATTTTAGTAACCCGTGTCAAGGTTAAAGGTAAAAGCTAAACCATGGTAAAAATTTCTGTCCGCATTTTGCCACTCGGTGTTTTCCTTTTCAAAAGTTACACCATCTAAACCCCGACTCGCGAAGTCACGATAAGGATATAAACGTAATTAATTAATCATTTAATCTAAGATTATTTTCCCTTTTAATTAAGTCATGTTATCGCGATCTCGCGGTTTCGCAGCTCGGCATGCAAACCTCCCGAAAACTTATTTTCGAAGCTCCGAGTCGCGATATGACGAATATAATAATTATGAAATTAATCGAGCCCCAAATCGCGATTACCTTTTTACTAACCAAAACCGATCATCGCAGTCTCGGGTGTTAGAGATTCAAAATGTTAAAGTAAAATCCCCGATATAACGAGTACCGAAATATTGATTAACGTTGGTAAAACCGGATTAATTAAGTTAAATCAATACATATCCCGCGTTTTGATGTCTGCACGATTTACGAGGTAGCCTTGGTTTTTCCATATGCCACTGGCGTTTTAAACCGCCAAAATTTATGGCATTCATGAGGAAATAGGGTAAATTGATGAATATAAGATCGGATTTTTACGACAAAATTTATTTCTAAATATGATTTTACAGACTTGTTCTGAAAGGTACCGAGTTTTCAAATATATATAAGAGCTGTGGTTCATTATAACAAATGCATTTCATATTACGCAGAGCACATTATGTCTGAGCAACTGACTTCTGTATGTATACGTATTTCTATCGCAGAAGAGCGAAAACGCAATCTCCAGCCATGGCTCCGCGAAAAGCATCCTAAGCAAATCTTGAGGTTTCGGGACAAGGCTCAGACAATGTCGCTGATACTTCGCCTCGAAGTATCGACTTGGTCCTTAATTGGTCGTTTGTTTCAGATGTTCTGCAGGCAGAATTGGTGGATTATTCCGATGACTCCAGCGATAACGAAAAAGATGATATAATCACCAAGTACAAAATAGTCATCCAATCTGGAATGCACAAAGTAGCAGCCATGCCACGATTGCTTCCATATTACGACATGGTCCGATGGGCATTAGACCATGTAGACATACTGACCAGAACCATCATGAACGAGCAGAAAGTCACCATTGGGACTTTCAGGCCGGAACATCTGCAAGCCATGTATAAGCTGCCCACGACGTCCGACTACACGTATGGTGCTGAATTCTTGGACGAGTTCAAGGAGAAAGAATGCGTACAATATGATAAAACCATGTCCAGTTTAATAAAAGATTGGGTTTTGAACACCGCGAAGTTCAGAGCTGATGGCCACGACATATATTCAATCGCTTCTTTAGAACCGCAGTACAAATATGTAGCCATGATGACATGCAGGTTATACGGGAGAGAGGACACCTCACATTTTTTTCTTCCATGGGTGCCTCTAATGTTTCAGGTCACCGAAGGTAGTTCCTTCGACTGGGCAAAGATGCTTTCCGATAGCTTGACCAGTCAGGTCACAGAGTATCGGGTGCAGAAAGAGAACGGGAAGGCGTCTTCATTCTTCATGTCTGCATACATCATGGACGTAGTTTGTTTTTTGACACCATTTCCCTTAATGAGTTGGAGTTGGACTCCAGCAGAAGACGAACCCATACACGTTTATCATGCAAAATTATGGGAAAACAAAGTGGAAAATTTTGTGTATGAAATCTTTAACTGGGTGATGGTGCCCCTGTATGTCACCATTTTTGGTCACCCGCCACCCCGGATCTCGGACAACATAGTAACGAATCTGAGCAGCATAGCAGACTGGTATGTGGAAGCATAATTTTCATACCTCCGAGTTTTCGGGGCTTCGGTCCCCCCGCATGCATTGCCATTGTTCATTCCCGACAAGTTGGCTTGTCATGAGGTCGCTAGGCAAACAGTAATTGGTGGTATAAGCAAAGAGCTTAAGGGATACTCGAAGAAGGTATGGCCACCTTTTCCTGTTCATTTGAATTCTTATTCTTTATTAGATTTCGGGCATGCCAAAGCCGAGGCAACGACCCTGGAAGACCTAAATTTGTTCTTCATTGAATACAAGAAACATGATCCGCAAAGGGTCGTGAGAAATCATTTATCCAGTTGTGGGCTCAAGAGATTTGAGCACGAGAATTCACCCTCGGATGACATTTTCCGAGGCGCAAGGTCCTATGCCGAGATTCTGGCTCGGATACAAACTTTGGCACCCGAAGAAAGAGTCGATGTTCTGAAGTTCCAGGAACATCGACGTAGTTGTCTTCCCGTAGTGTTGCGAGGTGAGGGTCCGAGTACGTCGGAGGCAAAACATAAATATGTCGAAGGCTCTAAGGATGTGACTCCCGATCAAGGAAAACACCAGGATGAGGGAGAGCAAACTAAGAGTCCTAAAGCAGAGATAAAGAATCCCGACCCGTCGAAGAAGCAGAGTCCGGTCACTACCTCGGGAAAATCAGCGAAGCAGATCGGAGAACCTATCACATCAGTTACTCCCTTGTAGTCGACTCAGGGAAATATTGAGGCAGGATGGATCTTCAATGAAGAGTTGAGGCCTATAAGGGTATAAGAACTCCCTCCGAATGAGTTTTTCTTTGATAAGAAGAGAAAGGCAGTAGTAAAAAGGGAATTCTATCAGGAAGGAGAGTCAACTGCCAAGAAATATAAAGTTATAACTGATGGAAAAGACAAGAAGAATGAACAATTTGCGACCGAAATAGCAGGGACATTAGGAGCATATGCCTCGACGAATCAATTTTCAGTCGGGCTCTTAAAAAACCAGCTTAAACGAAAAAATTGTCTCATTAGGACCCTTGAAGCCAGACTGGCCACAACAACAAAGACTGTTAAAGACCAGGCGAGCGTAGGAATAGAGTAGGCCAGGTTGGCCGATAAAAATGAGATAGAGCTGCTCAAAACTAAGCTCGAGCAAGCACAACTGGTGGTCTGGGATGGTCAGATGCAAGCGAGACAGCAAAGGGATTTGATCGAACAACTACAGGCTAGGGTGGAGATCGCCGAGAACAGAATGATAAACGTCGGGATGTTCAAATCCCAGGTGATTGAGATTCAGAGCAGAGTCTCTGCGGCACAACGAAATTTGCTTGCCAAGGTAGAAGCGATCCGGGACAATTATTTTCTAGTCAACCAGGTTTCGGAGAATTTATCTGCTATAGAGAGGGAAGCTGGAGCAGCTCGGGTCGCCTTCCAAGAGGTTGTGATAGCCACAAACAACAGGGGTCTGGGAAGTACTCCCAGGTTCACCATTTCAGAACAAACCAGAGGAAACATTCTATTAAAAGAATGGGAGCACAACATCGCCGAAGGCAAGTAGCAAGCCAAAAAGATAACGAATTCCTTAGAAGAGGCTTTTAGTTCTATAGACGACGATTTGCTAGGCGTTGATAGTGGAGGTAATGTCGAGGCGTTGATGCAAATGGATATGGAAAAAACCTTGCTTTATCTGAAGGAAAGAGAGGAAAGAGATTTGGCCGAGATTTCCCAAGTGACTATGGTGGAAATAGTCCAAATAGACAAATGCATGATTAGACCAAGCGCGCAATTATGCGCCATCGATATCATAGATGGATAGTTGGAAGACAGGCTGCAGCAGTTAGCCCGAGACTGTTACTTCTTTGAAGCCAGCTGTCAAGCAGAACCGTCGCGGCTAATATCTCAGCTGGTTGAAAGATGTGTCACCTGTACCGAGCATGCACGAGGACAAACTTCTGGCACCAAGTGAAGACAGAGAAGAAGAAATGGAGCGATTGCTCTCCTCCCTGTCATAACCGAAATTTTGTGACTATTGAGATTCTATCTTATTTGTAAAATAGTATAAATATACCACAGAAAGAAATGAAAAAGGGCTGGACCTTTTTGTGTCGATTGTAACAGAGTTTTTTACATTTTGAGAGTTAATACAAAGCAAATCTGAAGATTCTCAATTCCGTCACGACTGTGTTATGAGTTTGTTTTCTTGTATCTCATATTTCGGTTCATTTCATATTCCTAACTGATGTGCTTCGTTATAATTTAGTACGACCACTACTATAGCGAATGAATTTTGGTTTTCTATAATTGATTACTGTTTTTCCTCTGTACCAACTATCAGCGGGTGTAAGACCAGTCTACACTTTCAGAATTCTACACATATTCTATGCTACATCGGGTTATTTCTTTACAACTTTCCTCTTCTGTTTATAAGTGAGATTCTCCCTTGATAGGAGCCTTACATCATAGACAACTAAATGTTTTTCTCCCACCTCATACATTTTATTAAGATATAACTCAGTTACGGGAAAGAGCCTTTGATTTGCATCCCTATTTTATTCCTGAAACTGTAAATTCTCTTTTATATGACCAAATTGAGACAACACTTAATCTCTCTCTGAAATTTTTCCTACTTTTACTGTTCCTCCATGACTGTCCCTGTACCAACACAGACCAACATCGAACCCGGATTATCAAACCAAATGCACATTGCCTTAAACCTTTTCGATACTATTCTTAAAACAACTACTAACCGGGTCAAACTGGAACGTTCATGGGCAACCATTGAACAAGATATAACTATCCAGGAACAGTTGGAAGCTAGACAACGCCAACGTAGAAATCTTCCCTAGTTTCCTTTGCCAAAGGTTGACGTTTCTCGCTTCTCCACCTTTTACCCACTTTCGGATGCCTAGACACTGTACTTCTAAGCCTTAAGTACAGACTCTGGAACAACATATTTCTGGTGCCGTTGCCGGGGACCGAAGTTACGAAATCTTTTTCCCTGGGAAAACGACATTTGTTTTTCGTTGAAAGTGTTACCCTTTGATAGTGAACAAAGAGTACACACCTTTTAAGGCTTCCTAATCTTTCACTTGGCGACTCCACAAATAATAAACTGACATCCGGTTGAAGGAATACCAGACAAAACCTGGATGGTAAGTAGATTACGCCCGTTACCGATCCCAAGAAGATTCTAAAAGTGAGAGGCTCTCTTAAGCCAACCGCTGCAGTTTACAAACTTAAAACCCCACAACTGAAGACTAAGAGTTCTTCTGAACCCTCAACTTCGCTCAATCCTCTCTTTGATGCTAAAGTTTTAGCGCCAAACTGCTCTGAAGTTAGGAGTGAGATTCATCCGACAATCCCCTTAGTAAACAAAGGAAAGGGCCCTCTTGAAAGTTCGTCAGCTTTTGACATACCATCTTTCTTTCAGTTGAATTTCCCGACTTCACCAAATTCTGAAGAGTGTGTTACACACTCGGTTTCCACACCCATCGGTTCTCCTGATTTCGTCTCTTGCAAATCCGAGGAACCGAGTCCTCACGTTCCTTACCTTTCCTCATCGGATTTTCCTCTTCACGAAGAAAATAAAGATTCACTTTTAATTTTCCGAAATCCCCTTTACAACTTTCCACAAATAACGATGGCAGCTGCCGGAGGAGGAGGTGGAAGTTTTATAGGAGGAGGTGGAGGGTTCATCAGAGGAGGAGGGGGAGGAGCCCCTCTAGGAGGAGCTGGAGGCCAAGGGCCTGCCCCCCCTCCCAGAGTTTTTGAAAAAGTTGCAGCCAAATATGCTCCCGTAGTATTGCCCGTCCCTCTACACGACCTTCCCGAAAATTACATAATTTTTTTACCGAAGTTCACCGGGGAAGGGGATCTGACCGCGGCCAAACATATTAATTTCTTCGGGTAATTCGTTGATATCCTGGGTATCGAACATGAGGACGTATATTCGAGACTTCTTGTCCAAACCTTCGAAGGCCAGGTCCGAACTTGGTTTCGGAGCCTACCTGCAACATCTATCTTGTCTTATGATGCTTTGGAAGATGCTTTCCTCAGACAATGGGGCGAGAGAAAAGACCATATATATTATTTAACCAAATTTGGGTCTTTAAGAAAAAGGAATTCAGAAACAGTCATGGAATTTATTCAAAGATTCAACAAACTATACAATAAGATTCCAGCCGAGGTTAAACCGTCCCAACCCGCGGCCAAAGTAATTTTTGCCGGAGCTTTCGAACCGGATTTTGCACTCCTTTTGTGAGAAAGAAGGGGAGCCACCCTAAACCGAATGTAGGACGATGCAGTAGAAATAGAGTCTAATATGATGGCTTCGTGTAATCTTAAAGCTAAATTAGAAACTAGAAACCGAGAAACCAAACGCTTTAGAGAACAAGCGGGTCCGTCAGGGTCCAATAGATCCGCAGATGATAGGGTAGATGATATGGCCAGAGTAATTAAAGAAATGTCTAATAAAATATCCAGAATGGAGCTTGAACAGGACAAAGCTGACTCTTTCCCCAAAAATGATGTCAAGAGGAACCCCAACCCCCGGAACCAGCAAAGACAAATAAAAAACGAAGATCAAAAAATACAAGCTCCCTTAAAGAACGAAAATTTTATAGGAGCAAACGATTTTCAAGACTTCAGAGATTCGGATAATGATGTCACGAACTTCGGTGATGACTGCACACAACCATATCTGACTTGAGAATATTATGAGAAATCTCTAAGCACTCAACCACCGTCGAATAAGGGAGAAGAAAGTGATCATACTAACCCTTGTGAATCTCAACAAGAAACTGAGATGATAATGGCTGAGTTTCAACCTAATTACAACTTAAGATCTAAGAGTAAGCCCACCCCAACTACTCAACCCAAGAAAATCCTCCAAAGAGGTCAAGCTTATGAGCCTACTTCGGAAGAGACCTTATTACCCAGCCACAAAACGAAAGCAGTAAGCACACAAGAGTCTGAAGTGGAAAAAATTGAAACCCAAGCACAAGGAACCGAAACAGTAAATAAAATTACGTCTTCAACCAGGACCATGAGTAATAAAGCGGTCCAGACGAATAAATCAGAAAGGAAGGATTCAGAAGTCTCAACCAAAGAAACAAACAAGGTGAGCGGAGCTTTCAGTTTTGAAAATGAAATAAACAAAATTAAGATACCAATCCCTTTGGTAGAATTAGCAAAAAATCCCGTTTATCGGAAGCAGATTACCAAAGCGATGGGTGTCTCTGAGATAGAAAGCTAGTCTGATGTTTTAAACTTGGAAGATGACAAACCTAACATCAATTTTGGTCCCCATTTTGAAGGAGCCAAAGACACCATTGCTCCCTTTTATATCACTTTAAATGTGTATGATCAATTGCTACATAATTGCATGTTAGACTCCGGAGCCTCCCATAACGTTATGCCTAAGATTATTATGGACA
>ML803018.1:167971-204945 GCA_009831015.1 Picea engelmannii
GAGTGACACATACCATGATACCCAGACTCACTACCTCATGGAGAAAGACTTACTTCCACTTCAGGAATAGATTGGTGGCATGGATACTACTGCTACTAATAAATGGACTGCACTAAAGAAAAGAGGGTCCCTCCGGGGCCATGCTCAAGTCGTCCAACTCTCAATACTCCATGTTTAGGATCTGTGGGCCTCGAGGCATGATATCCTTATTTATTCCTAGGGTAGGGGATAACATCTGGCTCCAACTCGGGGACATGTGCTCACCGTAGAGTGGATGAGAACCTCAACATCTCTGGTATGACTTGTTCCTACTAAATCTCAATAAAATGTATTAGTAATCCTTAGTGTGGTGATATCAACCCTTTCTCATATATGATATAATAAAATAGAGAGCATCTCTAATATAACATATGATCGTGAGCATACATATATACAAGTGAGACAAAATAATATGTAAATATAACTACAACTATATTAATATGAAATGCAATGGTATATACAATGGATGTAAAATTCCTACCTATCTAACTTACCTGTACTTACCTGTAAAGTCAAGTCTTTGCCCCATGATGGGGTTTGAGGAGGCGTCCACTAATTGGTAATGGATGTTTTCTTCCTTCCAGTGTAGACAAATAGTAGTCATTGTTGACTGAATTTATTCTGATTCTAAAAGGTCCAAGCCAAAATTTCACATTCCCTTTAACATTGTTAGGATCACCCTTCCTGGTGTCCCACATGCATACTGTATCTCCCTCTTGATATTATTTTGCTTCAAACTTCATTGTTCCCTATATAACCCTAGTGTATTGTCTTGAGGGAGGAGGTTGAGATTCAACTGTAAGGACTTCTTGTTGACTTGGTTTAATCAATATGCCATAATCCCCTTTCTTTAGTAACTTAACAGATCCAACTTCTTTGTCCTTGTATTTATCTAAGAGTTGTTGATACTCTTCTTTCTTTGGCCATTGTATCTCATCAAAATCTTCCTTTGAAGTGAAAGGAAAATACACTGGAGAAAATACAGGAAGGTTTTCCTTAATTGGCTCATGCATTTCACCGATCTTAGAATCATTTTTAATTTCTTGTACATGGACCTTGACGATTGGTATATTTGGAAGGCGTGCAATTTTTCCATTTTTCATAGGCACGTTGACATAAGTTAAATCCATCTCTAATGTACCACCAACATTACTGCAAACTTTCTGGACAAGAGCATCCCCCATACATCAGGGACATATACCACCACAATATCCATATGGATGACTCTCTCAGGATACTTACCAAGGTGTACTTCAACATTCTCAACTACCCCATGAGTAGGTATGGCCCTGGATTCAAAAACACACACATTTCTATGAGGTCGTGTAGCCTTTAGGCCTAGTTTCTCCATGATTTTCAAATACATCATATTTGCACCTGCTCCCGAGTCAAGCATACAGTTGTTAAGACATTTGTTATTCACCAGTAATGACATAAAGAAGGGGGGGTTTCTATCATATTTTACCCTAAAATGGTCTGGTTGTAACATAATAGGAGGGTCTATTGGTTCATCCAACATGTTGAAAAACTTTTTGAACCTTTCTTTCATGGATGGAACTTTGATAACTTCCTTCAATGGGATGGTTACATGCATTTTGGCTAATGCACCTTCCAAATCAAATTTCAAGTCAATATTGCCAGTCTTAGATTTGTTTTTAGGAAGGAGTATGTTCATAGGTGGATGTTTTGGTTGTGAGGCTATAGGTCTAGTAGAGAGAGGTTGGTTAATCCATTTTTGTCTAGTATACAGTTGGAGTTATTGTTTTTTCAACTTCTCTCTTGACTCTTGATCAAGGTTATTGATTACGTCCATCCTAACGCTCCTGGATGCTTCCGTTATGCCCTCTTCATGTTCTTTAAGTGTGATATTAAGGCAACATTGTGGCCCCTCAATGGTATGGCGTATAATATTTACTTTATCATGTTCACCATTATTTAGAGGGAATTCATGCTCCCAATGTGACTCTCTGAATTGTAAGCACCACGGGTTCTCCTTTTCCACGTTTGTGGGGGATAAATTATTAGGGACTTCTTGATCATTCTTAGGCTTGAAACCTTGAACACCCCTTTGGAATTACCCCTTATAAGGAGGTCTAAGAGCTTGTTTTTGGGCTCTTTCTAGATTGACAATCCTCTTTATCATTAACTCTTGGGTTTTTACCATTCCATCTACAGTCAATTGTATCTTTTCCAAGATATCACCAATATTTGAAGCAAACTTAACATTGTGGACTACGTTGGGTTTAGCATCCATCTTGACTCTTGGGGTAGAGAAAGGTTCTACTTTGGATGATGATAAGTTATTTTGAATCTTCATAGCCATATCATGGGCTTCTTGGATTTTTCTAGGAGCTTTGTCTCTGATGAGGAAACCCATTTGTCCTATAAAGGATTTGGTGTAAAGAAAGAGAAGAAAATTGTTTGAAGGGTGATGGCTTACGGGATCTGTTGTATTAGCCTTTCAAATTTATCATGAAATTCCCTAACAATTTCATTATCAGCCTTTGTGATGTTGTTGAGCCTTGTTACCATCATGTTAGGGTCTTCCTTGACACTCCATATTTTTAGGAACACTTCCTCTAATTTATCCATAGATGTAATACTAGCGTTAGGGAGACCATTATACTATCTTCTAGTGCCATCATAGAGGGTAACAAAGAAAAAATTCATTGATAAATATTCTGCATCATCACTGATGGGATGAAGCTGAAAAAAGGCCCAGAAATTGCTCATATGGTCCTCGACGATGACTACATCATTACCAGTGAACTTAGGCAGCCAATTCTCATACCTAGGGGGCATTTGCCGAGGGTATCCTTGAATATTTGTCATGTCTAACGATTTAAAATTTTTGGATGACCATTGTTTTTGGTTATTAGCTTGATTTGGATTAAGGGTTTGAGTTTGGGTGTTAGACATTGTGTTTAAGGGAAAATTTCCTCCAAATAATTATTTTACTATAGGAGAGTCTCGGGGAGGCTTTCTTCTGTAAGACTTGGGAGGATTGGTATATCTCCCTAAACTTTGTGGAGTCGCCATATAATCTTCTTGAAATTATCAAAAGGAAGAGGGAATCACCCTCAGTGGATTCGCTGAGTAAGCTATGTAAAATGAAGGCTTTGGATAAAGTCTTACCGAAAAAGCGTCATTCGAGGAAAATCAACTCGATGTTCCCCGACAACGACGCCAAAAATGTTATCACACAATCTGTACTTTCCCAAAGCAAGGAAAGTGAGACAAGATTGGTGTAACAAGGGGGTGACCTATCATTGTCACCTTAATAGGAAACCCCTTTCTGTTTGGGAGTATGTTAAGATTAACCCAAGGGAGACGTCCCTAGTGACCCAAAGGTTTGATGAAGCTAAAGCAAGGATGCAAAGATACCCCCATCTCACTAGTCACTCAAGTCAAAATGTGTTATGTCTTAAGGGATGAAGCAAATGTAATGGATGAAGTGTACCTGCCCAGAATAAGAAAACAAGCAAAAAATATGGCAGTTTCAGGTACAAAATGATTTTAGTGCTTCAATAAGACAATAAACCACTGAAATATATGCCGGCTGATATAAAAATGCATCAAGATGAAAGTTTACAACAACAATAAGTATTTTATAACAACTGCAAGAAATATGCTTCTAAATTGCTTGAAAATACAATGAAAAGGTAACTTTTACTAGGAAAAATGATAATCAGTTGTCACAAGCTAATTTAGAAGTGTTTAGCTAGCATTAAATATAGTTTATATAGAAAATTTGCTGCATTAAGATGGCTGTAACAATGATCTATAACAACAACAAGTAAATTAGTTATCGCTAGGTTAGAGTTAGTTTTAGTTAGTGGAAGTTGGAAAGTTCAAAGTTTGAGTGTTGGTTGGATCTCTCTACAAAAGGAGTGTAAGGAATAGTGCCTTTAAAGGGTTATGGAGTCAAGACTTAAACAAAATTCATTTGGAGTAAGCAACAGAATGATTATGTTTATCCAAGTAAAAGATGAAACTTAGAAGAGTAGTAACTTAAGTCTTCTTAGGATTCAATCTTTGGGGAGGTGAGCTACTAGAGAGTAGGCACTTCTAGGCCCTAGTGATTTTCCTCCTTAGATAATTGAAGAAATATTTAGATGCAACCACAATTGATCAACACCTCTAAAGAACTAGTACTTTAGGGCTTTAGAGGCTTGTTAATATAAACCAATTAGGCAAAGTCTAGCAAATACAAAGTGAAGATGTAATAACTTAAGTTCTTCACTTCTAGGGTTTATCAAGCATGCAATTTCATAATCTTTATCATGAGCAAGAAAATGTACCATAACCATTCAAAAGTAATGACAAAAATCATATTTACTTACTTCACCAAGAATAATCATGCATGAAAACACTAGATTACCAAATGACTTCACCAAATTGATCCAAGTTGCAAGTAGAAGACTCCAAGAGAGGTGCTCATCACCATTTGAACCAATAAAACCCTAAGTAGGGTGCCAATTTGAGTCATCTTCCTCGTGTGTGAGGAGTTATGATGTTAAAATGAGAGTACTTTATCTCTATTTATACAAAACTTTGACCCTCAATTAATTTTAGGTCAAAATTAAGGCCGAACTTGCCAATTTACATTAAAATCCAAATTTTAAATAAATAACAATAATTATCATCTAAAGAAACCTCCAAGGGTGACATTGTTCCCTTCTAGGGTGACGTTGAGGCCCTAAGGTGGAATGTTGGGCCTAGAATGTAGAACGCTTGGCCTCTAGAGGCCCCAAATGATGCCCACACGTGTCACCAAGCTCACAACTGCCTCCAAAATGAAAACCCTAGCTCTGGGTGACATCCAGGGTCATGATGGTGACATCCAGGGACTTCAAGGGACAACGTCCATAAGGAAGAGCAAGATCCCCCTGGTTCTAGGTCTGCCAGGGTGCCTCCAAAGGCAACATCCTTCTTTCTTCCTGGTGCAAATCTCTGATGTCTTCTTGCCCCTAACTGGGGTTACAACATCCATTTGTGGGATTTAAGCCTGTTGGCGCAAAAGTGACCAGACTAGGGTCCTTCTTAAGTTACCAAAAAATGTACCAAAGTAGTCTAGAGCGATGGCATTTTCATCTTCCCGAGAGGGAAGAATTCTCACCCGAAGCAAAACCAAGACAAGAAAGAGAGGGAAGGGTAAGGAGAATACTTAGATAAATCTCTGACGTATCAAGATTCATGTTAGTCTTGCACAAGATAGATTAAGCCTGTAGTATTTTTGAACATTTCCTAACTGAGAATAAAGAAACAGATTTGCGTTTCCATTCACAGGGAATCAATTAAGCATATCCGACATAAAATATGATACAGAGTAGCATTCAATACATTCAGAAGACTAAATACACAAAATATATTCAAAATTTGGGCCTCCAATTATATTAACATATCAGGTTCTTCTCATATCTTAAGTCACATATACAAATAATCAAAGGATACTCCCCAACAAGTATGAGACAAGGTTATATCAGTCCTTTTCTCTTTCCAACTCTATAATAATACAAAACTCTATTACATTGGCAATATGGTTCTTACCAAATTCCTACCCCGGACGCATGGAAGCAACACTCTGAGGCCGCCTAGGGTTAAGCTTCTTTGTTGCAACAATGGCAGCCTCCAGAGGAGGGGAGCCATCGCCCCCTCCTTCAAATGAAGACGCCTTCCGCAAGCTACTGGCATCCCAAGGCAAGAAGAGTCCCCTTGCTTCCCCCCCAAGCTTCATCAAGAATCTCGATTCGATTCCGGAGATAGATCTTCCCCCTGATCACCCTATGCACATAGAAATCTCCCTGTCATACTGTGGATGGGTAGGAAAATTCATGGGGCTTTGGCCGTCAGCCAGATCTATCGATAACTGGATCCAAAGGAACTGGCGCCCGCTGATCCAGAATAGTGTAACCTGCTATGCGGTGGGTAGATGATTCTTTATCTTCAAATTCATCTCACAAGAAGACAAAGATCTCATTTTCAAGAATGGACCGTATTTCATGGGAGCTCAAGGTATTTATCTAAGCCGCTGGACGCCAAGCTTTAACCCGGCGGTGGAAGTACCCAAGGATGTCTCGGTCTGGGTCAGACTTCCCAATCTCCCAATCCACCGCTGGAATCCCACTTCACTCCAGGAAATCAGAAATGGGCTTGGTCAGTATATTGACAGGGCAGACCCCAAGGACCAATACTCTTGCGCGCGCATCTGTGTGGAAGTGAACCTAGAGGTGGGTCTTTCAGAGGCAATCAAGTTAAAGGTTGGCGATTGGCAGCACTACCAGAAACTTGATTACGAAAAACTTCCATTCAAATGCAGGGGTTTCCATGAATACGACCACTTTCAGAGAAACTGCCCTAAAAACCCAAGCAAGGAGAAGGACAATGGAGAAGGCTAGCAACAACCCAGAAAAGGGAAAACTTCAACCAGAGAAAAATGACCAAGGAACGAAAAGAAAATCCCTACACAACCCAAGGAGCAAGGGAAACTACCAGAAACATTGATAGAGAACATTTTCAGAGCGCTAGACCCAGGACATGTAGAAAAAACAACAGGTGAAACTTCCCAAGAAGTTCCAATAGCCGAAGCGGAGCATGGGAAATCAACCCCAGGAACTAGAGAGATGACGATGCCAGAAAGGGAGGAAGAGCAAGGAAATATTGTCGCAAGAAAGAACATAGAACTAGACATGGAAGAAGGAGAGGTATCCTCAGACAGTGACAATGAGGGCGCAAGTGACACCATGGTCACCCAAGAAAAAATAGGCAGAGGAAGGAAATCCAAGAAGGAAGAAAGAGAAAAGGAGACATATAAAGATGTCTTGAGTGGCTCGCAACCAACAATCAGACAACTGATCAATGTAAGTAAGACAAGGAAGCATTCCAGGGCTCCCCAAGGAGCCCATCCATCCCCCCCAGGTAAATCATGAAACTAACATCCTGGAACTGTAGGGGTTTCGACAAAAGAATAAAGGAAGAATCACTTAAAGGTATCATCAGAATTTCAAAATCCGAGATCCTTCTAGTCTAGGAGACCAATATGGAAGATCAAGACTTCCTCAACACAACAAAGGCACTTTGGAAAACAAGCCAAGGAATACCAGAAAGCGCAATAGGAGCCTCAGGATGTCTAGGCACCCTCTGGAACACTATGAAGTTTGATCTAATCAAATCTAAAACTCACACGCATTGGATCTACACCAGCCTTCTACACAAATAATCGGGTCGACTGGTAAGCCTCTTCAATCTTTATGTGCTGATCCTTTTGGAGGAAAAAAGAACTTTTTGGGATACTCTAAAATATTACTTGCTACTAAATGATCTAGAAAATATCATTATTGGGGGGGACTTGAATGTAACCCTATTTGCGGCAGAGAAAAAAGGGGTCTCCATTGTGCGAGACCTGGTAAGAGAATGGGTAGAAGATATCATGTCAGAGTGGGAGCTGGAGGATGTCAAACCAACTAAAGGGAAATATACRTGGTCAAATAAGCGGGTAGGACCAAGGCACATTGCAGCTAGGCTARACAGGTTCTTAGCCCAAATCTCCTTTATGCTCCTAGGCCTCACTCTCTCCTCTACTATTCTCTCGCATATTGTATCAGACCATAAACCAATCATGTTAGAAGTTGCACATGAAAAGAATCTCGGACCAATCCCMTTCATATTTAGCCCAGTCTGGCTCCACTATGAAGGCTTCAATGACTTGGTCACCAAAATTTGGAATGAAAYAGTAAGAGGCTCAACCTTTTTTGTCTGGGAAGAAAAACTCAGGAGACTAAAGGCARYGCTAAAGTCTTGGGAAAAAACCCAATCAAACCCAATAGTAATTCGCCAAAAAGCCCAAAAACAGCTCGAAAAACACCGGATGGAAATGGACGATCAGGAAATCACCCAAGAAACCTTACTTCAAGAAGAYCAACTCCAAAGGAAATGGCATCAAGCCTGTAGAGAGGAGGAAAAGTACTGGCAACAGAAATCCAGAAGCSTATGGTTGGAAGCAGGAGATAAAAACACTAGCTACTTCCATAAAMAAGCTGGGGCAAGAAAGCAGTTCAAGAAAGTCACGAAAATTCAGGTTCAAGATCAGATAATAATAGACTTTGAAGGCATAAAAGCAGCAGCGGTAGATGCCTTCRAAACTCTGTACACAGAAACTCAAAGGTCTGCAATAGATCCCAAAGCCTACCTGCTCTCTCTAGTCCCAACCCTAATCCAAGATGAAGTCAACAACAATCTAACCAAGGTAGTCAATCAACAAGAAATAAAAGAGGCTCTCGATCAAATGAGCCTAGACAAAGCTCCAGGGCCAAATGGCTTCACATCCAGATTTTATCAACACAACTGGGATATAATAAAATCAGACTTTACAAAACTGATTCGGAAATCTTAGACATGCGCAAGATTAGAGGAGGAACAAATTCGTCTTTCCTTTCTCTTATTCCGAAAGAAAAAGGATGGTCAATTTTGGAAGGTTCCGACCAATCTCTCTTTGCAACACAAGTTACAAAATCCTTACAAAAATAATAGCCAACAGAATTAAAAAAAATT
Organism: Picea engelmannii; assembly: GCA_009831015.1. NCBI lineage: Eukaryota > Viridiplantae > Streptophyta > Pinopsida > Pinales > Pinaceae > Picea > Picea engelmannii. The sequence goes on from ML803018.1 coordinate 176,561, forward strand.
CCCCCTGAAATCATCCCGACAAATCAAGGAGGATTTTTAAAAGGCAGACATATAGTGGACAACATCATCCTAGTTCAGGAGGCCCTGCACTCAAGCATTCGAAGGAAAGACAAAGTTATGATTATAAAGCTCGATTTTGCTAATGCGTTTGATAGAGTTAGGCATAACTTTCTATTTAAGGTCATGGAAAACTTTGGTTTCACTCCAGCCTTTATAAACCGGATAAAATCTTGCATTGGTTCCCCTTGGATAGCCCTACTAGTGAACGATCAGACAACTAAGTTCTTTCAAGCCTCCAAAGGTCTTCGGCAAGGTTGTCTCCTTTCTCCGCTTCTTTATGCCATCTAAGCCTCAATACTCAGCTTCCAACTGCATCATATCCAGACACATAACAGTCTTCTTGGCCCGAGGATATCCCCAGGGGTAAAAGACATCAATCATGCCCAATTTGCGGATGACACGTTGTTGTTGGGAGGAGAGAGTATGCAGACAACAAAGAATTTTAAAAAAGAGTTAGATGTCTACATGGAAATCTCTGGCAGTGTGATAAGCCTAACCAAAAGTAAGATCTATGGATGGAACATTACGCTAAGGGAAATGCTATATCTCTCAAGAGTACTGGGAATGGAAGGCTGCACCACCTGGGATGATTTTAAATACTTGGGAGTCCCAATTTTCAAATCCAAACCAAAGGCTACACATTGGACCCAACTGATAGACAAATTAAAAAACAGAATAAACTCCTGGGGTGCAACTTGGCTAAACCTTGCAGGTAAAGTGGTCCTCATCAAAGCAGTACTAGTGAGCATTCCGATCTACCAAATCTCCTTGTTACTGGCCCCGGTTACCACGATTCAGAAAATCAAAGCACTGCTTAGAATATTTCTCTGGGAAGGAGGGAAGCAAACAGGGCGAAAACTGCATCTAATAAGCTGGGAAAAAGTAACTAAGCCCTTCTTAGAAGGAGGCCTCCAACTTAAAAACCTCCATACTCAAAATTTATCATTAGGAGCAAAGATTCTTTGGAACCTAATCACCGGGAAATCCTCCTGGAGTAGAAGAGCGTTTTGGAAGAAGTACTTTCGAGGCCCAAGGAAAAGATGCCTAGATCGTCCAGCCTCAGTGGAGAAAGGATCCCCAATTTACTCTCTGTGCCAGAAGGCGTTGAAACACTTTAGATCACACCTCACCTGGATACCAGGAAATGGTAAGGAAATCAATGTTTGGGAAGACTCAATCATGGGAGATTCACCATTAGGCTCAGGTCAGGGTCTTGACCGGCTTAAAGCGTGGATGAGAACTTAGAATTTGAAAAGTATGTGGGACATTTCAATCTGGGGAAACGATGAGAGAAAAACTTGGATAAAGTGGGAAATCACTAATAGACCTCCTGAGCTTGAAGAGGAATGGAACATTCCAAAGTACTTTTTACAAGGGAAATCCCCCCTAAAGGAAAGGAAAAAAGACAAGAGAGGTTGTGGAGCACTATTTGGAATTTACACTACAGCAACAGGGTATCAACACACAACAACATTGCCTAACGTCCCTCCAGATCCGACAATTTGGAAAGCCATATGGACTCCCAAGTCCATCCCAAAGATAGATATGTTTGTATGGACCATGGTGCATAGAAGTATACTAACTGGAGAAAATATAAGAAGAAGAGGATGGGAAGGCCCTTACAAATTCCCCCTTTGTTCTCAAGAAGAGGAAACCATAGATCACCTACTTCTAAATTGCATTTACTCCAAGGAGGTGTGGTAGTTGGCCCTTGGACTGCAACCAAACTCTCTCGTTTTGCCTCAAGAGGTAACCATCCTGCTCCAAAATTGGAGTTCCCTTTGTCCCTTTCAGAAACCAAAAAAGGACCAAATCTACACCCTTTGGAGAACTCTCCCAAAATTCATTTTCTGGAATATTTGGCTTGAACGAAATAACAGGTTATTTAGGGAGACCAAAAGTAGCCCAACTCAAGTTGCAATAAAGACAAAGGCCTATTTTGGCGAGAGCGACCCTACTTCTGCAAAGCAAAGAACTCAAGGCCTTTAGAGGTGGAAGAGGAACACTAGATTGAACACTTCAAACTCTGAGACCAACATCAACAAACATGAAACAATTCACTCCAAGAAGATTGGGAAATTCGGAAGGAGGATCAGGATTTCGAAGAATGGAAGAGAAAGGAAAATAAGCATATTTTGTTCTTTGACGGGGCCTCCAAAGGAAATCCAGGTTTGTCAGGTGGAGGAGTGGTCCTGGTAAGCCCCACCAGACACCTAGAACTTAGGTTTTCCTGTGGACTTGGAACAAAAGCCAACAACATAGCATAAGCTTTGGCCCTCTTGCAAGGGCTAAATCAAGCTATTATACAGAACGTCCAAGATCTGGTCATAATAGGGGACTCCCAGTTAATAATCCAAGCCTTGATCCTCCATAAAAGAGTAAAAAATGAAAAACTCCAACACATACTGGAGAAAATCCATATTCTCCTCGGAAAACTACAAAATTATTAGCTATACCACATACTAAGGCATTTGAATACATCAACGAAAGCAGAGACCAACAAAGGAGCCCTCTCAAGCAGTGGAGCCTTAAATGTAAATGGAACCACGTCCAACTTGGAGCTACTGTGAGTCTGGGGAAAAGAATTCGGGAGATGACAGGGAAGCGAGTTGGCAGAGGGAAAAGTCACATGTTCGGATCTGCAGGGGCGAATCCAAGGCAATCAATGATAAGACGAATGTCAAAAATGTGGGATTTATCCATCATTTGGTCGTTGAAACTCCAGAAAAGGCCAAGACTCCAACAAAATACCCATGCTTCCCAGATCACGTGAATCGGTTGGGTTCAACGAATATGGAGGAATTCACAATTATAAGGAGAAGCAAGAAAGGGCCTTCTCATCCCAGGAGCATACGAAGGCTAGGTAGACAACAACACAGAGGTAGAGCGACCAGAGGCAAGAGACGCTCATGCAGTTGCAACAACTCAGGAGAAGCAAGCAAGGTGATGGCGTCCAGTTCAGGAAGCAATCCCACGACGGAGGAAAGGCTCAAATCACTGGAAGAAGACCTGGAGCATTCAAGCACCTGCTGAACAATCAAGATGATTTTCTCTAGAACCTGGACATCGATGTAGGTAGGCAACTGGAAATGATTGAAGTAGACATCACCTCAACTAAATTCGGTCTCTCAGAGGAGCTGGGACACCTCCGCAAATAACTCAAAGAACCAAAGCAGGAACTTGAAGACAGAGTCAACAAATTGGAAGAGCAAATGGAACAAATGAACAAAGACTGGAAGTAGGAGCGTGATCTGTCCAAGAAAGGGGGTCCAAATAAATTTGGTCAGTAGTTCAAAGGCCAGGAATGGGTAGTTGCAAATAACTCTGCGAGGAAGGCATTTTGTATAGAAGCCTCCGCATATTGAGAATCTTTTAGCTTTAAAATTCCATCACCAGGAAGGAGAGTATAGCTGCCTGGCCTTGTAACAGTTTAGTCAAGTTTGGCTCACCTCTTTTGTAACAGCACTAGTGGCTTCGCCACTGCTTTCCTATAATGAAAAAACCATTACCCGTTATTGTCCAAAAAAAAAAGAAAGATAGTATGGTTCTTACCCACATCTCAAGATTCAACTAAGCTAACAACATGAATGATAACACCAATGACTCTAGCAATAAAAACAACCCAACAACAACCAACAAACTTATTACAATCATATCGATCTCATATATATATAATCTGATCTAGGTTTGCTGGTTGAGAACCCGAGATTTCTCCCTTCTTCTTGATCTTGTTGAAACTTCTTTCTTCAAAATGATGTTGCGTTGTCCTTCCAACCTCTTTCCGTTTCTTCCTTTACTCCGTTGTCTAGCTCCTCAACAACTTGCACAACTTCTGTTCACTGAAATGAAGCTGCAACATAACTTGCACAACTTCTATTCATCAAAACGAAGGGCCCAACAAAGCCCCCATGAAGGTCCAAGCTAATCATTCCCTCACATGTACCTATCCACCATGAAAGGTCCTACAACAACAACAAGTATGCCCTCCAGGGGTTCATAAGTCACAAGGATCATAACATGTAAATCACATCCAATAATTAACTTACCCAAACACGTGCATCAAACCCCCTTTAACCCAGACAAATGATCAAAGACATTATGCAATTTGACAAGTCAGGTTTGGAGAAGGTCTCAGGGTGTCCTATTGGGCTAACATTACTTAAGTTTGGGGTGCTTCACAGGTGGGAGACAATCCAGGTCATGTAAGTGTATGAGGTGGCACGAGGTAAGTATTTATGCATGGGGTGTAGTAATAACAAGGAAATGTAAGTCTTACTTGTGGGTGCCTTTATAGAGGGAGAGATGCACCCTGTCATAAATGCTATTGTTTCCTAGCCCATTCATTGCATTTTACTCTTAGCTTTATTGATTTTGATCTTTTTCTTTTGTGCTTCAAGGGAATAGTTGAGGGACACTGTCCTGGCTTGATGACTAGAGGTGACAATGTTATCCACAAACATTTCACGGAGATGAGAAGGCTAGTTCGTGATGAGACCCCCTTTCTCTTGGCTATGAAACCAAGAGCCACTACCCTATTTTAGTGACCAGATATGTGGTAGTGTCATACCGCTACATGCCCATGGTCATAATAGGACAACTCGTGATGAGACGTCCTATCCATCAAATAATACCTTGAGTGTTTATTTATCTTATGGGTTCCCTTTTCTTACTGAGAAGATTTTTAATGCTTTCTTAGGAATCCCTGGGCGAAGCATCTCAAAGGTTTCAATATTGAATTTTAACTCTTGCTAGCTACTTTTTCCCTCTGGGCCTTTAACCCCTTCTTCCCACAAGGCAAGGTACAACCCTTCCTTGTGTGGCCAATCCCAATGCACGAACAAAGGTAAGGGGAGATGAGAAAAATAAAGATGGAAAGTGGTAAGTATGGAGGGAACAAACGATGAACTTTCACAGACCCACCCAGTGGTAACTGATCCCAAACGGAGATAAACTTACTAGGGAACCATGTCACCCTTCCAGGTATGAATAAGTCAAAGAGCATAATTTCCAAGAAAATGTTATGAAATGAAGGATAATTCAATGCAACATATTCAAGTGCTTCAAGAATAAGAGTGACACATACCATGATACCTAGAATCATTACCTCATGGAGCAATACTTACTGCCACTTCATGAACATGCTGGTGGGATGGATACTACTGCTACTGATAAATGGACTGCACTGAAGAAAAGAGGGGCCCTCTGGGGTCATGATCAAGTCGTATGGATCTTGGTACTCCATGTCTAGGACCCGTGAGCCTTGAGATGTGATCTCCTTAGTTATCCCTCGGGTAGGGGATAACATGTTAGATTGTATTTTACATATATGAATGTTGATATGCACAAGTAGAATCTAATGCACAATTTTTAGTTATGGGTTTGTTGTCTATAATATTCCTTCATGCAATGCATGAATGTTTGATCTCTTTAAATGAGTGTCTTGGATGAGACCTCATTCATTCCATGAATATTGAATATGTCGACGTTGATGGGGTATTTGTTGGTAACTTATTTTGAACCCTGGGTATGAAACCCCAAGCCAACACCTTCCTCTGAGAGTGTCTATATGGAGTAAAATTTGGCATCTAGATGGAATTCCCATAATCAACAATTTTTTTTTGGATTTTGGTGCGAGGAAAAATCTTGAATACAAAAAAATTGGCCAAGAGAGGGATTCATGGCCCATCTAGACATGTTCTATGTGTTGGAAGATTGGTTGTTGTCATTGATGTCAATCCTAGCCATTGGATTTTGGAACCCACAGTTGATCGAAGTAGATAGACATGAAGGGAATTACACATGCAGATACAAAACCCATGGATGGATAATATAATTCATGCCGCTTTCGATGGTATGTGACACGTCACGTGGATCCTCACGATTGAGGAGAAATTCATTTTTGAAGATGACAATGTGAATTGAAGCAGAAACTGCATATCGGCCCTAATGTTAAAAGTAAGTGACATAGAGGGTATAAATACATCTCATTATACATTCATTTTTCAACACACACAAGTTTAATAATGAACAAAGAGATATAAGTCGAATTTATGAGGAAATCTGAAGTAAAGAAGGTCGAATTTCAAGGGAGGATGAAGTCTTTTGGTGATGTGTTCTAAGGTATGTTATTTACAGGTCATCTTACCATTTTTGCTATAACTTTGTTTCTATAACAATTAGTATGGTGAAATTAGGAGGATATTGAGAAGACATATCTAGGTACATGTAGAAAAAATTTCATCTCTTTGTTCGCTATAATTTTGGAGATACACTCTGTGGAAGATAGGGTTTTTGACTAGTCCTGAAGCTAGTCATAAAAATGTGTTTCGGGTAAAACATTCATAACATCTTCATAGATAATCCAAATGAAGTGATACCAATTTAATTGGAAAGAGTACGGGTTATAGTTTCCTATGTACGAATTTCTGAATCCGATGTTAAATATTGAGCGTGGGGAATTCTGTACAAGTTTGCTCTCCTGAATAAACCAGAATTGAATAAGGTCTACCATTATCTCTATAATGCCTTTTCTGGGAGGATTCAAGGAGTGAAACTTGGAAGAGCTTCAGAGAATACATTGAGTACTATTATCTATAGGATCAAAGTATTCCAAGAAGTGAAGAATTTCAGAAGTTGAAAAATTCTCAGGAAGCATTATCAGGTTCTATGTGATGGTTGGTTGATGGTGATAATTTAATGTAATGTTTTATTATTTCTCATATATTATTGGGTGGAAGGAAGGGGAAATGATGGAGAGTTCAACCCTCTCTTGATATTGGAGGATTTTATCTTCCTTTTGTAGGTTTATCCCTCCCTTTATATTTGAAAGCTGTAGCTACCTTTGGAATTCATTACTTCCTCTGAACAATAATACATGATTACTTCTTATATACTGTGCATGGTGTATTGGTGTATCTCTTATACTATTCTTCATTGTTCATTAGAAAATCTTAATTTCTGATTGGATATAAATTGAATACATTATCTGATTGAGGTGCAAGTTCAAAAATACTAATTTCTCTAAATACTGATTCACCCCCCTCTCAGTTGAAACTGAAAATAGCAAGCTTAGAAACACAAACATAATACTAAAAGGTGAATTGAGTAGTTGTGAAGAAGAGAATTACAAGATCGAAAAGACCATTGATAGCTTGAAGGAACAATTAGAATATTATGATAAATTGAAAACAGAACTGGATCACACAAAAGGGGAGTTACTATTGACAATAGAAAAGTTGAAGAAGTTCGTAAAAAACACTGAAAAACTAGATGAGATCCTTAGCAGTCAAAGATCTCCAAACGACAAGACAAGACTAGGATATAATGACAGTTTGAAGACAACGAAACAAGAGAAGGAATATGAAAATGATGAAACCAACACTCCAGAGCAAGTTGAACAACAAGATAGAAGACTAGAATTTAGAAGGAATGAGACATCAAGAAGATCCTCTCCCATCAAGTATGAAAGAAATCATTATGAAGGAAACTACAAAATAATAGATTGTGAATCGATATGGACCACACCACAAATAAGATCACTTACTCCTATGTATCGAAATTTCTTTCTTGGACATTATTATACTTGTGGAAATTTTGGACACAAGGCAATCACTTGTAGAATCAATGAAAGGAATAACTATGCAAGCTACATGAATGGTGAAAATAGTAGATATGGAAATGTTCGTAGAACTGTCAACATAAATTATAATCCATTTGACCCATTAATGGATCAAAATATTGTATGCTACAAGTGCAATAATCTTGTTCACAAAGCACAAGATTGCAGAGAGATAAAGGAAGATAATCCTATGCCAAATGTCCCTATACCAACTACAACATGGAAAAGGAAAGAAATTCCACACAATGAAAACTGTCGAATAACATTTGTCGCTAAAGAATGAAAAGAAGAAGATTAATGGTTCATATACAATGGGTGCTCATCTCATATGACCGGAGATCAAAGCAAATTTGTCAGCTTGAAGAAAAAGGGTGGAAATGTTGCATTTGGAGATGACTCATCTACCGAAATACTTGGAAAAGGAACTGTAAATCTTGAAAGTGAAAATGTAAAAGCAGGAAAAGTCCTATTGGTTGAAGATCTGAAGCATAATCTCCTCAGTGTTATCAAAATATGTGATCAAGGATACACTCTTACGTTTGACTCACGAAAATGTAAAATCAGAGAAAAGAACTCAGGAAGATTGGTTGCAACTGCAACAAGAAGACTGAACAACATATACATCCTAGACATGAATGAGAGAGAGAAGAAAGAATCCACACAAAATTATTCCAAGGAAGAAAAAGTCCCAAAGACCAAAAATAAGGATGAAGTATTATTGAGTGCCACATGTTCAAGGGGAGAAACCCCAAAGAAGAAGGTCACCTTATGCCATTGAACTCAGGGCGAGCAACCCCACCCTTTACCATTGATTTCAAAGGGGGAGAGAAATTGGGATCATGATGATAGGGGGAGCATGAGTGTTTCCATCAATGACAAAGGGGGATATTGTTGGAAGATTGGTTGTTGTCATTGATGTCAACCATAGCCATTGGATTTTGGACCCCACAGTTGATCAAAGTAGATAGACATGAAGGAAATTAAACATGCAGATACAAAACTCATGGATGGATAGTATAATTCATGCCGCTTCTGGTGGTATGTGGCACGTCACATGGATCCTCACGATTGAGGAGAAATGAATTTTTGAGGATGACAATGTGAATTGAAGCAAAAACTGCATGTTAGCCCTAATGTTAAAAGGAAGTGACATAAAGGGTATAAATACATCTCATTATACATTCATTTTTCAACACACACAAGTTTATTAATGAACAAGGAGATATAAGTCGAATTTTTGAGGAAATCTTTAGTAAAGAAGGCCGAATTTCAAGGGAGGATGAAGTCTTTTGGTGATGTGTTCTAAGGTATGTTATTTACAGGTCATCTTACCATTTTCACTATAAATTATTTTCTAGAATGATTTAGATGGTGAAATTTGGAGGCTATTGAGAAGACATATCTAGGTACTTGTGGTAAAAATTTTAGCTCTTTATTCAGTACAATTTTGGAGATACACTCTGTGGAAGATAGGGTTTTTGACTAGTCCCGAAGCTAGTCATAAACAAGTGTTCCAGGTAAAACAATAATAACATCTTCATAGAGAATCCAAATGAAGTGAGACCAATTACATTGGAAATAGTACGGGCTGTAGTTTCCTTTGTACTAATTTCAGAATCCAATGTTAAATATTGAGTGCGGGGCATTATGTACAAGTTCTCTCTCCTAAAAAAACCAAAATTGAATAAGGTCTACCATTTTCTCTATAACTCCTTTTCTGGGAGGATTCAAGGAGTGAAAGTTGGAGGATTTTCAGAGAAAACATTGAGCAATATTATCTATAGGATTAGAGTATTCCAAGAAGTGAAGAATTGCAGAAGTTGAAGAAGTCTCAGGAAGCATTATCAAGTTCTATATAATGGTTGGTTGATGGTGATAATTTAATGCAAATTTTATTATCTCTCATATATTCTTGAGTGGAAGGAAGGGGAAATGATGGAGAGGTCAACCCTCTCTTGATATTGGAGGATTTATCTTCCTTTTGGAGGTTTACCCCTCCCTTTATATTTGGAAGCTATAGCTACCTTTGGAAGTCATTACTTCCTTTGAACAATAATACATGATTACTTCTTATATACTATGCATGGTGTATTGGTGTATCTCTTATACTATTCTTCATTCTTCATTGGATAGTCTTAATTGCTGATTGGATATAAATTGAATACATGATATGATTGAAGTACAAGTTCAAAAATACTAATTGCTCTAAATACTGATTCACCCCCCTCTCAATATTTCCACTGAAACCACTCAAGTTTTATTCTTGGAATGGAAATTCACAACACAAATATGGAAATAGGAAATGAAGGGGTTTGAGCATCATTTTTGTAGACTAGAGTGGATTTTTTTTTTGATAAGTGGTGCTATTTTTATAAGGGCTCTTTCAAAAGTAAACCTATCCTAAAATGCTTGTGGGAATCCTTACCTAAATATATATTATGGAAAATGTGGCTAGCTATAAATAAAGAGATCTTTCAACATGAATCGAGAAATCTTGATCTTATGGCTAGTAGAGACATATCCCTTATGGTAGATTTCATCAATGTCAAAGGATTTCATCATTATGAATTGCAAATTATAGAGCAAGTTGAGGATAAATGGCTAGAATAGTTTAATATTGCTTATACTTCTAAAAATCTTAAATGGAGATCTGATCACCCAAGATCAAATTGGTAGCTTCAATTGAATAACGAATAATTTTAGGCATGGAAAGATGAACAATGCTCTTTCTTCCTTTTCTTTGATGGTGCATCCAAGAAGAATCCTAGGGTGGTAGGTGCAAGGGGGTGTGTAATCTTGAACGCCAGAGAAACATTGGAATATTCATACTCTTGGAATTTCATAGGTTATGACAAAGGAGGATTTAAGCCTGCTTCGATGTTGTCTCCACTTGAATATTCATGTATTATTCCATCCTATTGTTTCTTCTTGCAACTAGTCACCTTGGAGCAGCGTTTTTGGTTTCTTGAGCGATCTTTGACACAAGGATCATGGTATATTAGAGATTATATGTTGTTATGTTTTCCTTGGACCTTTTGTAAAAGGGATATATGTTTTTTTGTACCAAATACCTATAAATGTAAACCATTGACTTATTTATTTTGTTTAATGACACAAGTTAATAATTATTTCCATTTATGTTGTATAATGATTATTAATTGAATTAGATATAAAAACTAGCTAGTTTTCTTTAACATTTTATTTCTATAGTTGAAAATATTGAAAAAATATTAAAAAGAAGATTTTATAAATCTTCATTAAAAACCTATTGTGTAAGAGGTTAAACTGCTACCTTGGTTAGATGGGACTAAGGAAAGGTGTTACTTGAAACTACATGAGATATTGAGTTTCCTGTGGATGTTTTTTGGGAAGAAATTGTCATTTTGTTCCTAGAGTGAGACTAAAACTGTTTTTGATGGGCTAATATCACTTCCTCAAACATACAGAAACATGTGAAAAACCCACGATTCAAATGTATCTAGTAAAAGTGGAAAATGTGCCCTCTTAAAGTGAAGAATCAATTTACAATCACATTCATAAATAGAAACTAGTGATGATCATTCTCAATATTTATTAACAACTAAATTATGATAAATTTTACTACTTAAAAAAATCTATTTAATAAAATCTATTTAATAAGAAATTCATTTTGTTTAAATACAATGCACCTTTTCAATCACGTAGTTAAAATACACATTTATACATGATAATTGTAATTTCTAATTGGAAGTATTGGAATTTGACACATTCAAAATGCAATACTTTGAGTCTCTTTATAAATATTTTTATTGTATTTAATGTAAACATAATTTAATATATAATTTAATACGTGCTTGGCAATATGAGATAGTGTGTTTAAATTTATAGCATGAAGATGTGTAATGTTTGTATAATTGATATTTATTTTGTTAATTTTTGTAGTATAAGTGTGTGGAGTTTTGAAACATCCAAAGTTTCCCAATTATCAGAGACATAAGAAGCTTAAAAAAGTGTTGAGGTAAATATATAGTAGAATATTGAAGATTGTTGTTAAATTGAATGTAGCCTTTAAAAATAGGTAAACAAAATGGAATGTCCACTTGAAAAGTTGAATGTTTCAAAACTCCACTTACAATTTTTATCTAGAAGTTTCTCTAACTGTGAAAACCTCCATACACAAATTAATATTAATTTTATTTAATATGAAATGTGAAATACTGTATTTTATTTGTTGTATTATAGAGAAGAGACTAAATATAATGGTTTTATTTTATTTGAAATATTATAATTAAATAAATAAAATATTATTACATTTCATTTAATAATGTTATTATTATATCAAATTGTATTTTGAAAATTCATTATAAATATTAAATTTTGTTTGATTTATCAAATGTATTATAGAAAAAAATATTTATTATAAATATTAAATTTTGTTTGATTTATAAAATGTATTATAGAAAAAAATATTTATTATAAATATTAAATTTTGTTTGATTTATCAAATGTATTATAGAAAAAAGAGTAAAAAATATTTATTATAAATATTAAATTTTGTTTGATTTATCAAATATATTATAGTAAAAAATATTTATTATAAATATTAAATTTTGTTTGATTTATCAAATGTATTATAGAAAAAAGAGTAAAAAATATTTATTATAAATATTAAATTTTGTTTGATTTATCAAATGTATAAAAGAGTAAAAAATATTTATTATAAATATTAAATTTTGTTTGATTTATCAAATGTATTATAGAAAAAAATATTTATTATAAATATTAAATTTTGTTTGATTTATCAAATGTATTATAGAAAAAAGAGTAATGTTATTGTTATTTTAAATAAAATAATAATGTTTAGAAGATTGAACACTATTTTATTACTTTTTGGTAAAGGCCAAGCTCTAACAAAATGTGATTTTTTCAATCTTAGATTATATCTAAGTTTTGAGTTTTAATCACTTTACACACACACAATGCAATTTTTCCTAAACATAGATCACCTAAGTTTGAAGTTTTAATCTTAGATAACTACTACATCTATTCATTGAGGTCATTAAATTCATGTGAGTGGAATAAATACATGTGATTCCAAATATCATGTCTCCTCTCTATCCCCACCTATTTTTTCAGTATGTTATCTCCTAATATATTTTAGGAGTTTCCTCTATCTAACTCTCTATAACTTGCATGGATGGTTGTGCATACAATCAAAACCCATATATACACTTGGTGGTAGACCATCCATGAATGAGGTTCCATCATTGCCTTCTCCCTCCCCCTCTTTAATAATAATATGGACCAGTGATTCAATCTCGGGTCAAAATGTTAACAAACTAATAATAATGTGATATGTGGATGATTATTTGAGTTTATATTTCGATTTAAGCACAAAATCTCTATGTATAGTAATATGTTAACCTTTGTAACTATTATATTATGGAGAAGATATGTTTTTATTATATTTAAAATGTTCAACTCGGAGAGAGGGTATTATATTTAGAGTATATATTTGAGGTTTTCTTAACAAGAGTAGATTGAGAATCATCATCATTTTACTTTAAAAAATCTGTTTTGTTAAAGGAGTTAGATTTGATATCTAACTTTATTAAGGAGTTAGATTTGATATCTAACTTTATTATGAAGTTAGATTTGATATCTAACTTTATTTATGGTTTATCATCTAATAATGTTAAATATTTTGAAAACTTTATAAAAAAATTAATTTCAAAATATTACAATATAAAATAAATTTAATAAAGATTTCAATCTAATTGCTTAAAGGAATTAAATTTGATATCTAACTTTATTTATAGTTTATCATTCACTAATGTTAAATATTTTGACAACTTTATAAAAAAATTAATTTCAAAAAATTACAATATAAAATAAATTTAATAAGGATTTCAATTTCTTGATACGATAGTCAATATTTACTAACACTATTTTGTTTAGGATATTTATACAATATTTTCACAATCAATATTTACCAATAATGTTTTGTTTTGATATTCATACAATGTTTTCACATATATAAACATAATTCACCAAATATATTTCAATATTCAAAATTTCTAACCTTCTAGTTATTTATATTTTATGATTTTAAATTCACCAAATATATTTTAATATTCAAAATTTCAAACCATCTAGTTATTTATATCTTATGATTTTAAAACCTGAAATATATTTCAAATAATTTGAATAAGAAAAATGTTCTAAACTTATGAAGGAAWTTTTTTTCTTAGAATTTTTTTATATTTATTTATTGAAAAACAATATACATTTTATATATAATTGRCAATGTTATATTGCCTTTCTTCTTASTGATGCATCCATAATCCTTATTAATCCTTTACATAAAAATATGCTGAAATTTCCAACATTTTTATTGATTTCTAAGTAGAATCCTTATTAAGCAAATTTTTTAAAAACAATAGAACCATTCTTCACAAAAAAAAATAGAACAATCCTATGTATGCTATAGCGCAAAACATCACCTCTTCATCACAAGAAGGATAATTAATAAACTATAGCTTGTTGGGTTTTTTACTAGATGTATTTTAGTGGCATTCAGATTGAATTCTCTAAAAATATGTAAATATGTTTGGTTAGAGAAGAGATATTCCATGCTTTTCACTTTGTCCAAAATTTGTCATAACAACATATTGCTTAGCTTGCAGATTCTTTTCATCCAATTTATGATCACTTTAGAGTTCTCATAAACTTATAGCTTGGTGATACCTTTGTCCATTTCCAATTTCAAATTTAGCAACTTAACCATCATCAAATATTGAAAGTTAACATCTTAAGATCTTATTGAAGCTTCTAGAGATTAAGAGACTTGTACAAGTAATCAAATAAGTGTTGAGGTGTAAATAGGGTCAAGGGGGACACAATGGCCTTAAGACATATTGAACTTTCTCAAGTTTGAGTAGTGTGACCATCATTAAATACTGAAAGTTAGCATCTTAGGATCTTATTGAAGCTTCTTGAGATCAAGAGACTTGTACAAGTACTCAAACACGTGTTGAGGCATAAATAGGGCCAAGGGAGACACAATGGCATTAATACCTATTGAAATTTCTTGAGCTTGAATAGTCTAAACAACACATACAAACCACAACACAAGTGCTCTTTAGGGATTTCTTGACAACTAAGTTGAATATGGACATTGTTATTAAGTCTTAGGCATCATGGCTAGGTGTTAGATCCATGAGCATAATGAAGGAAGAGAAACAAGAGCCTATATCCTAAACCTTACTTCTCAAGCTCAAGAACCATGATGAGTCCTTGAACCTCTACATCTAAACTCTATTAGTAAACATTCCCCGAATGATAATCTATCTCTAGTCAACACCATGAATCATTCTCCAAACCTTGATCAAGGGTTTTTAACATCTCTAGACTTGAACAATACATATAAACAACAACACAAATGCTCTCTAAGGATTCCTTGACATCTAAGTTGAATATGGACATTGTTATCCAGTCTTAGGCATCATGGCTAAGTGTTAGATCCATGACCATAATGAAGGAAGAGAAACATGAGCCTATATCCTAAACCTTACTTCTCAAGCTCAAGAACCATGATGAGTCCTTGAACCTCTACATCTAAAATCTCTTGGTTAAGATTCCTCCAATGAGAATCTGTTTCTAGTCAACACCATGAATCATTCTCCAAGCCTTGGTCAAGGCTTAACATCTGACCAGGATACAAAAGCCATGTGTAGGTTTTGTGCATTGGAAGTGGTCTTCAAGGTTTAGACATGGTCAAGGGGGAGGGGGATTAATCCTTATATTTTGTTATTATGATTTCCACAAGCAATATAAGCATTATGATTTCCACAAGCAATATAACCAATACAATAGATGATATATCAAAAGAATAAATAGAATCGAAAAATATTAAGGATGTAACTTTCACAGGGTAATTACAAAGCATGCAAAATGGTACTGTATATTTGAAGCTTACAATATCCAAATCTCATTCCCAGGTCATGGAAATGAGAGAATTGGAAACTCCAGAGTCTCTAAAGCTTAAGTTGGTATCATAATCCAATGTTCCAGATGATGCACCAGGAACTGCATGTGCCAATCTAAATTGTCGGCCATCCCTAGCTTCTTTGACTTCAAAGCAACAAAAGGACCAAAGTAACTGTATTGGATCAGTCTGCAGAAACCTCCTTTGCACCCTCCTGCCATCAGGAAAACGAACACCTACCCTACAAATTTTCAATCCTTTATCACCTTGTGGCTCCTCTCAGAGAGCTGGGTACTCGCGTTTCACTACTTTTGGTGCTTCTTCTTGTTGGTTATCTTCTTTGATGTCCAAGGAAGCAAAGGCAGACAAAGATTTCTCTTGTACTTGTTCCAGTGTATTAACATTTGATGTCGCCCTCCTCCTTGAATGACAAAATTCCATGGGACTGTTATCCATATAAGGTATCAAATCTTGTAACAATGTCACTGGATCGATCCTGCCTATCCAAGCTCTCATTTTCTGTCCAGTGATAGAATCAAAAACAAGTGTCGATGGCATCTTTGTCAAATGATAGTAGGTGCACACCTTTCTTCCTTCTTCGTTGTTGTCATAAATCTGCCAGAAAATGAAATTTGCACTCATAATCTCTTTCACAGATTGGTTGGCCCAAGTGTCCCTATTAAACATATAAGAGCTGAACTCGTTGGTGGATTGTATATTTGCTATAAGCCATTTCCCTTGGCTGGCAGCTTCAAATTTGGCCTGCTCAAAACTGCCTTTAAACATCAATTCAAAAGTTGAGCGATAAAGTGCTTCAAGTTTATCATTGGCTTCATCCCAAAAAGCCCATGCAGAATTAGGTTGAGTAGACAACTGTTCTGATCGTTGATCTCTATATTGTATAAAATCATCATCGTATAATGCTTCCCTCTTAACTGGTAACGGTGGGCGTACATAATCAGAGTCAATTTCATGGCTTTGCCTTTCAATCGGAATAGTTGTATCAGAAAAAGATGACGAAGCAATAGTTATATCAGAATGAGCAAAGAATCAGTGATGATTTTAAGGATGGAAATTTATTATAAAATGTAGAAACCTTGGCGAATATTACTAATCCTTTATATGTCAACTATAAATCTTTGGTGATATTTTTGTAAAAATATTCAAATTTCTAAGGATTTTATACAGTTTTTATAAAATTTTGGCGGTTTTTAAGGTAAAATAATTGTATCCTATAGAATTTGGGCGAATCATTTTTAAAATAGCGAATCTCATTTTTGGAAAAACCATGGAAAATTAGCCCATGAGCGAAATTTAGCCCCTAAAATCATCCCTGCAAAGAATAATTGTATTGCTTCGTCCAGATTCCAGTTGGTTGCTTGCAAAAATTGCCGCACCTTGTCTGTGAATTCCCCCAATATTTCAACAAAAGAAGCAATCTGTTCGTGCTTCTCTGCCAAGGATTCCATAGAAAACTAAATAAGTATAGTGAAGATAGACCACTCAGATAGCTCTCTCTATGTTTGTATTAAAAACCCAGAAAACCAGAAACGCACAAAAGCTACTGCCAAGGATGTGGCAAAAATAGTTTTTGAAACTTTTGAAGATATAGAAAACCGAGGAAGAGCCCCGTGTTATATATAGTAGTTTGGGTAGACATTACTTTTGAAATGAAGTGACAAGTAGATGCACAACTTCCCTTTAATTTGTTAAAACTAAATTAATCAATAAATATTAATTTAATATTAAATATACATTTAATTTTTTTATTATTATTAAATCATCTCATGACTCATGCATACATAAGTGGATTAAAGCCCACTTCCACGTCCTTCAAATTTTTAAACGTGTTCTGGTGCTTGAAACCCTAATGATTTGGGTACCCCTAAGTTCTTTATGGACTCGATTGTTGGAGGGGGTGGCTACTCCCCCTCCTCCCCCACCCTTGTTTATGAAGAAAATTCCTTTTGTGCTTTGGTTTCTTCGTTGATAAAATCCATGAAAATCCCTCCTTTGTGATTTGTCAAAAGGTTGAATGAGATCCTTGAAGTTCCCCTTCCACTTTCTAATGCACTTCAAATGGCTATGAAATTAGCAGATGTTAGTTGTTCAGTTCACTAGTGTTTGGTCTTGCTCTCGAGCCATGGCTATCTAGATTGAGAAGAACTTGGTAAGATTGATAAAAGGTAAGCTCTCTCATTAATTCTTTCACAAAGGCTTTTGTGCTTTCTTTCTTGAAATTAAAGAAGACATGGATTTAATCTTTAGAAGTGGCTCTTATTTCTATGGTACAAAATTGTTATATCTAAATAGATGGAATCCATATTTTAACCATGAAAATGACATTCCTTCGACCTTCCTTGTTTGTCCTAGACTTCTCCATCTCCCACTTCATTGTTGGAATGATGATGTTCGTTGGATTATCGAGAATACTCTAGGTACATATATTTATAAGGTTGAACCAAGAGATATCATGTTTGCATGTGCTCATATATGTTTTGAAGTTGATCTGGAAAAGGGTTTACTAGAAGCGATCCATCTCACTCTAGATGATTGGAAGCATATCCAACTAGTTAACTACAAACAACTTCCTTTTAAATGTAAACAATGCCATGAATATGGGCACTTTGCAAAAAACTTCCCTAAGAATTCAACCATGGAGAAAGGGCCTCAAGGAAAAGAAGACCAGTGGCAACAAGTAAGGAAGAATAAGCCCAACAAGAAGAAAATAAACAATGCAACAAAGTGTAAGCAAATACCTTCATCGAGTGTAGGTGTTGGCCCACGTTTGTTGTTAAAACAAAAGGGCGACCTGTCCATTTCCAATATAACCTCCAAAGTTAACAAATCCATGGGAGGCTGTTAAACCATGTCATGATTTCTGAAGGGTGTGCTGACCACCAAGTGAACAATATCCCCCTCAACACAAACTGAGGTACTCGGCACCAACCAAGAAGACTCAAACCTGCAACCTTTCACACCGATACCAATTTTTGGCCCATGTTTGTTGTTAAACCAAAAGGCCGACTTGATATTTTTGTATACAACCGCCATAGTTAATGGATCCATGAGAGGATGTTAAATTGTGTCACAAGTCCCAAAGGAGGTGCTGACCACCAAGTCAACAAGCCATGCAAACCCCTAGATTAGAGAAATCTTCTGGAAAATCAACCATGGTAGGAACATCTAAATATATGATAATAGGAACCAAAGGAGATTCTTCAAATGGACTACAAGGAATGAAAACTAGCCCAAATCGAAACAAGTATGAAATTCTCTTAGATGGAGACAATGTCCCTACTTCGAAAATAGTAGGAATTCCCATGTTCAATGCTAGATCTAATATAATCCCCATAATTCTGGAAGAAAATATAGATTCTGTTCCTTCCCCTATAGTGGAAATCAATATCACTAACCATGATGAGGATTTCCCCATGTCCCCAAGTAAAGATCATTTCTCTTTTGGTGTTGAACCCAACTCCCAACATGAAGAGGAGGAGAGGTTGGATAAGGACAAGGTAGAGCAAGTCACATAAGGTAAATCCACAAAAAAGGTGGGCATAAAACCCCACAAAGAAAAGAGGTAATGATAGAAAAAGAGAAAGATCTAGGTCAACAGACTACGATGTATATGATATACCCAAAACCCCTAAGAATGGAAAGTAATTAGAATTCCATTAACCCACCCCAAGGTGGGGCTCAAAAACCCATGGGTAAGTGATGGGTATTTCTATTTCCTCCTGGAATTGTTACATGGGACTAGGAAACAAGTACAAATTTGAATAAGTGATGGATTTAATCAAGATAAGAAAACCCACAGTTCTTCTACTCCAGGAAACTAAGTGAGAGGCCGATGAATCCCTAATTAAGTGAATTTTTTTATGGAAACAAAGCGAAGGTGAAGTGGTTAGTGCTAGAGGGGCCTCTAGAGGACTTTGCACATTATGGAATAACTCCATCTTCTAATTAATCACAAGTAATCAGACTTATCATTGGCTTTTCACAAGTCTCAAACACCAACTGTCAGGACAGGTCTATATTATTGTTAATGTGTATATGCCCTCTCTTTATTATGAAAAGGTGGATTGATGGGATTCTCTATTAGCCTTAAGAGGGCTTGACTTCTGGGAAAATAGTATTGTGGTTGTAGATTTTAATACTACTCTCAATTGGGCTTAAAAAAGGGGGTAAGTATAGTTAGAGATCCATTCAGGGAGCATATGGAAGATATGATAACTTCTTGGGACCTAGTAGATATTAATCCCACTAGTGGTAGATTTACTTGGACCAACAAGTGGCTTGGTCTAGGATACATAACTACCAAACTTGATAAATTCCTAGTTCATAGCTCTTTTCTAATTTGTTTTTTTACAACATCCTCTAGAATTATTTCTTAGTTGGTTTCAGATCAAAGACATATTCTTCTTCATATTTAGGAAAGACCAGAATATGGGCCCATTCCATTCATGTTTAACACTTTATGGCTTCAAAATCAGGATGTAATGGATATTATATCTAGAATGTGGAGCACTTGGATAGTTGGATCACCAATGCATATTTGGGAGCAAAATATCAAAAGTACTAAGAATGATCTTAAGGAGTGGGCCAAAATATTTTACTCCCCTCCTAAAGAGGATATTAAATCAAATAAAGGAAAATTGGAAAGGATCCATGCTATACTAGAATAAGAGTAGTTCATCCATGAATTTCTATTGGAGGAGAAGAAGAACTTTCATAAATATTAAAAAGATCTTAGAGCTGAAGAAATGGAATGAAGGATTAATTCGTATAGTTTATGGTTAGATCTAGGATATATGAACACAACTTTTGTTCCAAAAAATGCAAGAGCTTGACTATGGAAAAATAATGTAAAAGAGATCTCCTTCAGATGTGGAATTGTTTAAAATTTTCGAGGAAACAAAATAAACTACCTTCACTCATTTTGCTAATTTATATTATGAAATAGGTGGATCTAAGCTGTGAGAAACAATTGCCATGTTGGAGAATATCCTCTCCATGATTTCTCCTAAAGAAAATTGTGCATTCAAGGAGGAAGTTACAGAAGAAGAAATTCATAAGGCTCTTTGGAATCTTTCTCCAAACAAGGCCCTTGGATTTGATGGTTTTACAATCCATTTCTACAAAGCATGACCAAATATTTTAAAATTTGATATCATAAGGAGGTTTCAATATGTTCACAAATGTTTTTGATCTGGAAGTGCAACCAATTCTTGTTTTCTTGCACTTATCCCTAAAGAACATAATCCTTCCTTTTTTTCTAGATTTAGATCTATCTCTTTGTGTAACACATACTTCAAAATTATTTCCAAGGTTATTGCAAACATGCTCAATAAAATCCTTCCCAAAATTATCTCTAAAAATAAAGGGGTTTCATGGAAAAAATACAAGCATTGTAAACTATCATATTGTTCTAGGAAGCAATTCATTCCATCCACACCAATGGAGATAAAGGTATTCTGATAAAGATTGACATGGAAAATGCATCTATCGTGTAAGATATTCATTTCTCCATGATGTACTTCATAGATTTGGTTTCTTTTCTAGTTTTATTTGTTGGATCTCTTATTTCATCAACAACCCTTGGATATCTCCTCTAGTTAATAGGTGACCCTCTAGTTTTTTAAAGCAAGTAGAGGTCTAAGACAAGGTTGCTCCCTCTCTCCACTACTCTACATTATAATGGTAGAATAAATTAGTAGGTTGTTATAATATGAACATAATAATGGAAACCTTCTAGGGATCCAAGTGGTAAGGGGAACCAAAAGTATTAACCACTCACAATTTTCTAATGAGACCCTATTGCTAGGAGGTGCCTCTATCATAATTGTGAGAGTATTTAAGAAAATTATAGACTTATTTACGCAAACTTCAAGGGGGCAATTAAACAAAACAAATTTTAGATATATGCTTGGAATGTGAGCCAAAAATTGCTTGTTGTCATTTATAACATCTTCCACTTTCCTCATAAAAATATCGATGGTCATCTTTTAGGCATGCCTATCTGTTTTCACACTTCATCTTATAATTTGTGGAAATATGTTATAACAAAAATCAAGGCTAAATTCATCCATTGGGGTGCACATTTGTTGAACCCTGCAGGCCGAGTGGTTCTTATCAAATCAATTCTCTTATCCCTCATATTTTCTCAATATTCATCTCTTTTAGCTATGGTTGGCATAAAAAATCAAATAACACAAGAGACTAGGAGGTTTTTATGGCAAGGTGGCAAGACAAATAGTAAGAGATTTTATCTTGTCATTGTGTCCATTGTTCAAGCCCCTAAAGCTCATGGAGTTGGCATCAAGGACCTTACTTTGATTAATTTAGCGATGGGTGAAAATATCCTCTCGTGGATGATAACGAGAAATTATGATTGTTGAAAGAAAGTCTTACTAATAAAATACTTCACAAGTTCAAGGACAAGATGCTTGGATGCAAACCGTGCTTCAAGGGAGGGTTCCCTATTTGGAAGCTCATAAAAGTTACTATCCCATTTCTCCAATCCAAAATTTCTTTGGCTTCGAAAAGTGGAATAATGATTGATATTTGGAATTATATCATAATGGGAAATCCATTCATTATAAAAAAAACAAGAGCTACATCTCCTAAAGGTATGGCTTGCCACTCAAGGGAAAAAAAATCTCTCTTTGATATCTCTAGATGGTCCCAAGATGGTAAGTGGTATGGATAGAATTTTGACATTCCTCCTTTTCACTTAACCTCCCTTATTCATCAATTTGTTAACAATATTAAAGGTTGTGCACCTAGAAGAATATTCTCCTTCGATGAAAGAGTGTGAGGAATGACTGATTATATTGTCAAGAAAGGTTATGAGATTTTGCTAGCTGATTTATCCCTTCTATTGGCACTATAGTTTTTTAAACTATATGCGCCACAAATTTTGTACTATGCACCAATATTCAACATGCACCATAAGTTTTATACCGTGCAACGCTAATGTTAAGCATGCACCAACTAGTTTCTACGTCGCATGCACCACAAGTTTTATACCGTGCAATACTAATGTTAAGTGTGCACCAACTAGTTTCTACCATGCATGAACCAACCATTTTGCAGCACGCACGCCAACTCTAGTGTCGTGCAAAGACTTGCAAGAAATCATGCATGCATATTCATTCCATATTAGTTATAATAATTGTAATAATTTTGTAATCGACCTATTGGTTCTGCGTGAAGTTGTTTGTGAGATGGAAGAGTTTATATCATTAGTATTCTCATGAGGAGATAAAAGGGATGCACATGAACTAGATGGCTAGTTGTTAATTAGAGTTTTGGAATAGTTCACTAGTTGATTATTGATTGTTGTGTGTTAGTTTTCTCGAGTTCACAACTGTGGTTTTTGTAGTTCTTGGGTCATTATTGTAATATGAGATATAAAGTAGATCTAGATCTAAGTTCTCTAGTCTGGTTTGAGTGGAATGAGTTTTTGAGAAGGATGTTACGATTGTGTATTTGAATTCTTATCTTTGGTTGATTAATGAATTGAACGAGACCCAATTTGGTCCTACATCTCATGAACTCTGTTATGAATGAATGTTTGCAGTATATGTTGGACTATGGTTTACATATATGAATGTTGATATGAATGATTAGAATCTAATGCATGGTTCTTAGTTATGGGTTTCCTCTCTATAATGTTCCTTCATGCAATGCACGAATGTTTAATCTTTGTAATTATCACGAGAATCTTGTGTGAGACCTTATTCAATTCATGAATATTGAACATGTCGACGCTAATGGGGTATTTGTCGGTAACGTATTTTGAACCTTGGATATGAAATCTAGAGCCAACAATTGGTTATGTTGCTGGGACTTCTAAATTTTATTTGACATGTTGGAATACGGATATGACATGGAAACCTTCAAGGAAAGATATAGAAGAATGGATCTATGAGAAATATGTCAAGTTCGCATAGTGGGAGACCAAAAATATGAGAATCAACCTTGAATGATGGAAACAAAGGTACATATATTCATATCTACATGAAATTTTCTTTGTTGAGTTTCCTTGTCTCTTGCATGAATGGGTAAATAGGTATATAAAGATTAAATTTATGTTGAGAGCCCAAGAACCATTGGTTTGAGACCAAGAAGTGGTATCTCCGTTTAAATTTTTGGAGAACAAGTGGGGCAAATCCATTGATTCCTAGTTCGAATGAGTTAAAGAAGGATACATTGTTGAATTTGTGGTTGAATGCAACAAATATTTTAGTAGTTTAGAAAGAAAGTTTGTCACTGGCCCTTGAACAAGATTGTTAGGCGAGATCCATCTTTGTATCAAGATGTTATTCATGAATAATGGGCCGATGCACATGGATACTGATAGGATGGAAGCGTAAACCCCCTGTGTGGAAGGGGGGGTGTAAAGAGTGGGGGAGAATATGAGATAAGGTGAAGAGAGAATGGATCCAAAAGATTATAGAAGAAGAAGAGCATAGCGATACACAAGAAGAGTTGAGCTAGGGAAGAGAGTCGAGTAGAAAAACAAAGAAGGGAGAACAAGGGGTGACTAACAAATAGCAAGGTATAAGATGAAATTGAAAACAAGAACCGTGCCAGAAGGGTGCATATAGCTCATTATCTTTGTATGAATATAGCTCTTTTTTCCGAACATCAAAAGGTATCAATGCCTTGTTCTATTGTGGGTAATCTAAGTATTGGTGTTGTCAATATTAGCCTAGTTGGGGTATTTGATGTTTCTCTTTTAGTTAAAGAACTAGGGGAAGGATGTGGGAGTCAAAAACGACATTTCACTAGCTCTAGAGTTGAAGGGGAGATAAGTAAATAAGGCCAAAAGTAGCAAAGAAGAGGTGGTACTTCTATCGAGCCATAGGAAATGAAGTCATAAATGCAATATTAGGGTTTAGTAAAAAAAGGTGAAGATGGTAGTTGGCCTGGATGTTGACTTATTGGAGGTTGAAGGTCTAATAGATAAAGATTTGCTTGGTCGCTTCATGGGGAAATCGATGAAAGGGGATTCTCTACACAAATGGCTCTTTGAGGTTTGAAAGCCCGTCCTTGGTTATATCCATGTATTCCATATTTTAGTCTAGGGATAGATTTGTTTTATGGTGGAAATCTAGTAGGATGCAAATCTACCTCTCAAGTGAGATTGGATGTAGGGGCCCTCCGGACTGTGCCTAAAAAAATGGAAACTAGGTTTTGACTTGACAAAACCAACATTTTTACAATTGATTTTGTTTCTTCCTCCATGGCTTCCTTTAGAGTTGTGGAATTCATTTTTTTTGGAAAGGGTTGGAAATGCTATAGGTTGTTTTATCACCTTGGAGGAAAATTTCAATTTCAAAGAAGATATGAGGGTGGCTAAAATATTGGTGGAAATTGATCATCGTGAAGGGTTTCCATGTGGATATTGAGGTTGCTTGGGGAAATCGGGTTTTAAACAAAAAATTGGACTTTTATAAGATCCCATTTCATTGCAGGTTGTCATACAATTGGAAATCTATGAATGAATTGTACAAACCCTAAAACATCAGTAGAGAGAAAGCAGAAAGTATTGGTGAAGAAGGTGTCTATAGGTTCTAATTTGGAATCCAGTTTGGACAAGGTAGAAGAAAAAAGGCAGACAAATCTCAAGATTGTTGATTCTATTTTTATTCTAGATTTGGAACGTGATAAGTGCTACTTATCGGTCTATGCTCCTGAAGTTGTTGAAGACACGCAATATTTTCTCGTGACTTTTCAAGGTAATTCTTATGTTATCAATTTCTCATGTTATCATACAATATAAAAAGAATCCCCTTTAATATTGGGTGTTCTGGGTTGTTTGTAATTTTGAGGAAGGTTTAGGGGACTTAGGCTATAGGGATCCTCCTTGCAACTTGGGTTCATCTTTTAGTTCAAGAAATGGTGGCATTCCCTTCATCTTGGTTATCCATGCAATCCAATATTCAAAAGCTTCATTGGGTGATGTAGGGCTTCATTATTTATCATGTTTGGGTGGTCATGTAGTGAAGGATGTCTCTTAGAATAAAGGTGATGATATGGTAAAATGCAACAAGCCTTTAAATTTTGTTGTCAAGTCATCTTACCATCTTGGATCGAAGAAAAAAGTTGTGGGTGATTTCTGGGTTTTGGAAGGGGGTTTAACACTTGATTAGGATTACCTAGTCTCCATAGGAATAAAATGTAATATCTCTAAAGAAAATTCATAAGATAAAAAATATCATGGGGGGGGCAGAATCAATTTATAATTAGTTGGGCCTTTAGAGTGGAAAAAATCCTAAAAAATATTTCAAAATGATTATTCTATCCCTAGATTCTAAAGGGGTATGAGATGCCCCATTGCAACAAGCCCTCAGAATACTACATGTGATGTAAAAATTTGATGTTCTTCTTCTCCAATAAACTATATGTGTTGGGTCAAAGGCTGTTGAGTTCTTGTGCTTCTTTCCGAAAGACTGGAATTTTTTTCTCCAGATGCTCATGGCCTCTTGGTAGGGATGGTAATAGGATGGAATTCAAATCTAGTTTCACCTTCTTCCAATGTTTTTCTTGTAGGTATTGAGATGGAAGTTAGTTCGAAAGAGTAACTTAGAGAAGGGGTTCAAAATTATAAACATGTATGCCCCCTATGGATATAGAAAGTTTTTTTGGGAAGGGCTTAGAGATTTTGGGTTCTTTCATTGTGACAATTTCATAATCAAAGGGACCCAAATTTAACCCTCAATCAAAGAGATATTTGGGGAGAGACAACACAGAAGGATGTTCTAGTTGAATTTTTTAGTCATTTCTTTGAAGTTCAAAGTTGATTGATGTAGAACTAATTAATTTAGTCCTTACTTAGAGAAATGGTAGAAGAGGAAAAAATGGAATTTCAAAAAGGTTAGATAGATTATTTGTTGCTTATCAATTAATATTATATTAAAATAGAGTGATATCTTGGGTCGGTCAAGGAGGTTCATCAATTCATTTACCTATTTTGTTGCAAATTGAATCGGAGAGCAAGAAGCCCCTTGCTCCCTTTAAGTTTAATCACTCTTGGTTAGACGATGAGGATTTCAAAGATTTGGTAATCAAGAATTGGATACATTATGATAATAATAATGAGGATACAACCATGAAGTCGTTCATAGATAGTCTAAAAAGCGTAAAAAGACAAGTTGCAAATTGGGATTGAAGTTTTGTTAAAAAAAATAAGAAATATTTGAAAGATGTGGAAGTAGGAATTAAAAGTATCTTTGATAATAATGAAGCAAGGGTATTTTCAGAAGAAGAACCCAATTCTCTCAAAGAGATGAAAGGGAAAAATAAATACCTTCTTGCCAAAGATGAACTAAAATGGAGGATCAAAAGCAGAGCCACCTGGCTTTTTGAAGATGACATGAGTACTAAGTTTTTTCATAAGTATGCAAGTCATAAAAGAAACATAAACACTATTTGGGAAATCAATAAGCTAGATGGCTCTTGGGTTAATTCTTTTAAAGAGATAGCTGAAGTGGGCAATCAACATTTTAAAAGTCTATCCAAGGACCCAAAGGTAGCTAATATTGGTGAAATCATGAAAATTATTAGGTTATTTCCTAGGCTTATTGATGATGAAATGAACATAGAATTGGAGGAAGAGGTGTCCAAAAAGGAGATAAAAGAAGTTTTAAACTTCTTGAAAAAGAATAATAATCATGATCTTGATGGATGGTCAGTTTAATTTTACTTAGGCCTTTTTTATTTGGTGATAGATCATTTGCTAAGAATGGTTGACGAATATAGAACCTTGAGAAGATCCTTGGGAGCCATTAAGTCCACCTTCATATCCCTTATCCCAAAGGGCCAATATCTTTCTACTTTTAATGAATTCATGATTGCATCTTTATGCAATTTGGTATATAAACTAATCACCAAAACGATTGCAAACATGCTAAAAGGGATTTTATCCGATGTAACTTCTGAAGAACAATCTGGGTTCCTTTATAATAGGAAAATTCATGATGCTATGGGAAAGTCCCATAAAGGTATGCATACAATTAAAAATCACAAGCTTATTTCTATAGTGATCAAGTTGTATCTTGCAAAATCACATAACAAAGTGAATTAGCACTTAAATTCCTTTTTATTTAGTTCGACATGAACTTGTAGATTGTAGAATGGATAATGGGATACCTTACTTTATCTTCTTTTGTACTACTAATCAATGAGTCCCCCATGAGTTTCTTTAAAGCTTCTAGAGGTTTGTGTCAAGGGAAACCTCTATCATCCTTTCTATGTGTTAGTGGTTTGAAGGCTTGAGTATGTTAATCAAGGATGCAAGGAGAAGAGGGATAATGCAAGGAGTATTTGTTTTTTGACCTTATGAATATTTCTCATCTACTGTTTGTTGAAAATATCATGATAGTTGGGTAAGGATCATCAAAGAAGTTAAGATGTATAAAAGAGATACAAGATATTCACTACAAGGCTATAGGTATGAAAATCAATATGAGAAAGTCTCAATGTTCTTCAATGCTTTGGCTAAGGAAGAAAAAGCCCAAATTGTGAATATGTTCCCTATGAATTTTATGGGGTTAGATCAAGAAATAAAGTACTTAGGTTTTATCTGAAAACCTCATGATTATAGGTATGATGATTGGACTTGGCTATATAACAATATTGAAGCTATAATTTCATTATGGTGCAATAGATGGTTGTCTAGGGGAGGGAGATTATATATATATATATATATATATATATATATATATATAT
>ML803018.1:205217-219965 GCA_009831015.1 Picea engelmannii
TATATATATATATATATATATATATATATATATATATATTCCAAGGAAAAAACAATGCTATTATTACTATATAAAAAATACATAATTAGATGCCCATGACATTCATAAGTGTTGTTGATCCCTTTACATGGCATTCCTATGTTTGATCCATCATCAAAAAAAAAATTGAAGTTTGTTTATGTTCAGTTACATTTGTAGCCTCTTAAAAGAAAAAGGGACTAAAGTAGTACATTAAACATTCATCCAACAAACTATGAAAGTATGTAATTATACAAAATCTGAGATAAAACATTGAAAATACTACAAGTTCAGGTACATGGTTCATGATTATATTTTGTAGTGCATCCAACCTGAATTACTAAAATAATACGAGTTCCTCGATCCAGTACAACTCCATCTGGAACATTGTTAATGTCCCTGTAAATATGAAACATAGATGTATATGAGAAAGATGTAAGTAGATTGAGAACTTCATCATACAATATCCGTAATATAAAATTCCCAAGGGCAATTTATTTGTGCATCCATTTGATAACCAACATTGAGTCTCCAAAGATTTGTAATTGGTTTATACCAAACCCTTGTGCTAGTTGTAAAACTAGCTTTAAAGTCACCATTTCATAAAAAATATTGGTTTCTTGACCGATTCCATTTTTAAAAGGAATAATATGATTTGAAGATAGGTATAGTATGCCTCCTGACGCAACACCCCTACCTCAGCAGGGATTTGCTGACCTCTCGACCTATGGATCTTCAAATTCCTTTGAGCCGAATTGGCTCTTTGATTCCCAGCTGGAATCTTCAACACAAATAAACACCGGTCCTTTTATAAGTCACACCCACGTGAACAAGCGCTAGGCGTAAACCTCCACCCCTCGTGACCACTGGCATGACCACAGACTAAAACCCAAAAGGGCGCGTCGTGATTTCACATATTGGGACTTCCGTTACAAGGCGCCCGACTCCTCCAAGTCCTGAAATCCTGAAATGGGCTAACGATCTCTAGCTCCTCCCTTAAATTCTCCTGATGTGACCCTCAGCTGTGACCTGGGGCCCCACCTTCGAGTGCGTTGGGATTTTGCGTATCGGGGGTTCACGATGCAAATTTCCTCCCTTCGCCCAATATCCGAAATCGCGATATTTCTTCGCCACAGATCAATGGTCCAGACTCTTCCACGATCAACGGTCCTGATTGTGTTGGGATTTCACATATCGTGAATTCCTGGTAGTTGTCTCCTCTACACTCTCGACTCCTAAAATGCCAAAATTTCAAACCATGAGATCAACGACTCTCGTTGATCTAGATCTAACGACTACTATCCCTTCTAAGCTTACGAGTGTTGAAAGACTCTCGACCTTAACCTCTCTGTTGATCTACTTGATCCAACGGTCCACGAAAAATCGGTGGTTCTCCCTCTGAGAATTTCAACCATTCGTTCAGATTCTCAAAGACTCCTAGCCAAACAACTCAACGTCTTTCCTCCTGAGCTTGATTTCTGCAAGGTAACTTCAGCCTCGTCTTTCCTTTGAACTCTTCAAAGTCTCTATCCCTCCTGAGCTTGGTTATTTCTGCAAACTCAAGGATTCCAGGGAATTCTTGCGTGCACTCCTTGCGACCTTCACGATAATCTCTGGTTATCTGAACACTCCAACTCTGCGCACTCCTTGCGACAAAATTTCTTCAACCACTTTCCTTGGTTGGAAAAGTCCAAGACTTAACTCAGCCTGCGCACACCTAGCACGACTCTGTGCTATAATTTCACTTCTGTTGGTATGAGAACAACTCTATCTCTGTTGAGATTTTCTGAGGTAAAACTTAGAATATTTTCAATGTACTCCTTGTGGACCTTCACTGCACTCCTTGCATGAATTCTCAAGATGAGAAACAATTGAAACTCATACTCTCCCTCTCACATAATTCATACATTCAACATGAAATCATACACATAAGCATTGAAACAAATGCACAATAGAGCATATAAGAAAACTGTAAACATACCATTCAATACATGCAAACAATAATCATAACAACACCATGAAATTGAATCAAATCCTTCTTATATTAATTTAAGTGATTCTGTACATGGTATCTATAGAAACAACTATATACTCATACAACTTCTACAATCTCTGTTCTTCTCTGCTCTCCTATGCTCTCTTTCTCTACAACTTCTAACTCCTCTAACTCATGTGAGAATAATGATACAATACAATACATACGAGGGAGATTTTGCGAGTTTTCCCTCCTACAACCTCAAGCTATCTAATCAAATTAAATCCTACATCTACTTTACATTCATTACATTAATTGTTTACAACCGACAGATGAGAGAAATCACTCAATATCCGCGTTACAATCCCCAAATCATTTAAGAGCACTTATGTCTCTCCAAATATTACATTAATGTGTCATCCTTTTGAAATTAAAAAAATATCTTCAAAATGCGCACTGGTGTGTATCCAAATGTCCTCCACTTTGCGCTTGCTTGCGATACTCCTGCATCATACTCCTTTGGTTGAAAAAATTCATGGACTCCTGCACCGTCTGTCCATGTTTCTGGATATTTTCTTCACTTTCCCAACTGGCATCCTCAATTGAGTGTCCTTTCCATTTTACCAAATACTCAAAATATGTCTTTCTTCGGGTTTTCTTACTAACTCTCTAATCAATGATCTTTTCCATCTGTGGCTTTTCAGCTACAAGCATCTGTTTAATCCACTGAATTTTCTTCTGATTCTCTCCTCCTCTGGCGTCATCTTATCTGTAAGTATACAGATCTTCTATGTTGAATATGGGTGATATTCCCACACCATCTGGCAATTCTATCTCATAAGCATTTGCCTCAAATTTCCATAAATTCTTACACGACCCTATCTTTTTCATCTTCAGTTTATTATACGTTCCCCTTGGGAACCTTTCTTTTCTGAGGTGCGCTAAAAATAAATCTCCCAATTCGAATTGAAGATCTCTTCTCTGCTGATCTGATCTACGCTTATATTCCTGGCTAGAACTCTGCAGCCGCTCTTTAATCTTACTATGGAGCTTCTGCATCTCTGCTGCAAAATATTTCGCTCCAACACTTCTGAACTCATTCTGCTCCAAGTCCCTCAACTCAGATAATCCTCTCGGCTGCATTCCATACATTATCTGGAATCAAATCTGTCCTATTCTACGGTTAGGTGAGTCATTATATGCAAATTCCACTTGCGACAGAATCTGATCCCACTGACTATGATGTTTAGCTACTAAACTCCTTAATAAGTTTCCCAAACTTCAATTTACTACCTTAGTTTGTCCATCCATCTGAGGGTGATATGTTGAGMTAAAAKATAAATTTGTCCCCATMTTTTTCCATAGTGTCCTCCAGAAATGACCAACAAATTTGGTATCTCTGTCTGAAACAATACTCTTGGGTAAACCATGAAGTCGAACAACTTCTTTGAAAAACAGATTTGCAATGTGTGTTGCATCACTGGTTTTCTGACATGGAATAAAATGTGCCATTTTGGAAAATATTTTGACTACCACGAATATGGAATCGCAACCTCTCTGTGTTCTCGACAGTCCTAACAACTTTCTTGACATCTTTCCTCATCCCTAGCCAATAATATAAACTGTTCAATTGCACAAATGTTTTTTCATGGCCGAAATGTCCAGCCAATCCCCCACTATGTTTTTCCTTCAAAAGGTTTTCTCTCATAGAACTSTTYGGGATACACAATTGATTTCCTTTGAATAATAATCCATCCTAAATTAAGTATTCAATCCATTAGCTTCTATCTCTAAGAACAAGATTCTCACATGCTTCATAAGCGTCCTTGAAATCTGAATCATCTCTGTACATATCCTTAAGGCTATCAAAACCTAAGGTCTTCACACGAAACTCCTGCAGAATCAAACATTTCTTGCTCAATGCATCAACAACCTTGTTAGTAGTTCCAGAAATGTGCTTTATAACAAAAGTAAAGTTCTACATAAATTCAACCCATTTTGCATGTTTTTGGTTCAATTTCTCATGTCTGGTTACAAATTGTAAGGCATGATTGTCGCTATACAAAACAAACTCCTTCAGAACCAAGTAGTGCCTCCATTTCTTCAGTGCCTGTATGACTGCATAAAACTCTTTATCATACGTGGAATATTTCATCTTGGTCTCATTCAGCTTCTCACTGAAGTATGCAATCGTTCTATTGTGTTGACTTAAGACTGCTCCAACCGCAAATCCACTTGCGTCACATCTGACTTGGAATGTTTACTGAAATCTGGTAGAACCAGAACTGGCTGTTTGGTTATCTTCTCCTTTAACAACTTGAAACTTTTCTCTACTTCCTCTGTCCAATGAAAATATTTATGTCTTTTATTGACTGTGTCCATCATTGGTGCACTAATCCCACTAAAATTTATGATGAACTTTCTATAAAAATTGGCTAGTCCATGGAAGCTTATGACTTCAAAGATATTCCTTAGCGATGGCCATTCTTTGATTGGTTTAACCTTCTCAGTATCCATCTTCAACTCATTTGAAGAGATCACAAAACCCAAATAAATGAGTTTTCTCTTCATGAAAGATGACTTCTTCAGATTTATCAACAACTTCTCTTGCTGCAATCTCCTCATCACTAGAGTTAAATGTCTCAAATGTTCTTCTTCAGTCTTACTGAAGATCGATATATCATCAAGATACACAATTGAAAACTTCCCAATGAAATATTTCAAGACTTCATTCATCAATATTATAAAAGTGCTTGGCGCATTCGTCAAACCAAACGACATGACAAGCCATTCATACTGTACTTCATTCGTCTTGAATGTTGTCTTCCATTCATCAACTTCCCTCATTCTAATCTGATGATATCCGTTTTTCAAATCATATTTTGAGAAAAAATTTGCTCCACTCAAGCAATCCATCAATTCATCCATCCCGGGTAAAGGAAATCTATACCTGATGGTGATTTTTTTTATAGCCCTCGAGTCTGTACACATTCTCCATCTACCATATTTCTTTGGACTTAACACTGTTGGTACAACGCATGGACTCAACCTTTTTCTAATCAACCCTTTGTCCATCAAATCCTGGACTTGTTTCTTGACTTCTTCATTCTTATGTGGCGTCAGTCTGTACGCTACTTTGATTGGTAAATTCGCTCCTAGTATAAGGTCAATGTGATGGCTTATACTCTTGATGGGCAACAATGAACAAGGTAAATCGTCCACCACTATGTCAGCAAAATTCTCCAGCAGTTCCTGAATTTACTCATGTAGATCATCTGTTGAGGTACTGGTTAATATGACTCTAGGTTTTCTCACCACATCAAACTAAATTTCTTTATCTTTCATGACTTCATCCAGAAGTTCCTTCCCACTCATGAGAAGTATAGTATTACTTGCTTCTTCTTTCACCTTCTTGTCTTCAATCAACAACAACATATGCGTCCTACCATTCTTTTCCAAGGTATAGGTGTTCTTTATTCCATCATGGATAACATTTCTGTCATATTGCCACAGTCTCCCCAACAAAAGATGACAAACATCCATGGGAATAACATCACATGAGATCTCATCTTTATAACCCCCTATCTTAAATTCAACTAAACATTGTTTAGTGAATGTTACCTGATGTCCTTTTTGCAACCATGAAACCTTGTATGGGCTTGGATGTGTAATTGTCTCCAATTCCAACTTCACCACCATCTCTGTGGATACTAAATTATCCATGCTTCCATTGTCCAATATCACCTTGCATACCCTATCCTTGGTCTTGCAAGCAGTTCTAAACAAACTGTTCCTCTAGATTGGATTCTCCACCTCCTTCTCTGGTTTCAAGAGAATTTTCCTCATCATTAAGGATATTCCACCTTCTGCATCTTCTGCCTAAAAAATTTGCCTCTGCGCTTCTGAAATGTGAGCTTCGTCTCCTCCATATCTTTTTATATCAAGACATTCCCAAGAATTGTGTCTGATCTTTCCATAGACAAAAAACTTTATTTCACCTCCTCTGCCTCTTCCTCTTGCTCAAGGAAAAGTATTCCTATCGGCATATTGTCTTCCTTGTGAACTTCCTCCTCTTTATGGGTGGTTATGAGGCTTCTTTTCTTCATCCTTGGGCTTCTGTACTCTGTCTTGGGCAATTGCTTTGCCTCTGCTCTGACTTATTCCTCTACCCCTTTGACCTTGATTTTGGGACAATTTCTCTCCTGCCTTCAGAACAACCTGATAAACATCTTCTACATTCCTGATTGTCATCATGCTCATCTCATCCTGAATGTCATATCTTAGACCATTCATATATATGGTGACCTTTTCATCATCACTCTCACGGTGACCTGCTCTAATGTTTATCCTATAAAACTCCTCAGTGTATTCCTTCACTATCATCCCCTTATGTGCCAAATTCTGCATTCTTAGAAACAAATTAATTTGGTAATATCTGGGTATGAATTTGGCTTTCATCTTGGCGACCATCCTATCCCAAATTTTGATTCTTTGTTTACCTTTGCAATGCTTGTCAGCCTGCAGTTCATCCCACCACAATGCTGCATGTCCTTTCAATCTAGTGACATAATGTTTTACTTTCCTATCTTCTTCAATATCCTCATAATCGAAGTATTTATCCAGAGCTCTAAACCAATCTAGAAGCTCTTCAACATCTAAATTGCCTTCATACATCGGGATGTCCATTTTTGCTCTGGCCCCTATTCTTGCAACAACTTTGAATAGACGTTCCTCTGCAGCATCTTCGACTACAACTTCTTCTCTGGTTCCTGCTTCTTTATCATTTTTGGCTTCACTGACATCTCCAGTATCAGGTGTTCGCCTTTGTGCTGTCTCCATAACATCCAATTGAGCACAAAGTTCTCTCATCTCCCTTTCCATGGCTGGATCGGGCATAGGTCTTTCTTGACGTCTTCTTGGCGACATTGTTTCAATCTTTCAGTGCAGAATTCAAATCACAACTGTCCTTTGTCTTTCCCCTAAAGAAAACAAAAGTTGTTAGCTTTGATACCACCTGACGCAACAACCCTACCTCAGCAGGGATCTGCTGACCTCCCGGCCTACGGATCTTCAAATTCCTTTGATCTGAATTGGCTCTTTGATTCCTAGCTGGAATATTCAACACAAATAACCACAGGTCCTTTTAGAAGTCACACCCACGCGAACAAGCGTTAGGCGTAAATCTCCACCGCTCGTGACCACTGACGTGACCATATACTTAACCCCAAAAGGGCACGTCATGATTTCATGTATCCAGAATTTCGTTACAAGGCGCCCGACTCCTCCAAGTCCCAAAATCCTGAAATGGGCTAACGGTCTCTAGCTCCTCCCTTAAATTCTCCTGATGTGACCCTCGACTGTGACCTGGGGCCCCACCTTCGAGCACGTCGGGATTTCATGTATCGAGGGTTCACAATGCAACTTTCCTCCCTTCGCCCGATATCCAAAATAACGATATTTCTTCGCCACAAATCAACGATCCAAACTCTTCCACGATCAATGGTCTTGATCACGTCGAGATTTCGCGTATCACGAATTCCTGGTAGTTGTCTCCTCTACACTCCTGACTCTCGAACGCCGAAATTTCAAATCACGAGATCAACGACTCTCGTTGATCCAGATCTAACGACTACTATCCCTTCTGAGCTTACGAGTGTTTAAAGACTCTCGACCTTATTCTCTCTACTGATCTACTGGATCAAATGGTCCACGGAAAATCGGTGGTTCTCCCTCCGAGAATTTCAACCGTCCGTTCAGATTCTCAAAGACTCCTGGCCAAACAACTCAACGTCTTTCCTCTTGAGCTTGATTTATGCAAGGGA
This sequence comes from Picea engelmannii, assembly GCA_009831015.1. Taxonomy (NCBI): domain Eukaryota; kingdom Viridiplantae; phylum Streptophyta; class Pinopsida; order Pinales; family Pinaceae; genus Picea; species Picea engelmannii. The sequence goes on from ML803018.1 coordinate 213,033, forward strand.
ACTTCAACCTTGTCTTTCCTTCGAACTCTTCGAAGTCTCTATCCCTCCTGAGCTTGGTTCTTGCTGCAAACTCAAGGATTCCAGGGAATTCTTGCGCACACTCCTTGCAGCCTACACGATAATCTCTGATTATTTGAACACTCCAACTCTGTGCACTCCTTGCTACAGAAGTTCTTCAACCAATTTCCTTGGTTGGAAAAGTCCAAGACTTAACTCACCCTATGCATACCTGGCACGAATCTGTGCTATAATTGCACTTCTATTGATATGAGAGCATCTCTATCTCTGCTGAGATTTTCTGAGGCAAAACTCAGAATCTTGTCAATGCACTCCTTGCAGACCTTGACTGCACTCCTTGCAGGAATTCTCAGGATGAGAAACAATTGTAACTCATACTCTCCCTCTCACGCACTTCATACATTCAACATGAAATCATACACATAAGCATTGAAACAAATGCACAACAGAGCATATAAGAAAATTGTAAACATACCATTCAATAGATGCAAACAATAATCATAACAACACCATGAAATTGAATCAAAGCCTTCTTATATTAGTTCAAGTGCTTCTGTACATGGTCTCTATAGAAACAACTATCTGCTCATACAACTTCTACAATCTCTGTTCTTCTCTTCTCTCTTATTCTCTCTTGCCCTACAACTTCTAACTCCTCTAAATCCTTTGAGAATAATGATACAATACAATACATACAAGGGAGTTTTCTTGAGTTTTCCCTCCTACAACCTCAAGCTATCTAATCGAATTAAATCCTACATCTACTTTACATTCATTACATTAATTGTCTACAACCAACAGATGAGAGAAACCGCTCAAGATCTGCGTTACAATGCCCAAATCATTTAAGAGCACTTATGTCTCTCCAAATATTACATTAATGTGTCATCCTTTCGAAATTAAAAAAATGTCTTCAAAATGCGCGCTGGTGTGTATCCAGTTGTCCTTCGCTTTGTGCTTGCTTGTGATTCCCCTGCATCACCTCCTGTACCTCCCTTAGAGGGGTTCCCCTATGAAGCACCATTGAAAAAATCCCACATAATATTTTTATTTATTTCCACTTCACCTTGGCTATTTAAAATATTTATGACTTGAACAACACATTTGAGAGAAGTGTCTCTTTGTCTTTAAACAAATTTAGATTTATGGCAAGCCATACTCCCCAGGATATGTTGAGGGGTAGTGCTTTGATCTTGGAAGTCTCCTTCATGTTGCACCATGTTCTGAAGGCCTCTTCCAGACTTATTCCTTCTTAGAATTTCCCAATCCATTTAAACTTTCTGCCTCTTTCCATACCTCCTTGGAGTATGGACATTCTAGCATGAGGTGAAAAATAGTTTCTTCTAATTGATGACATTGATAGCGCCATGCCGACCCTATAAAATTATTCTTTCAGAGAACATCTCATGTGGGTTCCTTATTGAGTAAACTTAGAAACATAAAGATCTTGTTTTTTATGGGACATTTTAATTTCCATGTAATTTTCCTCCACTAGATCCGTTGATCTTCTCTTCCTTCTTTCGCTAGTGCTTTGTAGACCAATCTAGGAACACATGGTCTAATTGGATTCAAGGAATAGATCAACTAGTCCTCTTCTTCCTCAAGTCTAACATTATTGTCTATCATGAGATATATGCATCTTTTCTATTCCTTTTCATATTCTTCCCCCAATCTAATCTCCTCCTAGGTTAACCACTATTGTTGCCAAGTAGTGGTCATTGGCCAATTTACAACCTATGACAGATTGAAGTAACATTTGTTCCTTAATTTCTAAATCATATAGAGTGTAAGTCCATGCTTTCCTTTGCTCCATACCCAGGGGTCAAGATTGATTTTCAATTTATCCCCTTTTCCAATTTTCCAAATCAAGTAGTTTCCAACTAGATGGAAGGCATAGATAATAGATTTCTGGATTATTGAGGCATTATTTTGTTGTTTGATAGGAATTTTGATCCAATCCTCCATTGCATTAGGGGATATATACTTATCTCTTACTACATGGGCCCACAAACATGTTCCTTGAATGAGTCTCCGCACATTTTTTCCAGCAAGAGCCTTTGAAAAGAGAAAGGTATTTTTGAGGCCCCATCCTCCAAAGGCTTTTGGTAAAAGAAATTTTTTCCATGAGATTAGCACCAAACATTTATTTTTTGGTCTCTAGATCATATAAACTTGTAGCATAGTTTCCTAATGGTTTCTAGAACACCTTTTGGGACTGAAGTAAGCAATATCCAATAGATCGGAATTGCTTCCAAAATTGCTTTAACCAAAACCAAAAAACCTCCCTTCGACAGCCATTTATTGCACCATGTGTTTATTTTCTTCTCCACTTTCGCTATCAACCACTACCAATCACATTTTTTTATATTAGTTTGTATTCAAATAGAATCTTGAATATTTCAGGCCTTAATCTAAATCAAACACCTTAAAGGGAAATAATTGAGTAATAAAATTGTTTTTCGGCTCAGATATCCCCTATAGGGTCATCATAGATTTTTTCATATTAACGACCATTCTATATGCTTTACGAAATAATTCTATGATACCCTTGAATTTATCAATGACCCTTCTTGTACCTTCACAGAAAACCAGAATATTTTCTACAAATAGTAGATGTGTGAAATTACACAAAACTCCAATGCGAACCCCCTTTTTACTACAATTTCCTTCAGCTCATTTAAGTATCCTACTTAAGCCTTTGACTACTAAAATATAGAGAAGGGGGATAAGGGACATCCTTATCTAAGGCCCTTCCCTGATTTGAATAAGGAGGTTATTGCTCCATTTAATAAAACAACAAAAGACATCGAGGAAATGCAACTCATTATCCAGACTACAAACTGGCGACAAACACCTAAATGTATGAGATAAGTCTAATGCAAAGTCACTTTACCTTGTCATAGGATTTGGATAGGTCCACTTTCATCACCATCGACCTTTGATTTTTGAATTTTATTGAATGCATGAATTCTTGTATTACCCCAATTGCCTCATGAATTTGTCTTCCCTCTAAGAATCCAAATTATTCTCATGAGATTTGATTTGAGAGAACAATTTTTAATCTTATGGCAATGACCTTTGAGATGATTTTGCGTATGAAAATGCATAAAGGGATGGGTTTAAATTTCTCAAAGGTTGTGGGATTATCTTCTTTAGGAATAAATCCACGTAAGGTTGTATCAAAAGATCCCAATATTTTTCATTGAGTTATTGTAATATCCACCACTCTTCGTAAATATTTCTCTATAAATTTGTAATAGCCCAAGAACAATTCCACTGGTAGTCCGTCAGGCCTAGGAATTTTCTCCTTTTGAAAACTCAACAACTCATACAATTCTTCTTCCCCAACTTCATTTATCAGGGCTTGATTATCTTCTTCATTGATGAAGCTAGGGAATGAGTTTGACGACCTGATCACTTATGCTATTGTAGCATGAGTGTCTTCCATGAAAAGGGAGGAAAAATGATTCATACCTTCAAAACCCATGCCCTTAAAATTTGTAGCCTAGATACCATCTCCCTTATCAATTTTCCAAACAAAGTTTATATTCTTTCTTTAGTTTGCATACCTGTGAAATAATTTTGAGTTCTCTTCCCCAACCTATAACCATAATTCCCTCATCTTAAGTCTCAATTATTTTTCCTTTTCCAAAAGAATGATCCTCGTTTTATCTTTTAGTGACTTTAATTCAATTTTCTGTTCCTCAATCAAATACCCAAAGCCTTCACTATTGTAGAGTACCTACAAGGCTTCTCTACTTCTCTGAGAACCCTAACATTTTCCATGTTTTTGTCCCTTGTCCAATTAGTAACTGTCTTTTTTTCCCCTTTTATGTTTTGGTAAAATTGAACTTGAGTAGATTCTCATAGATTACCGTTATAAGGTCTCTTTTCCACAAAATCCTCCACCTTCATCCACTCTGGGTTTAGTTTGAATGGGTTGGTCGGTTTCTCTATTGCAGGGGCCACTTCTAACACCACATGGTTATGATAAGAGTCCCCCCTAGTGGTGACCCATTGTTTGATCCTTATGACTTCATATAATAAGGCTTCAAAGATTAAAAACTTGTCGAGCCTCCTAGCAATTCTGGCTTCCTCGACTCTCTTGTTACTCTAGGTGAGAGATAGTTTGGAATGTTCAATATCCAAAAGAAAAGTTTCTTCCAATTTTATAGTGAAATAACCAGAGAGACGACCCAGTTCAGTAGCTGGGGCATATACTCCTAAATCTCCTAAAATTAAATTCAAGTCTCCCCTTATCACAACCAATCCATTTCGTACTCTATCCATTTTGAAAAATCTATTCCAGTAGTCCACCCTATCCATGTAAGGGCCATAAACATTCAACATTATGATAACTTCCCTAGATCCAGACATAAAAAGGAGGTCCCTAGTCCTATGAGAAAAACCAAAGAGTAGAGGAGCATTCATTCCATCCATTCACATTTCCACTTAATTGATTAGGGCAATTTCTCTAAGAGACCCAAATAAGGATAGTTGCTTCCCACACTTGAGTTCAACAGATGCTTATTTTTGGGTCCCCTTCCATATGACCAAGGTACTTGAGGAATTAGTAGCCTATTTGTTCCCCCTAGGGTATTGTCTCATCTAAAAGGGGACTAAGGTGGCCGAAATATGTCATTAAGGATGCTAAAGTCAAATTAGAAAAAGTGACATTGACAAACAAATAAATACGAGTTAATTGCCTAATATGACATAATTGAAGAAAAGAATTTAGAAATCCAATTAATAATTTACGTGAGGAATTAGAAGCTGGAGTGTAAAAGAGGATGAGGGCGCCTCACTTCCTCATTCTTGATCATTTTTATTTACAACTTTGAGCTATGGAAACTTCAGTGTTTTGAGGGTTTTGACTAAACAAACCCTAGAGATCAGCACAGAGGTGAAAAATCCCTCCTTTCCTAGTCCAATATTGGCCAAGGTGGTGAAATATTCCACCCTCGTGATTCTATTAAGTTGAGTTCCATTTCAGCTAACATTTGTGAAGAAGGGTGCACTGTGAGAGGTTTTTTCACAGGAGGGGCACACTGTCTGATCTAAGGGAGTTCGATTTGGCTTCTAGTGGTTGGATCTTGAGGAGATATAAACTTGGGTGCATTTTCCATACCTGGAGAAACATTTCTTGGTACTTCTTGTGGTTTTCCTCCTCCATAATTATTTATTTTCAGAGTTGGGTGTGTTTAACGAAGAAGGGCACAATTAGGGTTAGATTTCCATTTCTTTGGGGTCATATCTTGCATATAAAGAAAGGGGAAGTCATCATTTGAACTAGCCATCTTCTTCCCTACAAGATATCAAAAATTTCATGAAGGTTTGAAGTCAGATATGAGAAAATCAAATCTCCATGGGTCACTTCAGCTAGTGAGGGCACAACTTAGCCAAAAATTATAACAATTAAAGGAAGGGAAAGAACGTGATCTTGTACATCTTCTGCATGCAACTTGTGGAGGCTCTTGGGAGCCAATCTATCTGATTTCTATTGTATTTTGGAGGTGCTATCACCCACATCTTCCATCCTTATATATATTTCCAGATCTTCTCTTCTATTGTATTGAGGTCAACTTTATAATAAATAAATACAGATATGAGTTTGTGGATATTCTATGTTGTTGTTTCTATTAGTTTCATTTTTCTTAAGTTCATTTCCATCATTGCAAACTATTTGTGTTGTAAAACTCAATATCAAACCCCAAATATGAGCTTAAGGAAGTTGTTGGTGCAAATTGTTTGAAAAAACACCTCAACCAGAAAACCATATAAATAAAAAGATTCCACACAAATCCACTTGGGAATCTTACACAGGGGCCCTCCAGACTGTGCCTAAACAAATGGAAACTAGGTTTTGACTTGATAAAACCAACATTTTTATAATAGATTTTGGTTCTCCCTACGTGGCTTCCTTTAGATTCATGGGATTCAAGTTTTTTGGAAAGGGTTGGAAATGCTATATGTTATTTTATCGCCCTAGAGGAAAATTCCAATTTCGAATAAGATATGAGGGTGGCTAAAATATTGGTGGAAATTGATCTTCATGAAGGGTTGCAAGTGGATATTTATATTGCTTGGGGAAATTGGGTTTTTAACCAAAATTTGGACTTCTAGAAGATCCCATTTCATTGCAGGTTGTCATACAATTGGACATCTATGGATGAATTGTACAAACCCTAAAACATCAGTAGAGAGAAAGCAAAAAGTACTTGCGAAGAAGGTGTTTATAGGTTCTAATTTGGAAGCCAGTTTGGACAAGGTAGAATAAAAAGGGTAGAAAAATATCAAGATTGTTGATTCTAATGTTATTCTAGATTTGGAATGTGATAAGTGCTAGTTATAGGTATATGGTTATGAAGTTGTTGAATACACACAAGCTTTTTGTGTGACTTTTCAAGGTAAGTCCTATGTTCTCAATTTCTCATGTTATCATACAATATGAAAAGAATCCTCTTTTATTATGGGGTGTTCTGGGTTATTTGTAATATTGATGAAGGTTTAGGGGACTTAGACTCTAGGGATCCTCCTTGCAACTTGGGTTCATATTTTAATTCAGGAAATGGTGGCATTCCCTTCATCTCAGTTATCCATGCAATCCAATATTCAAAATCTTAATTGGATGATGTAGGGCTTCATTCTTTGTTGTGTTTGGGTGGTCAACCAGTCAAGGAGGTCTCTTAGAATAAAGGTGATGATATGGTAAAATGCAACATGAATTTAAATTTTGTTTTCAAGTCATCTTACCATATTAGATCGAAGAAAGAAGTTGTGGGTGATTTCTAGGTTTTGGAAGGGGGTTTAGCACTTGATCAAGATTACCTAGTCTCCGTAGGAAGAAAATGTAATATCTCAAAAGAAAATTCATAGGATTAAAAATATATTTGGGGGAGGGGGGGGGGGGGGGGG
>ML803018.1:219975-256081 GCA_009831015.1 Picea engelmannii
TAGTGGGACCCTTAGAGCGAGAAAAACCCTAAAAATGATTTCTAAATGATTATTCTATCCCTAAATTCCAAATGGGTAGGGGATGCCCCATTGAACAAACCCTCATAATACTACATGTGATGTAAAAATTTGATGTTTTGCTTCTCCAAGAAACTATATGTGTTGGGTCAAAGGCCGTTGAGTTCTCGTGTTTCTTTCTGAAAGATTGAAATTTTTGTTCTCTGGATGCTCATGGCCTCTTGGGAGGGATTGTAATAGGATGGAATTCAAATCTAGTTGCACCCTATTCCAATGTTTTTCTTGTAGGTATTGAGATGGAAGTTAGTTCGAAAGAGTAACTTAGAGAAGGGGTTCAAAATCATAAACATGTATGCCCCCTATGGAGATAGAAAGCTTTTTTCGGAAGGGCTTATAGATTTTGGGTTCTTTCATTGTGAAAATGTCATAATCAAAGGGACCCAAATTTAACCCTCAATCAAAGAGATATTTGGGGAGAGACAACAAGGAAGGATGTTATAGTTGATTTTTTAGTCATTTCTTTGAAGTTCAAAGTTCAAAGTTGATTGATGTAGAACTAATTAATTTAGTCCTTACCTAGAGAAATGATAGAAGAGGCAAAAATGGAATTCCAAAAAGGTTAGATTGATTATTTGTTGCTTATCAATTAATGTTAGATTCAAATAGAGTGAGATATCAGGTGGGCCAGGGAGGTTCATCAAATCATTTACCTGTTTTGTTGCAAATTGAATCGGAGAGCAAGAAGCCCCTTGCTCCCTTTAAGTTTAATCACTCTTGGTTAGATGATAAGGATTTCAAAGCGTTGATAATCAAGAATATGATAAATTATGATAATAACAATGAGGATACAACCATGAAGTCGTTCATATATAACTAAAAGGGGTAAAAATACAAGTTGTGGATTGGGCTTGAAGTTTTGTTAAAAAAAATAAGAAATATTTGAAAGATGTGGAAGTAGGAATTAAAAGTTTCTTTGATAATAATGAAGTAAGGGTATTTTCAGAAGAACTCAATTCTCTCAAAGAGATGGAAGGGAAAAATAAATACCTTCTTGCCAAAGAGGAACTAAAATGGAGGATTAAAACAAGAGCCACCTGACTTTTTAAAGATGACATGAGTACTAAGTTTTTTCATAAGTATGCAAGTCATAAAAGAAACATAAACACTATTTGGGAAATCTATAAGCCATATGGCTCTTGGGTTAATTCTTTTAAGGAGATAGTTGAAGTGGGAAAGCAACATTTTAAAAGTCTATCCAAGGAACCAAAGGTAGCTAATATTGGTGAAATCATGAAAATTATTAGGTTATTTCCTAGGCTTATCGATGATTAAATGAACATAGAATTGGAGGAAGAGGTGTCCAAAAAGGAGATAAAAGAAGTTTTAAACTTCTTGAAAAAGGAAAAGAATCATGATCATGATGGATGATCAATTTAATTCTACTTAGACATTTTTTATTTGGTGGTAGATCACCTACTAAGAATGGTTGAGGAATATAGAACCTTGAGAAGAGCCTTAGCAGCCATTAAGTCCACCTTCATAACCCTTATCCAAAAGGGATATGATCTTTCTACTTTTAATGAGTTTATGCCTATATATTTGTGCAATTTGGTGTATAAAATAATCACCAAAATGATTCCAAATATGCTAAAAGGGATTTTATCTGATGTAACTTCTGAAGAACAATTTGGGTTCCTTTATAATAGGAAAATTCATGATGCTATGGGAAAGTCCGAGAAATGTATGCATACAATTAAAAATCACAAGCTTATTTTTATTGTTTATATTCAATTTGACCAAGAAGTCTCTAGTCATGCCGCTACAATATCCTAATTACAACAAGAATCTCGTGCACGTCAAGAAGTTGAAGCAACCCATGGAAATTTACAGGGTTTACACATAGCTGAAGTAATCACACATACTGAAACTCAAGGCCAATATGCGACTGTCCTCGACATTCACACTTAAATGGCCACTACTCTTAACAAGGCCTATTCCCAAGTTTACCAATAAGAATGGTCACATGTTCGAGGTCTAAAAAGGATGTTCATAATAATAAAATGTTTTTGTTGAATGGAATGAAAGGAATAATAAAGTTGCGACAATTATGATGTATTGTGTGTCTATCATGTGTTATTTGGGTATGTGAGTGTATTGTTTGGGGCAAGTTTCCCAATTTTGGTGCACCTAAATGTTTTTGGCTTGCAAATGAAGTTATGGAGTAGTTTAAGGAGAATGCAGCAAAGAGTGAAGAAAAATTCAAGAATATCCCCTCATAAGAGTGTGGGCACCTTCAAAATTTCTTGACAAGTGAAGTGAGAACGATAACTCAGCTGGAGTCAATATTTCAAAAAATCGAGGAGTATATCAAAATGTTCAAGTGGGAGATTCCCCTTTCGACTTTACCAAAGAAGAAACACATGTTTCCCAATCAAAGCCTCTGCGCCGATTTATTCAATTAGAGGGGAATGTATGATGAGGAGCATGCAAAATATACAACTGCTAGTTATCCTGAAGTTTATTGGAGGAATGATTTGCATGGCCTTTTTTATTTTATTCCATAATTGCATGAACTTATATATATATATAAATATATGGATTGTAACTGAGAATTAGTTCAAAGTTAATTCAAAATATTTATTTTTGAAGCCAAAGACATTTGTCGAGGATTAATTGTGGAATGATTTTATCTGTGGACTACTCTATTGTTGGCTGGTTACTCATATGTCTAGCAAGAATTTATGTTTCTATCAAGTTTCCTTGTGCTATTGAAATGCTTGGTTTCATATCTTCAACAAATAATTTAGATGTGTTTTATTGTTTGATGTTTATTTTCACTTTTGTTTAATAATCAATTTTGTGTCTTCAAAATTCATTAATTAATGTAGAATTAATTTTTTAGCTAATTATGGATTAGGTGACATACTTTTTTTTGTGATTTTCCTGTAGATTTATTTATGCAATAGTTTAATCTGTTTTTTTGCGAATATTCCCGTGGCAATATTTTTCCTATAGAATTAATTCTTAGGAGAATAACCTATGGAGTTACTTCCATTTACTATTTCTAAGAAATACCTCTTAGGAACAAAGTTCTTTAAATCCATTCAAATTAAACTTCCCCATTCTTTTCAATGTATAATAAAAAAGATTACAAAATATAAATATTACAAAAGGAAAATAAATCATTCTTGTAAATCCCATAGAAAGGTTTCCGAATCATAACCCATAGGATTATTCCATTCCAAACAGGGGAGAGTCTAATTGGGCCTCCTCCTTGGGTTTAATCCATAATGTTGAGTATTAGGAATCAGAAACAGTCAACAAGCCCTAATTGAACCTTCTTGTGCTCAATCACCATGAGCAAAGCATAGACACAATGACATGAGCCCTCACCAGGGGGTCTTTTGCCTAAGAGTTGAATATGTGTGTCACTGAGATATTTTACATATAGGGGATGGGTCTCAAGGTTGTGACCATAGTTGTTGTAGGGAAACAACATCCTTAGTCCCTCGTCATTTTTTAAAGGAGGGAAACAACATCCTCAGTCCCTTGTCATTGGTAAGAGGAGGGAAATAACATCCTCAATCCTAAACATAGCTCTTTTTGGCTCAAGCATAATGAACATGTCCAAAATAATCACATGGGAGCATGGATCATTTGTGGGGCCTTGAACTTCATAAAATATTGCAAACTAGTGTTGTAGGATCTTAATTAATCTTCTTGAGATCAAGAGACTTGAAAAGGTGTTAAGACATAACTAGGTTGAAGAGGGACACAATGTTATTAATACCTATTGAAACCTATCAAGCTCAAGCACCATGAACAACACCTAGAAACCATGACACAAGCCCTCTCTAGGGAGTCCTTAATATTCGATTTAAATATGGGCACCATTATGAGGTCTTGGGCATCAAGGAAGGGTGTTGGGTCTATGAAAATAGTCAAGGAAGGGAAATAAGAGTCTCTGGCCCTAAACCTTTCTTATTAGGCTCAAGCAACATGCGTGAGTCGTTGAACCTCTACATCAAACCTCTCTTGGTCAACAATATCCTCCAAGGGTGCTATGGGCACCGACACTAGGTTATTTGTGCACGAAGAATGTGTATAGAGGTATGCCAAGAGTCACATAAGAAAACTAATGCACCTTGTGCCACAAATGATGCTTGTAGGGATCAAGAAACATGAACAAGGCCTACTAACCACAAATACTCTATGAATATAGTGTTTAGCACATCCTTGAATGACCACAAGAGAACCTTGTATAGTACCTTTGGTCTACTTGAGGGACATGGGTGCCATGATTAAATCATAACACACGCCATGAATGAGAATCTATCTTGGGCCCACACCATGAATCATTCTTTGGGCCATGTTCAAGGCTCTTTAGCATTTGAGTGGGATACTGAAGCCATGAGTAGGTTTTGTGCACTGGAAATGGTCTTCAAGGTATAAACATGGTTGATGGGGGGGTGTAGGGGGAGCAAAGGGATCAAGTGATAAAAGCAATTCTTCAAGAGATCTAGCGCTATGGTTAAGGGAGGAAAATACTTGGGCATTAGAACCTAAAGACTACTTCTTGGGCTCAATTACCACGAACAACACCTGCAAAACCACAATACAAACACTCTCTAGGGGATGTTTAGCATCAAGGTCAGATATAATTCCATTAAGATAATTTTCACATCGATGATGGGTTGTAGGGATTTGAATAGTCTACAAATGAAAAAAACTGACTTAGGATATTATTAAATCTTCTCTAGTGCAAGAGCCTTGAATGAGCATTGTACCAAATCATGAGTCCTTTCTAAGAGTTCTTTAGAGGCCTTCAAGTGGAATATAGGTGTCTTATAGGCTTCATGCACTAGAAATGGGCTTAAACAATTCCACATGGTTAAGTGGATAAACAAGGGACTTTAGCACTAAATGAACCTTCTCAAGATCAAGCACCATGAACAAAGACTAGGAACAATGACACAAGCCCTCACTATGGGGTCTTTTCCTTAAGAGTTGAATACAAGTGCCATTAAGATGTTTCAAACATAGTGGATGGTTCTTGAGGCCTTGAACATAGTCATTATGGGGAAACAACATCCTCAATCCCTTGTCATTGGTTGGGGGAGAGGAAAAAATAAGCTTAAGCCATAAACATAGCTACTCTAGCTCAAGTGCAATGAACATGTCCTTATACCACAACATAAAAGAATAGATGGTTTGCAAAGCCTTGACCATCATCAAACATTGAAAAATATTATCTAAAATATCTTATTGAAGCTTCTTGATATAAAGAGACTTTCACAAGTACTCAAATAAGTGTTGAGGAATAATTGAGTAATGTGAACAATACCTAGAAACCACAACAAGTACTCTCTAGGGATTACTTAACATTTTAATTGAATATGGACATTGTTATCAAGTCTTAAGGATCATTGAGGGGTGTTAAACTTTTCTGTAAATAAGATATTTCAAAATCTCAATATCAAATTATATTATAATATGTTTTATTACTTTAATCTGCAAAATTCATTTCCATTTGACATGTAATATATCTATATTATATTGATAATATTAAATTTAACATGAAATCTATATTGATATTAAATGAGAAATTCAGTTCCACTTGGCAAGTAAATCATAATTTCATGTTATTAATTTAGATTCGATACCATATTGTGCTAGGCGAAAGAAATAGCAAAGCACAAAAGATGTTAAAACAACGAGTTAGTCAAATCCAACCTTGAAAAAAAAAACAACCTTATATTTTCTTATTATGATTTCTAGTAGATGATATATCAGGAGAATAAATTATCAAAAAAATATGAAGTCTGTAACTTTTACAGAGTAATTACAAAGAATGCAAAATGTTCCTGTGCATTTATATTTGAATCTTACAATATCAGAATCTCACTCCCAGGTCATGGAAATGAGAGAATTGGAAACTCCATAGTCTCCAAAGCTTAAGTTGGTATCATAATCCAATGTTCCAGATGATGCACCAGGAACTGCATGTGCTAATATAAATTTCCGGCCATCTATAGCTTCTTTGACTTCAAAGAAACAAAAGGACCACAATAACTACATCGGATCAGTCTGAAGAAACCTCCTCCACACCCTCTTTCCATCAGGGAAACAAAGATCTATCCTACAAATCTTCACTCCTTTATCACCTTGTGGCTCCTCTAGGAGAGTTGGGTACTCGTGTTTCACTACTTTTTGTGATTCTTCTTGTCGATTATCTTCTGTGGATTCCCCCACTATTTCAATGAAAGAAGCAATCTGTTCCTGCTTGTGTGCCGAGGTTTCCATTGAATGAGTTTACTTACAAGGAAAACTATAAGAATTATAAATGAAGATAGACCACTCAGAAAGACCAGAAAACCAGCTATTAAAAGACCAGAAAACCAACTATTAGAGGTTTCTCTCTATGTTTGTATCAAAAGACCAGAAAACCAACTACTGGCAAGGATGTGGCAAAAATAGTTTTTGAAACTTTTGAAAATATGACAAACCGAGGAAGAGCCCAGTGTTATATATAGTAGTTTGGGTGGGCATTATTATTGAAACGACGTGACAAGTAGATGCAAAACTTCCCTTTAATTTGTTAAAACTAAATTAATTAATAAATATTAATTTAATATTAAATATATAGTTAAAAAAACAAATTTATTAAATCATCTCATGATCCATGCACACATAAGTGGATCAAATCCCACCTCCATGTCCTTCAAATTTTTAAATGTGTTTTGGTGCTTGAAACCCTAGTGATTTGGGTACCCTTAAGTTCTTCATGAACTCAATTGTTGGAGGGGGTGGCTCCTCCCCCCTCCTCCCCTGCCCTTGTTTATGAAGAAAATTCCTTTTGTGCTCTTGTTTCTTCATTGAGAAAATCCATGAAAATCTCTTATTTGTGATTTGTCAAAAGGTTGAATGAGATCCTTGAAGTTCCCCTTCCGCTTTCTAATGCACTTCAAATGGCTATGAAATTAGCACATCGAGCGTTAGTTGGTCAGTTCACTAGTGTTTGGTCTTCCTCTCGAGCCATGGCTATCTATCTGCATTGAGAAAAACTTGGTAAGATTGATAAAAGGTAAGATCCCTCATTACTTTTGCAACAAAGGCTTTTATGCTTTCTTTTTTGAAATTAAAGAAGACATGGATTTAATCTTTAGAAGTGGCTCTTATTTCTATGGTACAAAATTTTGATATCTAAATAGATGGAATCCATATTTTAACCATGAAAACGACATTCCTTCGACCATCCTTGTTTGTTTTAGACTTCTCCATCTCCCACTTCATTGTTGGAATGATGATGTTCCTTGGATTATCGAGAATAATCTAGGTACATATATTTATAAGGTTGAACCAAGAGATATCATGTTTGCATGTGCTCATATATGTGTTGAAGTTGATCTAGAAAAGGGTTTACTAGAAGCGATCCATCTCACTCTATATGACTAGAAGCATATCCAACTGGTTAACTACAAACAACTTCCTTTTAAACGTAATTTTAAATGTAAACGGTGCCATGAATATGGGCACTTTGCAAAAAACTTCCCCAAGAACTCAACCCTGGAGAAAGGGCCTAGAGAAAAAGAAGACCAGTGGCAACAAGTAAGGAAGAATAAGCCCAACAGAAAGAAAAGAAACAATGCAACAAATTGTAAGAAAGTACCTTCATCGAGCGTAGGTGTTGGCCCACGTTTGTTGTTAAAACAAAAGGCCGACCTGTGAATTTCCAATATAACCTCCAGAGTTAACAAATCCATGGTAGGTTGTTAAACCGTGCCATGATTTTTGAAGGGGGTGCTGACCACCAAGTGAACAATATCCCTCTCAACACAAACTGAGGTACTCGACACTAACCGAGTAGACTCAAACATGCAACCTTTCACTCTGATACCAATTGTTGGCCCATGTTTGTCGTTAAACCAAAAGGTTGACTTGATATTTTTGTATACAACCGCTAGAGTTAATGAATCCACAAGAGGATGTTAAACCATGTCACAAGTCTCGAAGGAGGTGTTGACCACCAAGTCAACAAGCCATGCAAACCCTTAGATTAGAGAAATCTTCTGGAAAATAAACCATGGTAGGAACATCTAAATATATGATAATAGGAACCAAAGAAGATTCTTCAAATGGACCACAAGGAATGAAAACTAGCCCAAATCGAAACAAGTATGAAATTCTCTTAGATGGAGACATTGTCCCTACTTCGAAAATGGTAGGAATTCCCATGTTCAATGCTAGATCTAATATAATCCCCATAATTCTGGAAGAAAATATAGATTTTGTTCCTTCCCCTATAGTGGAAATCAATATCCCTAACCATAATCATGATGAGGATTTCCCCATGTCCCCAAGTAAATATCCTTTCTCTTTTGGTGTTGAACCCAACTCCCAACAACATGAAGAGGAGGAGAGGTTGGATAAGAACAAGGTAGAGCAATTCACATAAGGTAAATCCCAAAACAAAGGTGGGCATAAAACCCCACAAAGAAAGGAGGTAATGATAGAAAAAGAGAAAGAGCTAGGTCAACAGACTACTATGTATAGGATATACCCAAAACCCCTAAGAATGGAAAATAATTAGAATTGGCTCAAAAACCCATGGGTAAGTGATGGGTATTTCTATTTCCTCCTGGAATTGTTACAAGGGACTAGGAAACAAGTACACATTTAAATAGGTGATGGATTTAATCAATATATGGAAACCCACAATTCTTCTACTCCAGGAAACTGTGAGAGGTCGATGAATCCCTAAGTAAGTGAATTTTTTTATGGAAACAAAGTGAAGGTGAAGTTGTTAGTGCTAGAAGGGCCTCTAGAGGACTTTGCACATTGTGGAATAACTCCATCTTCCAATTAATCACAAGTCATCAGACTTATCATTGGCTTATCACAAGTCTCAAACACCAGTTGTCAAGGGAGGTCTATATTATTGTTAATGTGTATATGCCCTCTCTTTATTATGAAAAGGTGGATTGATGGGATTCTTTATTATCCCTAAGAGGGTTTGACTTCTGGGAAAATAGTATTGTGGTTGGATATTCTAACACTACTCTCAATTGGGCATAAAAAGGGTGTAAGTATAGTTAGATATCCATTCAAGGAACATATGGAAGATATGATGACTTCTTTGGACCTAGTAGATATTAATCCCACTAGTGGTAGATTTACTTGGACCAACAAGTGGCTTGGTCTAGGACACATAACTATCAAACTTGACAAATTCCTAGTTCATAGCTCTTTTCTAGTTTGTTTTTTACGACATCCTCTAGAATTATCTCCTAGTTGGCTTCAAATCAATGACATATTCTTCTTCATATTATGGAAAGACCAGAATATGGTCCCATTCCATTCATGTTTAACACTTTATGGCTTCAAAATCAGGATGTAATGGATATTATATCTAGAATGTGGAGCACTTGGATAGTTGGATCACCGATGCATATTTGGGAGAAAAATCTCAAAGGCACTAAGAATGATCTTAAGAAGTGGGCCAAAATATTTTACTCCCCTCCTAAAAAGGATATTAAATAAAATAAAGGAAAATAGGTAAGGATCCATCCTATACTAGAACAAGAGTAGTTCATCCATGAATTTCTATTAGAGGAGAAGAAGAAATTTCATAAATATTAGAAATCTCTTAGAGACGAAGAAATGGAATGGAGGATTAATTCACGTAATTTATGGTTAGATCTAGGATATTGGAACACAACTTTTGTTCCAAAAAAAGCAAGAGCTTGACCGTGGAAAAATAATGTAAAAGAGATCTCTCTTTCAAATGGGGAATTGTTTAAAAATTTTGAGGAAACAAAATAAACTACCTTCACTCATTTTGATAATTTATATTATGAAATAGGTGGATCTAAGCTATGAGAATAAATTTCCATGTTGGAGAATATCCTCTCCATGATTTTTCCTGAAGAAAATTGTACACTTAAGGAGGAAGTTACAGAAGAAGAAATTCATAAGGCTCTTTGGAATCTTTCTCCAAACAAGGCCCCTATATTTGATGGTTTTACAATCCATTTCTACAAAGCATGATGGAATATCCTAAAATTTGATCTCATAAGGAGGTTTCAATATGTTCACAAATGTTTTTGATCCGGAAGTGCAACCAATTCTTCTTTTCTTGCACTTATCCCTAAAGAATAGAATCCTTCCTTTTTTTTCTAGATTTAGACATATCTCTTTGTGTAACACATACTTCAAAATTATTTCCAAGGTTATAGAAAACATGCTTAATAAAATCCTTCCCAAAATTATCTCTAAAAATAAAGGGTTTCATGGAAAAAAGACAAGCATTGGAAAATATCATATTGTTCTAGGAAGCAATTCATTCCATCCACACCAATGGAGATAAAGGTATGCTTATAAAGATTGACATGGAAAATGCCTCTGATCGTGTAAGATATTCATTTCTCCATGATGTACTTCACATATTTGGTTTCTTTTCTAGTTTTATTTGTTGGATCTCTTATTGCATCAACAACCCTTGGATATCTCCTCTAGTCAATGGGTGATCCTCTAGTTTTTTAAAGCAAGCAGAGGTATAATACAAGGTTTCTCCCTCTCTCCACTACTCTACATTATAATGGTAGAATAACTTAGTAGGATGTTATAATATGAGCATAATAATGGAAACCTTACAGGGATCCAAGTGGTAAGGGGAACCAAAAGTATTAACCACTCACAATTTTCTAATGAGACCCTATTGCTAGGAGTTGCCTCTATCATAATTGTGAGAATATTTAAGAAAATTATAGACTTATTTACCCAAAATTCAAGGGGGTAATTAAACAAAACAAATTTCAGATATATGCTTGGAATGTGAGCCAAAAAGTGCTTGTTGTCATTTCTAACATCTTCCACTTTCCTCATAAATATAGCTGGTCATATTTTAGGCATGCCTATCTGTTTTCACACTTCATCTTATAATTTGTGGCAATAGGTTATAACAAAAATCAAGGCTAAATTCATCCACTGGGGTGCACATTTGTTGAACCCTGCAGGTCGTGTGGTTCATATCAAATCAATTCTCTTATCCCTTATATTTTATCAATATTCATCTCTTTTAGCTCTCGTTTGCATAAAACAACAAATAACACAAAAGACTAGGAGGTTTTTATGGCAAGGTGGCAAGACAAATAGTAAGACATTTTCTCTTGTCATTATGTCCATTGTTCGAGCCCCTAAAGATCGTGAAGGACATGGCATCAAAGACCCTACTTTGATTAATTTAGCGATGGGTGAAAAGATCCTCTTGTGGATGATAACAAGAAATTATGATTGGTGAAAGAAAGTTTTACTAAGAAAATAATTCACAAGTTCAAGGAAAATATGCTTGGATGCGAACCCTGCTTCAAGGGAGGGTTCCCTATTTGGAAGCTCATAAAAGTTATTATCCCAATTCTCCAATCCAAAATTTTTTTGGCTCTTGAAAGTGGAATAATGATTGATATTTGGAATTATATCATAATGGGAAATCTGTTGATTATAAAAAAACAAGAGCTACATCCCCTAAAGGTATGGCTTGTCACTCAAGGGAAAAAAAAATCTCTTTGATATCTCTAGATGGTCCCAAGATGGTAAGTGGTATGGATAGAATTTTGACATTCCTCCTTTTGACTTAACCTCCCTTATTCATCAATTTTTTAAAAACATTAAAGGTTGTGCACCTGGAAGAATATTATCCTTCGATCAAAGAGTGTGGGGAATGGCTGATTATATTGTCAAGAAAGGTTATGAGATTTTGCTAGCTGATTTATCCCTTCTATTGGCAATATAGTTTTTTAAACTATATGCACACAATTTTTGTACTATGCACCAATATTCAACATGCACCACAAGTTTTATACCATGCAACGCTAATGTTAAGCATGCACCAACTAGTTTCTATGACACATGCACCACAAGTTTTATACCGTGAAATACTAATGTTAAGTGTGCACCAACTAGTTTCTACTGTGCATGCACCAATCATTTTGCAGCACACGCGCCAACTCTAGTGTCGTGCAAAGACTTGTAAGAAGTCATGCATGCATATCCATTCCATATCAGTTATAATGATTGTAATCATTTTGTAACCGGCCTATCGGTTATGCTTGAAGTTGTTTGTGAGCTAGAAGAGTTTCTATCATTAGTATTCTCATGAAGAGATAAAAGGGATGCACATGAACTAGATGGATAGTTGTTAATTAGAGTTTTGGAATAGTTCACTAGTTGATTATTGATTGTTGTGTGTTAGGTTTCTCGAGTTCACAACTGTGGTTTTTGTAGTTCTTGGGTCATTATTGTAATATGAGATATAAAGTATATCTAGATCTAAGTTATCTAGTCTCTGGTTTGAGTGGAATGAGTTTTTGAGAAGGATATTACGATTGTGTATTTGAATATTTATCTCTGGTTGATTAATGAATTGAACGAGACCCAATTTGGTCCTTCATGTCATGAACTCTGTTATGAATGAATGCTTGCAGTATATGTTGAACTATAGTTTACATATATGAATGTTGATATGAATGATTATAATCTAATACATGGTTCTTAGTTATGGGTTTCCTCTCTATAATGTTCCTTCATGCAATGCACAAATGTTCATTCTTTGTAATTATCATGATAATCTTCGGTGAGACCTTATTCAATTCATGAATATTGAACATGTCGACGCTAATGGGGTATTTGTTGGTAACGTATTTCGAACCTTGGATCTGAAATCTAGAGCCAACAATTGGTTATGTCGTTGGGACTGGTAAATTTGTTTTAGGGGCCCTCCAGACTGTGCCTAAAAAAATGGAAACTAGGTTTTGACTTGACAAAACCAAAATTTTTACAATAGATTTTGTTTCTTCCTCTGTGGCTTCCTTTAGAGTTGTGGAATTCAATTTTTTTGGAAAGGGTTGGAAATGCTATAGGTTGTTTTATCGCCTTGGAGGAAAATTTCAATTTCAAAGAAGATATGAGGGTGGCTAAAATATTGGTGGAAATTGATCATCGTGAAGGGTTGCATGTGGATATTGAGGTTACTTGGGGAAATCGGGTTTTAAACAAAAAAATGGACTTTTATAAGATCCCATTTCATTGCAGGTTGTCATACAATTAGAAATCTATGGATGAATTGTACAAACCCTAAAACATCAATAGAGAGAAAGCATAAAATATTGGTGAAGAAGGTGTCTATAGGTTCTAATTTGAAATCCAGTTTGGACAAGGTAGAAGAAAAAGGGAAGACAAATATCAAGATCATTGATTCTATTGTTATTCTAGATTTGGAACATGATAAGTGATAGTTATAGGTCTATGGTCCTGAAGTTGTTGAAGACACACAAGATTTTCCCGTGACTTTTCAAGGTAATTCCTATGTTATCAATTTCTCATGTTATGATACAATACAAAAAGAATCCCCTTTTATTATGGGGTGTTTTGGGTTGTTTGTAATATTGATGAAGGTTTAGGGTACTTAGGTTGTAAGGATCATCCTTGCAACTTTGGTTCATCTTTTAGTTCAAGAAATGGTGGCATTCCCTTCATCTTGGTTATCCATGCAATCCAATATTCAAAAGCTTCATTGGATGATGTAGGGATTCATTATTTATCATGTTTGGGTGGTCAGGTAGTGAAGGAGGTCTCTTAGAATAAAGGTGATAATATGGTAAAATGCAACAAGCCTTTAAACTTTGTTTTCAAGTCATCTTACCATATTGGATTGAAGAAATACGTTGTGGGTGATTTCCGGATTTTGGAAGGGGGTTTAGCACTTGATCAGAATTACCTAGTCTCCATAGGAATAAAATTTAATATCTCTAAAGAAAATTCATAGGATAAAAAATATCACGGGGGAGGGGGGGGGGAAGCAATTAATAATTAGTTGGGCCCTTAGAGCGGAAAAAATCCTAAAAATATTTCAAAATGATTATTCTATCCCTAGATTCCAAAGGGGTATGGGATGCCCCATTGCAACAAGCCCTCATAATACTACATGTGATGTAAAAATTTGATGTTCTTCTTCTCCAAGAAACTATATGAGTTGGGTCAAAGGTTGTTGAGTTCTTGTGTTTCTTTCTGAAAGACTGGAGATTTTTTTCTCCAGATGCTCATGATCTCTTGGGAGGGATGGTAATAGGATGGAATTCAAATCTAGTTGCACCTTGTTCCAATGTTTTTCTTGTATGTATTGAGATGGAAGTTAGTTTGAAAGAGTAACTTAGAGAAGGGGTTCAAAATTATAAACATATGCCCCCTATGGAGATAGAAAGATTTTTTGGGAAGGGCTTAGAGATTTTGGGTTCTTTCATTGTGACAATGTCATAATCAAAGGGACCCAAATTTAACCCTCAATCAAAGAGACATTTGGGGAGAGACAACACATAACGATGTTATAGTTGAATTTTTCAGTCATTTCTTTGAAGTTCAAAGTTGATTGATGTAGAACTAATTAATTTAGTCCTTACCTAGAGAAATGGTAGAAGAGGAAAAAATGGAATTTCAAAAAGGTTAGATAGATTTTTTGTTGCTTATCAATTAATATTGTATTCAAATAGAGTGATATCTTGGGTGGGTCAATGAGGTTCATCAAATCATTTACCTATTTTGTTGCAAATTGAATCGAAGAGCAAGATTCCCCTTGCTCCCTTTAAGTTTAATCACTCTTGGTTAGATGATGAGGATTCCAAAGATTTGGTAATAAAGAATTGGATACATTATGATAATAACAATGAGGATACAACCATGAAGTCGTTCATAGACAATCTAAAAAGCGTAAAAAGACAAGTTGCATAATGGGCTTGAAGTTTTGTTCAAAAAAATAAGAAATATTTGAAAGATGTGGAAGTAGGAATTAAAAGTCTCTTTGATAATAATGAAGCAAGGGTATTTTCGTTAATAATGAAGCATGGATGTTTTTAGAAGAAGAACCCAATTCTCTCAAAGAGATGGAAGGGAAAAATAAATACCTTCTTGCCAAAGATGAACTAAAATGGAGGATTAAAAGCAGAGCCACCTGGCCTTTTGAAGATGACACGAGTACTAAGTTTTTTCATAAGTATGCAAGTCATAAAAGAAACATAATAATACGAGTTCCTCGATCCAGTACAACTCCATCTTTTGAGAGCCCATCTGCAACATTGTTAATGTCCCTGTAAATACGAAACATAGATGTATATGAGAAAGATGTAAGTAGATTGATAACTTCATCATACAATAGCCATAATATAAAATTCCCAAGGGCAATTTATTTGTGCATCCATTTGATAACCAACATTGAGTGTCCAAATATTTGTAATTGGGTTATACCAAACTCTTGTGCTAGTTTTAAAACTAGCTTTAAAGTCATCATTTCATAAAAATTATTGGTTTCTTGACCAATTCCATCTTTAAAAGGAATAATATGATTTGAAGATAGGTATAGTATGCCTCCTGAACCTCCCTTAGAGGGGTTCCCCTGTGAAGCACCATTGAAAAAATCCCATGGAATATTTTTATTTATTTCCACTTCACCTTGGCTATGAGAGATATTTTTTCTTGCACCCGTGGATGGGAATTTAAAATATTTATGACTTGAACAACACATTTGAGAGAAGTGTCTCTTTGTCTTCAAAAAAAATTATATTTATGGCAAGCCATACTCCCCATGCTATGTTGAGGGGTAGTGCTATGATATTGGAAGTCTCCTTCATGTTGCACCATGTTATGAAGGCCTCTTCGAGACTTATTCCTTCTTAGAATTTCCCAATCTATTTAAAATTTCTACCTCTTTCCATACTTCCTTGGAGTATGGAAATTCTAGTATGACGTGAAAAATAGCTTCTTCTACTTGATGATATTGATAGCACCATCCTGACCCTACAAAATTCTTCTTTCGGAGAACATCTTGAAGATTTCCAGGTCCTATCAAGCTTTCCAACTAGGTCTTTATTTGACCACAGTTTGGCTCTAAGTTTCAATTATTATGTAAAGTATATTCTTCTGTTTTAGGACAGCCAACAATCCAAGAACTTCTTGCTGATTTGTTATGGTTGTATTTGCAATTTTAGGTGCTCTAGCATGTAGTTTTAGTAACCAAAAGTTAGCACATGCATACTAAAATAAATACAACACACCTAAAGATATTTACAATTGAAAATAAGTAGATATAAAAGACTAACACATGCATTTTTGTACACAAGTATTTTTGGTCAACATGCCCCTGGATAAACCCCCCCCGGGGAAAACCAGTTTGGAATATATGTATATATATGAGGAAAGCAGAAGGTGGAATACAACAAGTACAAAATATAAAGGAACCTGATACAATAGCAGCATGATATGGGCTGAAATACAAGTCCAAAACCTCCAGTTTCACCCTAGGAAGGTGTGCCCCACATACAAGCTGTCAAAAACACTGAAACTCCTCCAGAAGAAAACTGTGAGCTCAACTTTGAAAACCCCTCCACAGGAATGAAGCTCTACTGGATGGCCTCCCTCTGCAATTGATCTCACTGTAATCTGATGGCTGAAAGTCCTCCCCACAACTGATGCGCCCTCACAAGAAAGTGTGCCCTCCATAGATGTGAAACCTCCTTAGTAAATAAACAAGGATAGAAGATCTGTGCCTCCCTCCATGAAAGCATGCACCCAAGCTCAAGCCTCCTCATGCAACAAACCTCATATCAATTCTACAAGTCTTCCTCTCCAAGTGAGAAAATAAAGAATGAATGCCTCCTTCACCCTTTGCGCCCTCCTTGAACCTCCAAAAGGAAACCTAAGAAACCAATGGTGGAGATCATCTCATCTCCCATCTAATCAATGGTTGAGATCTCCCCAAAAATATCTAAGTCATTAACCCATTTTGGGTTAAGTTTCCTAAGTTCACTTTATGTCTCTAATTCACCCACAAAGTGAATTAATAGTCATTTTAGGCATAAATGACTAAATTTCACTTTTGACTTTAAACTCCTAAGTCAAATTGAAATTAGACAAAAGTACAAGGAACAAAGTGTATAGTCCATCCCACATGTGTCAAGGAGTGAAAAAACACATGGGGAACACCTTCCAAGGTACAAAACTCAACACATCTCATGTGGGTGCCTTATTGAGTAAACTCAGAAACATAAAGATCTTGTTTTTTGTGGGACATTTTAATTTCCATGTAATTTTCCTCCACTAGATTTGTTGATCTTCTCTTCCTTCTTTCGCTAGTGCTTTTTAGACCAATCTAGAAACGTATGCTCTAATTGGATTCAAGGAATAAATCAACTAGTCCTCTTCTTCCTTAAGTCTAACATTGTTGTCTATCAGGAGATCTATGCATCGTTTCTATTCCTTTGCATATTCCTCCCCTAATCTGATCTCTTCCTAGGTTAACCACTATTATTGCCAAGTAGTGGTCGTTGGCCAATTTACAACCTATGACAGATTAAAGTAACATTTGTTCCTTCATTTATAAATCATCTAGAGTGTAAGTCCATGCTTTCATTTGCTCCATACCCAATGGTCAAGACCGATTTTCAATTTATCCCCTTTTCCAATTTTCCAAATCAAGTAGCTTCCAACTAGATGGAAGGCATATATAATAGATTTATGGATTATTGAGGCATTATTTTGTTGTTTGATAGGATTTTTGATCCAATCCTCCATTGAATTAGGGGCTATATACTTATCTCTTACTACATGGGCCGACAAACCTGTTCCTTGAATGAGTCTCCACACATTTTTTTTCCAGCAAGAGACTTTGAAAAGAGAAAGGTATTTTTGAGGCCCCATCCTCCAAAGGCTTTTGGTAAAGCCAAAATTTTCCATGAGATTAGCAACACACATTTATTTTTTGGTCTCTAGATCATATAAACTTGTAGAAAAGTTTCCTAATGGTTTCTAAAACACCTTTTGGGACCGAAGTAAGCAATATCCAATAGATCATAATTGCTTCCAAAATTGCTTTAACTAAAACCAGAAAACCTCCCTTGGAGAACCACTTATTGCACCATGTGTTTATTTTATTCTCCATTTTCGATGTCAACAACTACCAATCACATTTTTTTATATTGGTTTGTCTTCAGATATAATCTTGAATATTTCAGACCTTATTCTAGATCAGACAACTTAAAGGGAAATACTTGAGTAATACAATTATTTTTCTTCTCAGATATCCCCCATAGGGTCATCATAGATTTTTTCATATTAATGACCATTCTAGCTACTTTACGAAATAATTATATGATACCCTTGAATTACTCAATGACCCTTCTGGTACCTTCACAGAAAACCAAAATATTTTCTACAAATAATAGATGTGTGAAATTACACAAAACTCCAATGGGAACCCATTTTTTACTACAATTTCCTTATGCTCATTTAAGTAGCCTACTTAAGCCTTCGACTACTAAAATAAAGAGAAGGGGGATAGGGGACATCCTTATCTACGACCCTTCCCTTATTTGAATAAAGAGGTTACTGCTCCATTTAATAAAACAACAAAATATATTGAGGAAATGCAACTCATTATCCAGACTACGAACTGGTGACAAAAGCCTAAATGTATGAGATAAGTCTAATGCAAAGTCACCTCACCTTGTCATAGGATTTGGATAGGTCCACTTTCATCACCATCGATATTTGATTTATGAATTTTATTGAATGCATGAATTCTTGTATTACCCCAATTGCCTCATGAATTTGTCTTCCCTCTAAGAATCCAAATTATTCTCATGAGAGTTGATTTGAGAGAACAATTTTCAATCTTATGGAAATGACCTTTGAGATGATTTTTCATATGCAATTTCATAAAGCGATGGGTTGAAATTTCTCAAATGTTGTGGGATTATCTTCTTTAGGAATCAATGCAAGTAAGGTTCTATCAAAAGATCCCAATATTTTTCATTGAGTTATTGTAATCTCCACCACTCTTCGTAAATATTTCTCTATAAATTTGTAATAGCCCAAGAAAAATTCCACTGGTAGTTCGTCAGGCCTAGGAATTTTCTCCTTTTGAAAACTCAACAACTCTAATACAATTATTCTTCCCCAACTTCCTTTGTCAGGGCTTGATTATATTCTTCATTGATGAAGTAGGGAATGAGTTTGACGACATGATCACTTCTTCTATTGTATCATGAGTGTCTTCCATGAAAAGGGAGGAAAACTGATTCATACCTTCAAAACCCATGCCCTTAAAATTTGTAGTCTATATACCATCTCCCTTATCAATTTTCCAAACAAAGTTTATATTCTTTCTTTAGTTTGCATACCTGTGAAATAATTTTGAGTTCTCTTCCCCAACCTATAACCATAATTCCCTCATCTTAAGTATCCATTATTTTTCCTTTTCCAAAATAATGATCCTCCTTTTATCTTTTAGTGACTTTGATTCAATTTTATGTTCCTCAATCAAATACCCAAAGCCTTCACTATTGTAGAGTACCTACAAGGCTTCCTCTACTTCTCTGAGAACCTTAATATTTTTCATGTTTTTGTCCCTTATCCAATTAGTAACTGCCTTTTTTTCCCCTTTTATGTTTTGGTAAAATTGAACTTGAGCAGATTCTTGTAGATTACCATTATAAGGTCTCTAAACAACTTTGACCTTTTCCACAAAATCCTCCACCTTCATCCACTCTAGATTTAGTTTGAAGGGGTTGGTTAGTTTCAGTATTGGAGGGGCCACTTCTAACACCACATGATTATGATAAGAGTCCCCCCTAGTGGTGACTCATTATTTGATCCTCATGACTTCATCTAATAAGGCTTCAGAGATTAAAAACTTGTCGAGCCTCTTAGCAATTATGGCTTCCTTGACTCTCTTGTTACTCTAGGTGAGAGATAGTATGGAATGTTCAATATCCAAAATAGAAGTTTCTTCCAATTTTATAATGAAATAACCAGAGAGAGGATCCAGTTAAGTAGCTGGAGCCTATATTTCTATATCTCATAAAATTAAATTCAAGTCTCCCCTTATCACAACCAATCCATTTCGTACTCTATCCATTTTGAAAAATATATTCCTGTAGTCCACCCTGTCCATGTAAGGGCCATAAAAATTCAACATTATGATAACTTCCCTAGATGCAAACATAAAAAGGAGGTCCCTAGTCCTATGAGAAAAACCCAAGAGTAGAGGAGCATTCATTCCATTTGGTCACATTCCCACTTAATCTCCCAATGACATCTATAAATAGAAGTCCCAATTATTAATAGTTTAGAGCGTTCTAGAGTGATTCTCTCCCCTTGTAACATTGTCTCTTGTAATAGAATAATAGAAGGTTTGATAATACCAACTAATGTTTTTATGTCCAACTTTGTTGAGGGGTTGGCTAACCCTTTGTAATTGAGGGTAAGAAAAAATCATTTGGAACTCTCGATTAGGGAAATTGCTCTAAGAGACCCAATTAAGGATAGTTGCTTCCCACACATGAGTTCAAAGGATGCTTGTTTTTGGGTCCCCTTCCATATGACCAAGGTACTTTAGGACTTAGTAGCCTAGTTGTTCCCCCTAGTCTATAGTCTCATCTAAAAGGGGACTAAGGTGGCCAAAATTTGTCATTAAGGATGCTAAAGTCAAATTAGAAAAGTTGACATTGGAAAACAAGGAAATATGAGTTAATTGCCTAATATGAGATAATTGAAGAAAATACTTTAGAAATCCAATTAATAATTTATGTGAGGAATTAGAAGCTGGAGTGTAAAAGAGGATGAGGGCACCTCACTTCCTCATTCTTGATCATTTTTATTTACAACTCTGAGCTATGGAAACTTGAGTGTTTTGAGGGTTTTGACTAAACAAACCCTAAAGTTCAGCACAGAGGTGAAAAATCCCTCCTTTCCTGGTCCAAGATTCGCCAAGGTGGTGAAACATTCCACCCTCATGATTCTATTAAGTTGAGTTCCATTTCAGCTAACATTTGTGAAGAAGGGCGCATTATGAGAGGTTTTTTCACAGGAGGGGCACACTATCCAATCTAAGGGAGTTTGATTTGGCTTCTAGTGGTTGGATCTTGAGGAGATATAAACTTGGGTGCATTTTCCATACATGGAGCGATCTTTCTTGGTACTTCTTGTGGTTTTCCTCCTCCATGATTATTTATTATCAGAGTTGGGTGTGTTTATTGAAGAAGGGAACACCTGGGGTTAGATTTCCATTTCTTTGGGGTCATATCTTGCATCCAAAGCAAGGGGAAATCATCATTTGAGCTAGCCATCTTCGTCCCTACAGGATATCAACAATTTCATGAAGGATTGAAGTGAGATCTGAGCAAATCGAATCTCCATGGGTCACTTCAGCTAGTGAGGGCACAACTTAGCCAAACATTATAACAGTTAAAGGAAGGGAAAGAAAGTGATATTGTAGATCTTCTGCATGCAACTTGTGGAGACTCTTGGGAGCCAATCTATCTGATTTATATTGTATTTTGGAGGTGCTATCACCCACATCTTCCATCCTTATATATATTTCTATATCTTCTCTCCTATTGTTTTGAGGTCAACTTTATAATAAATAAATACATATCTGAGTTTGTGGCTATTCTATGTTGTTGTTTCTATTAGTTTCATTTTTATTAAGTTCATTTCCATCATTGCAAACTATTTGTGTTGTAAAACTCAATATCAAACCCCAAATATGAGCTTAAGGAAGTTGGTGCAAATTGTTTGAAAAAGACCTCAACCAGAAAACCATATAAATCAAAACATTCCACACATCCACTTGGGAATCTTACATATGGGCTCTTCGGACTGTGCCTAAAAAAATGGAAACTAGGGTTTGATTTGATAAAACCAACATTTTTACAATAGATTTTGGTTCTCCCTTCGTGGCTTCCTTTAGATTTGTGGAATTCAATTTTTTTGGAAAGGAAATACTATAGGTTATTTTATCGCCCTAGAGGAAAATTCCAATTTCAAAGAAGATATGAGGGTGGCTAAAATATTGGTGGAAATTGATCTTCATGAAGGGTTATAATTGGATATTTAGATTGCTTGGGGAAATTGGGTTTTTAACCAAAATTTGGACTTCTAGAAGATCCCATTTCATTGTAGGTTGTCATACAATTGGACATCTATGGATGAATTGTACAAAACCTAAAACATCAATAGAGAGAAAGCATAAAGTACTGACGATGAAGGTGTTTATAGGTTCTAATTTGGAAGCCAGTTTGGACAAGGTAGAATAAAAAGGGCATCCAAATCTCAAGATTGTTGATTCTATTGCTATTTTAGATTTGGAACGTGACAAGTGATAGTTATAGGTCTATGGTCCTGAAGTTGTTGAAGACACACAAGATTTTCCTGTGACTTTTCAAGGTAAGTCCTCTGTTATCAATTTCTCATGTTATCATACAATATGAAAATAATCCACTTTTATTATGGGGTGTTCTGGGTTATTTGTAATATTGAGGAAGGTTTAGGGGACTTAGACTCTAGGGATCCTCCTTGCAACTTGGGTTCATCTTTTAATTCAAGAAATGGTGGCATTCCCTTCATCTCGATTATCCATGCAATCCAATATTAAAAATATTAATTGGATGATGTAGGGCTTCATTCTTTGTCCTGTTTGGGTGGTCAACCAGTCAAGGAGGTCTCTTAGAATAAAGGTGATGATATGTTAAAATGAAACATGCCTTTAAATTTTGTTGTCAAGTCATCTTACCATCTTAGATCGAAGAATGAAGTTGTGGGTGATTTTTGGGTTTTGGAAGGGGGTTTAGCACTTGATCATGATTACCTAGTCTCTGTAGGAAGAAAATCTAATATCTCAAAAGAAAATTCATAGGATTAAAAATATCTTGGGTGGGGGGAAGAAATTAATAATTAGTGGGACCCTTAGAGCGAGAAAAACCCTAAAAATGATTTCTAAATGATTATTCTATCCCTAAATTCCAAAGGGGTAGGGGATGCCCCATTGAACAAGCCCTCATAATACTACATGTGATGTAAAAAATTGATGTTTTGCTTCGCCAAGAAACTATATGTGTTGGGTCAAAGGCTGTTGAGTTCTCATGTTTCTTTCTGAATTGAAATTTTTGTTCTCTGGATGCTCATGGCCTCTTGGGAGGGATTGTAATAGGATGTAATTTAGATCTAGTTGCATCCTCTTCCAATGTTTTTATTTTAGGTATTGATATGGAAGTTAGTTCGAAAGAGTAACTTAGAGAAGGGGTTCAAAATCATAAACTTGTATGCCCCCTATGGAGATAGAAAGCTTTTTTGGGAAGGGCTGAGAGATTTTTGGTTCTTTCATTGTGACAATGTCATAATAAAAGGGACCCAAATTTAACTCTCAATCAAAGAGATATTTGGGGAGAGACAACAAGGAAGGATGTTATAGTTTATTTTTTCAGTCATTTCTTTGAAGTTCAAAGTTCAAAGTTGATTGATGTAGAACTAATTAATTTAGTCCTTAACTAGAGAAATGGTAGAAGATGCAAAAATGGAATTTCAAAAAGGTTAGATTGATTATTTGTTGCTTATCAATTAATRTTAGATTCAAATAGAGTGGGATCTCAATTGGGTCAGGGAGGTTCATCAAATCATTTACCTGTTTTGTTGCAAATTGAACCRGAGAGCAAGAAGCCCCTTGCTCCATTTAAGTTTAATCACTCTTGRKTAGATGATGAGGATTTCGAAGCGTTGGTAATCAAGAATTGGATAAATTATGATAATAACAATGAGGATACAACCATGAAGTCGTTCATAGATAATCTAAAAAGGGTAAAAATACAAGTTGTGGATTGGGCTTGAATTTTTGTTCAAAAAAATAAGAAATATTTGAAAGATGTGGAAGTAGGAATTAAAAGTCTCTTTGATAATAATGAAGTAAGGATATTTCCAGAAGAACTCAATTCTCTCAAAGATATGGAAGGGAAAAATAAATACCTTCTTTCCAAAGCGGAACTAAAATGGAGGATTAAAAGAAGAGCCACCTGAATTTTTAAAGATGACATGGGTACTAAGTTTTTTCATAAGTATGCAAGTCATAAAAGAAACATAACACTATTTAGGAAATCAATAAGCCAGGTGGCTCTTGGGTTAATTCTCTTAAGGAGATAGCTGAAGTGGGAAAGAAACATTTTAAAAGTCTATCCAAGCACCCAAAGGTAGCTATTATTGGTGAAATTATGAAAATTTATTAGGTTATTTCCTAGGATTATCGATGATGAAATGAACACAGAATTGGAGAAAGAGGTGTCCAAAAAGGAGATAAAAGAAGTTTTAAACTTCTTGAAAAAAGGAAAAGAATCATGATCATGATGGATGGCCAATTTAATTCTACTTAGGCCTTTTTGATTTGGTGATAGATCATCTGCTAATAATGGTTGAGGAATATAGAACCTTGAGAAGAGCCTTGGGAGCCATTATCTCCACCTTCATAACCCTTATCCCAAAGGGCCAGGATATTTCTACTTTTAATGAGTTATGCCTATATATTTATGCAATTTGGTATATAAACTAATCACCAAAATGATTCCAAATATGCTAAAAAGGATTTTATCCGATGTAACTTCTAAAGAACAATTTGGGTTCCTTTATAATAGGAAAATTCATGATGCTATGGGAAAGTCCCAGAAAGGTATGCATACAATTAAAAATCACAAGATTATTTCGATTATGATGAAGTTGTATCATGAAAAAGCACATGACAAAGAGATTTAACACTTAAATCCATAGTTTTATCTCTATTATGATGCACAAATTTGGGGAACGGAACCAAGACATCACCTACGAACAGACCCAACTACACATTCAATTTGACCAAGAAGTCTCTAGTCATGCCGCTACAATATCCTAATTACAACAAGAATCCCGTGCACGTCAAGAAGTTGAAGCAACCGATGAGAATTTACAGGGTTTACACATAGCTGAAGTAATCACACATAATGAAACTCAAGGCCAATATGCGACTGTCCTCGACAGTCACACTTAAATGGTCACCGCTCTTAACAAGGCCTATTCCCAAGTTTACCAATAAGAATGGTCACATGCTCGAGGTCTAAAAAGGATGTGCATAATAATACAATGTTTTTGTTGAATGGAATGAAAGTAATAATAGAGTTGCAACATTTATGATCTATTGTGTGTCTATCATGTGTTATTTGGGTATGTGAGTGTATTGTTTGGGGCAAGTTTCCCAATTTTGGTCCACCTAAATGTTTTTGGCTTGCAAATGAAGTTATGGAGTAGTTTAAGGAGAATGCAGCAAAGAGTGAAGAAAAATTCAAGAATATCCCCTCATAAGAGTGTGGGCACCTTCAAAACTTCTTGACAAGTGAAGTGAGAACGATAACTCAGCTGGAGTCCATATTTCAAAAAATAGAGAAGTATATCAAAAGGTTCAAGTGGGAGAATCCCCTTCTGAGTTTACCAAAGAAGAAACACATGTTTCCCAATCAAAGCCTTTGCGACGATTTATTCAATCAGAGGGGAAAGTATGATGAGGAGCATGCAAAAGATACACCTGCTAGTTATCGTGAAGTTTGTTGGAGGAATGACTTGAAACACACAAAACCTACTAGCAAGGATGTGGCAAAAATAGTTTTTGAAACTTTTGAAGATATGGCAAACGGAGGAAGATCCCAATGTTATATATATTAGTTTGGGTGGAAATTATTATTGAAACGACGTGACAAGTAGATGCACAACTTCTAGTTTGGGTGGACATTATTATTGAAACAACGTGACAAGTAGATGCACAACTTCCCTTTAATTTGTTAAAACTAAATTAATCAATAAATATTAATTTAATATTAAATATATAGTTAAATTTTTTTATTTATTAAATCATCTCAT
Organism: Picea engelmannii; assembly: GCA_009831015.1. Taxonomy (NCBI): domain Eukaryota; kingdom Viridiplantae; phylum Streptophyta; class Pinopsida; order Pinales; family Pinaceae; genus Picea; species Picea engelmannii. Next base: position 245,746 of record ML803018.1, read on the forward strand.
GACCCATGCAAACATAAGTGGATAAAGCCCAATCCCATGTCCTTCAAATTTTTAAATGTTCTCTGGTGATTGAAACCCTAGTGATTTGGGTACCCCTAAGTTCTTCATGGACTCAATTGTTGGAGGGGGTGGTTCCCCCCCCGCCCCTTGTTTATGAAGCAAATTCCTTTTGTGCTCTGGTTTCTTCATTGAGAAAATCTGTGAAAATCCCTCCTTTTTTATTTGTCAAAAGGTTGAATGAGATACTTGAAGTTCCCCTTCCACTTTCTAATGCACTTCGAATGGATATGAAATTAGCAGATCGAGCGTTAGTTGGTCAGTTCACTAGTGTTTGGTCTTCCTCTCGATCCATGGCTATCTGGATTGAGAAGAACTTGATAAGATTGATAAAAGGTAATCTCTGTCATTACTTCTGCAACAAAGGCTTTTATGCTTTCTTTTTTGAAATTAAAGAAGACATGGATTTAATCTTTAGAAGTGGCTCTTATTTCTATGGTACAAAATTGTTATATCTAAATAGATGGAATCCATATTTTAACCATGAAAAAGACATTCCTTCGACCATCCTTGTTTGTCTTAGACTTCTCCATATCCCACTTCATTGTTGGAATGATGATGTTCCTTGGATTATCGAGAATACTCTAGGTACATATATTTATAAGGTTGAACCAAGAGATATCATGTTTGCATGTGCTCATATATGTGTTGAAGTTGATCTGGAAAAAGGTTTACTAGAAGCGATCCATATCACTCTAGATGACTGGAAGCATATCCAATTGGTTAACTACAAACAAATTCCTTTTAAATCTAAACGATGCCATGAATATGGGAACTTTGCAAAAAACTTCCCCAAGAACTCAACTGTGGAGAAAGGGCCTAAAGAAAAAGAAGACCAGTGGCAACAAGTAAGGAATAATAAGCCCAACAGAAAGAAAAGAAACAATGCAACAAATTGTAAGCAAGTACCTTCATCGAGCATAGGTATTGGCCCACGTTTGTTGTTAAAACAAAAGGCCGACCTATCAATTTCCAATATAACCTCCAGAGTTAACAAATCCATGGTAGGTTGTTAAACCATGTCATGATTTCTGAAGGGGGTGTTGACCACCAAGTGAACAATATCCCTCTCAACACAAACTGAGGTACTCGTCACCAACCGGGCAGACTCAAACATGCGGCCTTTCACTCTGATACCAATTGTTGGCCCATGTTTGTCGTTAAACCAAAAGTCCGACTTGATATTTTTGTATACAACCGCCAGAGTTAATGGATCCACGAGAGGATGTTAAACTGTGTCACAAGTCCCGAAGGAGAATATTTAAGAAAATTATAGACTTATTTACCCAAACTTCAAGGGGTGTAATTAAACAAAACAAATTTTAGATATATGCTTGGAATTTGAGCCAAAAAGTGCTTGTTGTCATTTCTAACATCTTCCACTTTCCTCATAAATATTGCTAGTCATATTTTAGGAATGCCTATCTATTTTCACACTTCATCTTATAATTTGTTGCAATAGGTTATAACAAAAATCAAGGCTAAATTCATCCATTGGGGTGAACATTTGTTGAACCCTGGTGGTTCTTATCAAATCAATTCTCTTATCCCTTATATTTTCTCAATATTCATCTCTTTTATCTCTAGTTGGCATGAAAGAACAAATAACACAAGATACTAGGAGGTTTTTTTGGCAAGGTGGCAAGACAAATAGTAAGAGATTTTATGTTGTCATTGTGTCCATTGTTCGAGCCCCTAAAGCTCACGAAGGACTTGGCATAAAGGACCCTACTTCGATTAATTTAGTGATGGGTGAAAAGATCCTCTCGTGGATGATAATAAGAAATTATGATTAGTGAAAGAGAGTTTTACTAAGAAAACACTTCACAAGTTCAAGGAAAAGATGCTTGGATGCAAACCCTGCTTCAAGGGAGGGTTCCTTATTTGGAAGCTCATAAAAGTTACTATCCCAATTCTCCAATCCAAAATTTCTTTGGCTACTGAAAGTGGAATACTAATTGATATTTGGAATTATATCATAATGGGAAATCCGTTGATTATAAAAAAACAAGAGCTACATCCCCTAAAGGTATGGCTTTTCACTCAGGGGAAAAAAACTCTCTTTGATATCTCTAGATGGTCCCAAGATGGTAAGTGGTATGGATAGAATTTTGACATTCCTCCTTTTGACTTAACCTCCCTTATTCATCAATTTGTTAACAATATTAAAGGTTGTGCACCTAGAAGAATATTCTCCTTCGATCAAAGAGTGTGGGGAATGACTGATTATATTGTCAAGAAAGGTTATGAGATTTTGCTAGCTGATTTATCCCTTCTATTGGCACTATAGTTTTTTAAACTATATGCACCACAATTTTTGTACTATGCACCAATATTCAACATGCATCACAAGTTTTATACCGTGCAATGCTAATGTTAAGCATGCACCAACTAGTTTCTACGACGCATGCACCACAAGTTTTATACCGTACAATACCAATGTTAAGTGTGCACCAACTAGTTTCTACCGTGCATGCACCAACCATTTTGCAGCACACACACAAACTTTAGTGTCGTGCAAAGACTTGTAAGAAATCACGCATGCATATCCATTCCATATTAGTTATAATGATTGTAATAATTTTGTAACCGACCTATAGGTTCTGCCTGAAGTTGTTTGTGAGTTGGAAGAGTTTCTATCATTAGTATTTTCATGAAGAGATAAAAGGGATGCACATGAACTAGATGGTTAGTTATTAATTAGAGTTTTGGAATAGTTCATTAGTTGATTATTGATTGCTGTGTGTTAGGTTTCTCGAGTTCACAGCTGTGGTTTTTGTAGTTCTTGGGTCATTATTGTAATATGAGATATAACGTAGATCTAGATATTAGTTCTCTGGTCTCTGGTTTGAGTGGAATGAGTTTTTGAGAAGGATATTACGATTGTGTATTTGAATGTTTATCTCTGGTTGATTAATGAATTGTACGAGACCCAATTTGGTCTTTCATGTCATGAACTTTGTTATGAATGAATGTTTGCAGTATATGTTGGACTATAGTTTACATATATGAATGTTGATATGAATCTAATGCATGGTTCTTAGTTATGGGTTTCCTCTCTATAATGTTCCTTCATGCAATGCACAAATGTTTAGTCTCTGTAATTATCATGAGAATCTTGGGTGAGACCTTATTCAATTCATGAATATTGAACATGTCAACACTAATGGGGTATTTTTTGGTAACGTATTTCAAACCTTGGATCTGAAATCTAGAGCCAACAATTGGTTATGTTGTTGGGACTTGTAAATTTTATTTGACACGTTGGAATAAGGATATGACATGGAAACCTTCAAGGAGTGATATAGAAGAATGGATCTATGAGAAAGAGGACAAGTTCGCACAGTGGGAGACCAAAAATATGAAAATCAACCTTGAATGATGGAAAAAAGGTACATATATTCATATCTGCATGAAATTGTCTTTGTTGAGTTTCCTTGTATCTTGCATGAATGCGTAAATAGGTATATATAGATTAAATTTATGTGGAGAGCCCAAGAACCATTGGTTTGAGACCAATGAGTGGTAACTCGATTTAAAATTTTCGACAAAAGTGAGACAAAGCCATTGATTCCTGGTTCAAATGAGTTAAAGAAGGATACATTGTTGAATTTATGGTTGAATGCAACAAATATTTTAGTAGTGTAGAAAGAAAGTTTGTCAACAACCCTTGAACAAGATTGTTAGACGAGATCCATCTTTGTATCAAGATGTTGTTCATGGAGAAGGGGATGATGCACATGGATACTGATAGGATGGCAGCATAAACCCCTTGTGCAGAAGGGGGGGGTGTAAAGAGGGGGGGATAATATGAGATAAGGTGAAGAGAGAATGTATCCAAAAGAGTATAGATGAAGAAGAGTGAAGCGATACACAAGAAGAGTTGCGCTAGGGAAGCGAGTCGAGCAGAAATGAAAAGAAGGGAGAACAAGGGGTGACAAACAAGTAACAAGGTATAAGATGAAATTGAAAAGAGGAACCGTGCCAGAAGGGTGCATGGGAGAAATATTTGTGCTAGATAGAAGAACAAAATAAGAGAGGCCATATAAGAGACACAACGTCAAGAATAAGATATCAAGAGAGAATAACGAAGGAAGTGACATTAGAGTTGTGGAGAATGAGGTTATATCCCCTTGGATAATGAGAGACATAGTTGAATCAACAAAATATGAGGTGTGAAGTTTTAGAATTGAATAAATACAAGTTAATGAGGAAGATAGTGATGAAGATAGGGATGAAGGTTCTGAACGAAAGAATGCAAAGATATTGGTTGTTATAAGGAGGCTCCTACGATTGAATATATGAATCTCTTTTAGATCCATCAATAAAGAAGACGAGACAGTATGGAGGAACCCCCTCTTTGAACAATCCCCCTTGCACATTTTTAACCAAGAAGAAACAATAGAGGAAGAAAGTGTAGGAGAGACAGAAGTAGAAGACACAAGTGGAGTAGAAGTCAAAGTTAGTGAAACTTTGCAAGCAAGATTTCTAGTACCAATAGTAAAAATAAACAATCAATCAAGAAGATCAAGTTCCAATTAAAATATGGATAGTCAAACGAGGGATGATTTGACCCTCAGGATTCCCACATTTCATTGGATGGGAAGAGATGATGCAAAACAACATTGGTTCACGTGTGAAGCAATATGGTTTGTGAAGTGAGTTATAGATGAGGCATATAAGATCACGTAGTTAGAGACTACCTTCAAAGACAAAGCTCTAAGATGGTATATGAAGTATAAATTTACTGCGCCTGTGAGATAGGAAAGGTACTTTATAGAGATAAAGAGAGACATACTTAGAGAATTCCAAAAACCAAAGTCAGAGTCACAGTGTGTAACTGAGATTAAGAAGATCAAGAAACAATTCAGATAATCCATGTGGGACTATGACCAACGTTTACAGATTCTATTGGGTATATTGACCTTTAAGATCCATGATTTCTAGCACAGAGAGTGGTTTATTGTTGGAATCCTCCCTCACATCACGATCCCACTCACACAATAAAAGGGAAATGACTTAGTTGGAAGTTGTAGAGATTAAAATGCACCTGAATTCTATGCCTGGAAATGGAGAGATGTCGACAAGGTTGGTTCAGGTGCAATCTAAACTTGCAACCCTCACCATGCAATTTCAGGAAATGGAAAAAGGGAAGATGATGTGCAAGAATGCTTGTTGTACCCGGTGTCATGCAGAGGGTCACCATTAGAACAATGTCCTGTGCTGGGAAATTAAAAGGTGACAAGTGCGCCAAACCCATTTCCTTCTAGGTTGTAGACATAATGGTGCGAGATTTGTAGAAAATGGGGCCATGTACCTCCCCATTTACCAATGCTATATACATATTAGAAGAATACACACACCCTGTTATGTGATTTCTACAAATCCATGGGTCATGATGTAAACAATTTTCGGTCACTATAGTTAATGAAAGAGCATACTACAAATGTTTATAGGGTCCAAGAGAAGAATAAAAATGGAGATCATGTAGGATTTTACAATGGAGGATTCCATGGAATCCAAAGAGGAGGATGTGGAAGAGAAGAGGAACAAGATATGGTGGGTGAGGAGGAATACCACCCACATGTTTCAACTGTGGTGAGACAAGCCACTTGGCATGGTTCTGTATGAAGCCTCACATGTTGTGTGTATATTTCCATAGAAAAAATCATGTCAGGGAAGATAGCCCATAGATGGTGGGAAAATGGGAAGAGAAAAGCAAACATTGCAACATGGTGACTACCGATCCATGAAAAGAACAAAATATGAAAGAATAAATAGATTTACGGGTCATAACCCGAGGAGGTATTTTCATAGGAACCAACCTAAACAAAGGGGAGTGATCAGGGAAAAACTTAGAAGGAAATATCATGAAAGCAACGAAGGAATCTCTTAAGTTTGACAGTGTGCAATAAAATTAGTTTCCGTGTGACACACAAAAGGAGATGGAAGAGGTACATGTGACTAAATATTTGTGATGAACAACATACGATGAATCATGACACAACACTTACCCAAAAACTAACTTAGTGACCCTGTTAAGTGAATTCTTGCATTGTTTTGTTAAGGTATTGGGTAATCCTATAGTTACTAGGAAGTTGACACACCTATTGATGAGATGGATCCAGGAAGGCGAGAATGAAGATGCTATTTTTTCCCCACTACTGGAACTGGATGTGTGCCATGTCAATAGGAGGAAGCGCATGGGTAGAGAATTAAAAATGACAACAAATTTAGGATGCTATAAAATGGAAGGTGTTATGTTGGACCCAAGGTCTGATGTGAACATATTGTCTAAGAAGTCATGGGAGTTGATGGGAAAACCAAATCTAGTGTGGTATCCCATTCAAATCAGGCTCACAAATCAATACATAATTTATCCCATTGGAAGGTTGGAGAAGGTTAAAGTTAACATTGATGGGGTGAAAACAAAACCAAAGTTTGAAGTAGTAGAAATTAGGGATAATTTAGACCCATATCTAGCTCTTCTTGGAATTGACTAGGAATTTGATAACAATGCTATACTAAATTTGAAACAAAGGCAGATGTTATTTGAAATGGACACCCTACATTTCATCACTCCACTAGATTCGACCGAGGGTGATACATAAAATGAAACAATAAATGAGGATGAACAAAGCTCGATCATTGAGAACATATACAACATTACAATGCACAAGGAGGACTACATGAACCTCACAGTCGATGGCGAGTTGAGTTGGAGGGGTGTCTACTCATATGACACATATTCATAGGATGTGATGACATGATGGAAAAATAATATGGATGAAGTGTCAACTAGGAGATGCACATGGATCACTAAAGTAGTGCACTAGGTTGGATTGGAGTTGCCCAACCTATTGTGGTTTGATGGGATATGCCTAGTAGATGCACTTATAGTGAAAATGGAGGAAAATGTTCTTGAGACCCTGAGAATTTAGTCCATGGATTTAGTAGTAAAGGGAATACATGTGTGTTGGTGTGTGACACACCCCATAGAATTACAATATTGGGCACAAGTAGTAGAGTGAAACAAATTAAGGTTCCATCCCCCTACCAACTTTGAATTAATAAGTAGGTACAAGGGTACCAAGGATCCCCAGGAAAAAAACTGGTTCTATGAGTGGCGTTGGAAAAGCAAGTAGATTTCTCAAGTGTAATGGCTCTAGAGGTTTTTCCACACTATGGATATGTTTCCCAAAAAATGGTACATACAGGAGGAGACTATAAGGAAAAATAAGAACAAGGAAAAATTGAGCAACTAGTTATGTGCGACATTCAAGCTTATGTTGGAAGTTCCCATGCTGAGGGAAATTCTATTAAAAATGAAGAATTTTATATTCAATCAACAACTTAGAGAACTCGTGTAGAAAGTAGTCCATGCCTACTACAAACCAATGGTGAAGTTGAATCAACCAATGTACTAATGGAAGGTAGAAAACAATGACACATAGGAAGAGGAACCTCAAAAATTATAGATCAATGAAACCGAAGGTGATCGTGTAATATATGGAAAGGATTCCAGTGGTATTGTTCTAGATTATACATAGCCATTAAAAAAAATAAACAAAACATAGGCATAGATGAAGCACCGAAGATGGCTATAATTGACGGTTGCTGGGACCATGAAATAGTGACACAAGTGGTGGAATTGCTGAAAGAATACAGAGACCTATTTCTAAGGAGTTTTTCTAAGATGAAGGGTATTGCAGGGTCTTTAGGTGAGATGATGACTTATTTGAAACCAGATTCCAAATCCGTCAAGAAGAGGCCATATCGGTTGAACCCAAAATACAAAGAAAAGGTGCACAAAGAATTGGACCACATGCTAGATGTAGGTATCATCATCCCCATGGAAGAATCATAATAGATCAACCTGATGGTAGTACATACAAAGAAGACAGGTGATTTAATAATTTGCATATATTTGAAGAGCCTAAATGTAGCTTGCATGAGTGATCCATTCCTTCATTTATGGATGAAGTATTGGAGAATGTGGGTGGGATCAAATATTATTCATTTACGTATGGATTTTCAGGTTACCACCAAGTGCGCATCATGGAGGAAGATAGATCCAAGACAATTTTTACGATGGAGTGGGGCTTATTTGCATATCGTGATTCCATTTGGCCTAAACAATGCACATGTTGTGTTCTCAAGGATTGTTGTTGCAACATTTTAAAAATTCATGCACAAAACTTTGGAGGTATATTTAGATGATTAAACAATGTTCATATTTCTCAAGGAGCATATGAAAATATTGTGGTTGATGATGGAAAAATGAAGGAAATTTTATATCTCTTTTGATCTGTAAAATACCATGGATATTCCACTAGAACAACTCGTTACAACAAATTTGATAAATAGAACCGAAATCTACCTATGAAGGTTAAATTCCTTTGGATTCTAGAATGTTTAGTTACTAATTTTCTACTTATTCATGAAATAGATAAAATATGGAAAATAGAGAACAATAAAATACAATCACACACCATCTACAAAATAACATAAATATTTTCTCCAGGAAACCCTTACGGGAGAGAACCTAGCTAGAAGGTGAGGCTAATTTGCTCTCTTTTCTCTGGTATGGAAATAATGCAAGAACAAAGGACAAGGAACTCTCTATGGAGTTACTTGAGACCTATGGCCTGTTAGTCTACTATAGAACATTAAACCCCTCTATTATGCTCTCTAATTTCTCACTGCTATTTGTTCTTCTCTATTATGGAACATTGACATAGAATGGAACCTCTTCTCCTCCTAGCGACCCACTATTTAACATAGCTCGATAGCCATCTAGGGTTATGGTTTTGACTTCCTCAACCCTCAATTGTGATAAGGTTTTGGACCTTATAGAAGTTTATTATAAAATCCACTACGTGGTTAGCCCCGCATGTTTGAGCAATGGAGGTTGACATTGCATCCACTAGAAACATGGTGATCAATATGGTAGGTCAACTTGTGGGAGGCATACCTTTCACATACAAACTCTTATTAAAGCAATTCTTTCACCATTGGAAAGTTATCAGTGGGTATAATCTATACAACAACTCCATAGTAAGGTTTGTACCATAAAAAAGTGTTGTTTGATTCCTCAAAATGGATTTATAATATTTTAGATGGTTTTTTTGGACCTAGATTTTTTCCACCCATAAATTATTGAGATAAATTAAAAATAATATAATTATCCAATCCAGATCATACCTCCCCATTTATGGAGGATTTTATTCGCCAAAATATTCACTCAATGGGGTGAGGAAAGTTTTCCTTTACCTTATCCCTAAAGTACCACTTTTATTTCCTTGGAAGTTGTCCTTTCAACCCAACCTGCCAAAGGTCATGCTGCCCTTGTCTTGTAGTTCTAGACCACTTTTGAAAAATTGTGTGCTCTGCCAATTCTTCCTAATCATCTAGTGCTAAATATTCTATGGAAGGTAGGACCTACTCCTCTTGATCCAACATGGAGGGATCATAGAGTTTGAGATTATCCACATTCACTACTGAGTAAATGTGCATGTATGGGGGTAGATTGGGTCTGTAGGTGTCATATCCTACGTTTTATAATAACTCAAAAGGAACATACCACAGAGCCTTGGTATTCTTACGAGGACCATGTAGTATTTCCTTATTCAATTGTAATCATACTCTATTTCCCACTCTAAATGTTCTCTCTATTTTCTTCTGGTCCTGTCTAGCCTTGTAATCTTGATGTGACTTCTTCAACGTCTCCCGTAATTGCAAATGGATTTTCCATCTCTTCTCAACAATTTTTTGTATTTTAATGCATCTCCCGTGAGTTCCTCCTTCCTGTCCATGTACAACATCTAAGGGTGAAGGTGGAAAATATCCAAAGCAAGTTTAAAAAGGTGACTTACTAGTAGAAGTGTGGACTGCTATGTTATAAGAGTGTTGTATTTAGATCATATTTTCATCCTAGGTATTCAAATGCTTCTAATTGTAACCCCTCAAAAGCTGCACTTAATCCTTGTTGACTAATTTCATCTACCCATCTTTCTGTGGATGGAATGTTGTAAAACTCTTGAGATTAGTGTCCATATTCTCCCACAATGTAGTCTAGAAGAAATTGAGAAATATGGTGTCCCTGTATGAGATTAGGCTTCTTGGTATCCCAAAGTGCACCTAGACCTATTCAAAGGACAAGTTTGTTTTTTCTTGTCCCTTGATGGTTTTTTTACAAGGCATGCGAATGCATATTTTGTTGAATATGTCAACTACCTCAAAAATAGATAGTCATGTTGCTTCATGTTTATTGGTAAAC
>ML803018.1:269337-289598 GCA_009831015.1 Picea engelmannii
CTTGCAGTTTCTTCATGACATGTTCCTTTCCTAACAAACCCTAGTATAGTTTAGTAGTCTCTCCGGTGAACCTTTCATCTTACCAGTTATCCAACTGAGTGGATTCCTCCCCTAATTGCAAGAGTTTCAATATTATCCTATATAATTATGCACTCATGGTGGTGAAGGAGTTGTGATTTTTTCACAGTGAACCTAGCTAGTAGAAAATGAACACACAAAGCTTGTGAGAGAGAAGAGAAGATAATATAATGAAATAATTGTATTAACATTTGAGTAAAATGGTAAAATACACCTGATATACTCTACATGGCTAAGTGAAGTCGCCATAGTAGTTATCTAGAGATATATAGACACTCATTGAAAGAAACCAAAGTAATCTTCCACCTATTCCTAGTTAACTAATCCACACAATCATCAGTTAATTGAGTCACAAGTGTGGAAGTGAGAGAAACACATGCAATTGTTGGTGATAAAACTGAGGTTTCCATGCATGAGTGGCTTCCACTCGTATAAGTGAGTGTAACTGAATTTGAATTGAAGAGGGGCTCCCTATTTTGTAGGGGAATATTCTCATGTAAGGATGTTCTCTCAACATTGGACTATCAACCTTAGGAAAATAATTACTTAGGTGAGTGTGTAATATATCCAACACCCTCCTGAACACTACTAGGTTGTAAATGATGAATGGGTCCCGAAACCCAAGGCCATGCTAGGTACCCATTATACAATGTATCTAAGAATGAAACACTAAAACAAATAGAGGAAAGAGGGAAAACCTCATGGGAAAAACCTCCCCTCAAGGTACAATGCATCAAAAATAAAGAAGGAACAAAAGTAGTTGCTAAGCAACTGTGTCCTTCACTCCAAGAGGATCACGTAGGAAGTGAAACTTATACTCAATAAATATCTTGGTGAAGATGTATGTAGTCTTTTCGGTGGATGGAAAATACAACATCAATGATCCTATCATGTACCATCTCTCTGATGTAATGCATATGGATCTCGATGTGTTTGGTCTGTTATCGTTGCAATGGGTTTCTGTAGAACTTGAGAGTATTTCTAGACATAGGAATACCAGGAGGTGTTGGACATAATGAAGGAGTGATTAGTTACTACAGTGATCCTTATATTTCCAAACTAGACCAATATATTCCATGTACATGTGGATGCATCATCCATTGCACTGGGCACAATGCTTGCATAGTCGAGAGAAGACAACATTGACCATCTGATCTATTTTTATAGTAGAAAGTTATCATATTCCAAAATGAATTATAAATTAATGGACCTTGAAGGATTGGATATGGTTTATGCCTTATATAAGTTAAGACACTACTTACTTGGCACTCCCTTTAAGTTCTTCATAGATCATTCAATGCTCAAATATTTGGTGAATAATATAGTGTAGGGGAGGAGGATATGTCAATGGTTTTTACTCTTTCAAGAATTTAAGTTTTAAGTGGTGGTCAAACCCAAAAAACATAATGTTGGGCTAGATCATTTCTCAAGGATAAAGTCAGGGGAAGCTAGAAACAACTTGGATGATGAGATACTCGATGCACAAGTCTTTAGGGTTGAAGAAGGGCCAGGTCAATTTGAAAAAAATGCAACATACCTTACAACAGATAGGGCACCGGGAGAGAATACATAGGAACAATGATGATAAATGGTGACTTGGATAATTGATTACTTGTTTATTGCATGACAATTATAAACACTTAGTGTCGATGGAATACTTCCTTGATGTGTGTTGGAGCACTAGAGTGACATGGTATTATATAAGGTGCACTAAGGAATTTATAGTGGACATAATGCAGGGAAGGAAAATGTGCGAAAAGTGTTTTGCGCTAGGTTGTGGCAATTGTTGCTATTTGAAGAGGCCAAGGATTATTGCAAGAATTGTGACGTTTTCCAATGGATTGGGAAGCCATCAAGACAAGATGAATTTCCAATATTTTCGGTCACCGCCCTGGAGTGATTAAAAAATTAGGTGATTGACTTTGTTAGGCTAATCAATCCCATGGTGTGCCAAATGAGTGCACAATATATAATCACTGTGATATATTATTTAACTCGATGGTTAAAAGATGCACTGGTGAAGGATTGTACTACAAACATTATCACTAGGTTTGGATGCTTGAAGATACTGATGAGGGATAAGGGTGCATACTTCTTGAATGACACCATATGTTCATTGACTCAGATATTCATGATCCATCATTAAAAGATCATGTTGTATCATCTACATGACAATGGTATTGTAGAACAATTCAACAAGATACTAGAGCAGTTGTTGACCAAGGTCTACAATTTACAATGAGATGATTGGGACCATTAGATTCCAATATTATTGTGGGCATATTGGAATAATTTCAAGTGATTGACTAAACATACTCCATTCAAATTAGAAAATGGGAAGGAAGTAGTGATGCCTTTAGAATTTGTGGTACCAAGTCTCAAGATTGCAATTATGACATAGATTTTAGATGACTAGTCACTGCAAAGGAAGTTGGATGAGTTACTTGAATTTGAAGATGATTGATTAATTGTGGGACACAACCAGATGGTTGAGAAAAAAAGACAAAATTCATGGCATGATTGCAACATTTGATGAAAAAATGTAAAACCAGGATCCTTGGTATTTGTCTATGACAACAAGTTTCTGAAACACCCTAGTAATATTTAGATGCATTGGTTAGGACCCTTTAGGATTGTTTACATCAGTGAAGCTGGAGTAGTGAAGTTGGTGATGATCGTTGGTCAACCCCTAAAGGAATAGGTAAATGGTAATCAACTAAAGGTGTATTATGGCCCACAATGATTAGCGATGCCATGAATTGATCAAGTTTAATAGTGTTAGAGTAGAATAAGATTTAGGTAGGAATAGGGGTAGTCATAAGTGATAAATTATTAGGAGGATTGGATAGATCTAGGTAGTTATCCAGACCTGATAGTTTGTACCTGAGGAGATGTATAATATTGTGTGAATTTTGAGGTTTAAATGCCAGAATAAAGGCTAGAGAATATGACATATGGATAAGACAAGTGGATGACAAGACACATGGGATAATGATGCAGTGAAAGGATAAACAATTAGAGCTAGAACATGCCAAGATTATATGAGGAATGAAAATAGTTATGGAAGCATTTACCAACATGCGCACTAACAATTATGGTAGTACAACATACTGTCGGTCAACACTAACGATGGGTGCATATTCGAGTGGATATCTAGGAGAGAGAACATAGTGAAGGGGAATGACCCATACTAATATTTAAGGTAAATTTTGCACCACTACCTGAGTATTCATAGATTGCATAGTTTAGAGCTACCAAAGAGAAGAGTGTAGAGAAAATTGAGAGAATTGAGATAGGTATGCACTGGTTGTTCAGAGAATTTGACCCTCATAGATTAGGTTTGGGCATGCAATATAGAACAAGTTTAGGAGCATAATGTGTGGAAGTGAATACAGTTAACCTAACACAAAAGTTGACTAGAGAAATGACCACAACTAGAAATCCCAAGGCACGACCCAAGGCCAAATAAACCAAGGAAGCACAAATGCCAATGGTCAAAATTACCAACAAGGCACATATCTGAGGACCCCTCTTGGGTATTGTTTCTATCCTCAAGTTTGTGGACTACAACTTACAATACGAGATGCACTTCCCTGGACTATGCTTAGGAGATTATGTGTCAGGAATAATTGAAGTGTACGAGGGAAGAGAGAAGGTGGTCGCCAATCCCATTTACAAATTGGGTATCGTGACACTCTTGTATGTCTCCTACTTCAGGTGCATCCCATATATCAATTCATGTACATGCTTCTTTCTAATCAAGTTGCATGGGGGATTCCCCTGGTTGGACTACACATACCTAGTCAACATATAAATGATGCATCAAGTCTTGGGCCTTCCCAGGACAACAAAGGATCCTATTGACATGGTGATGGAATGGGATGCAACACAAGAATAGGTGTACCAAAGGTATGGCACCTAGATGGGAACGATAGGAGTATTAATTTCAGTGATCAACAACTACCAAGTTTGATTTTACACACAGGTACTTTCCTGCAAGATGATGCAAAAGCATTGGAAGGATGAGTACCCGTTGGGGGTAATCATGGTAGTAGAAAGATGCATCGAGGGAATCAAAATGTGTTGGTATAGATACTTGATGAATGAGTTCATCCAGGACTACATGGACATGTGGGACTATGGAAAGAAGTTCCACTATATTTAGGTGTTACTCCTACTCATGATGATAGTGTGGAAGCCACCACTAGGATAGGAGTACAACACACCATGCACTACATCCTTTTCCCTACCCAAATTCAATGAGATACAATACAACACGACCAAGGACGCTCAACACGAGAATAACATAGCATCCCATCAATGGTACACCGAGATGATTCAAATGCCTGCTAAATCTTTCTGGATCCTTCACACTCTAGTTGATAGGTATGAGGACCATATTCTATTTGAAGTCGACTTTCATAATGTTTTCATCATACCACACATAGAATAGCAAGAGACTATTGAATTCCTCCCATTTTACATTACACAGTAGGAAATTCAAGATGATGTTGCATGGTGGTCAGAGTTAGTGTGGCCCAATCCAAAGGAAGAACTAGATAATTTGGAGTCCTGGATGAAGAAGAAGCAGAAGCACATGGCCAAAGGGGCAGGAAAAGTACCAGAGCCCAAACATAAATGGGTGCATATGGCCATCGATTTAACTCCACTCGGGAATGGAAAATGATCATAAACCACACCTAGCCCAACCATCAGTGCTAGCTTAGAAGGGAACACATCCAATATATAGTGGCTCRCGYCTYTGTGCCTAGTGAAGAGGCAACCCCATATTAGATKCCCTTGAGTTCCGCTAGGTGTAGGAAAATTACTAATAAGATAGAGGGTCGAGACATTGACACTAGTGCTCTTTTTCARGAGCCAGGACCTTCCCCCCCACTATTCCAGATCATTTTCAAGGTGCTAAAATCCAACTTGGAAGTGAAATAGTTGCTACATTGGGAGTCCTCACAAAGTCGGGTGACCTCTGCCACACACTCAAAATTTCTATACCATCGACCRAATCCAATTCCTAGGAATATATGGTCATAGCTATTACCATAGGTGCTACATCATCGTGCACCAATACACAAAAGAGGGTTTTGCGGATGAAGCCATTATCCTTGAAAGTCGTCGATGCATACACTAGTTTAGTGCCTTAGTCATTTCCTTATGCTAAGTTGGAATTGGTGCAGGTACCTTCATAGGACCTGCAAGTGTTCATGACTGAAATAATAAATTAATTGGGTGAAAGGAAGCACTCACCGATCTATTCCTATATAGAGATGAAACAAAGACATGTGCAGGAGATGGATGCACAAAAGGAGGTCCAATAACACCATGTGTCAGAGATGGATATACACACCTCATTACTCAATATTGTAGATGAATTATATGAGATAATTCCCAATGCATATGGTGAAGTTGTTGAACTCCCTGCATGAAACAAACTCATTAAGGTGAAGGAGGATGTCTAACAACTCTATGCCTAGAATGTGGAAAAAACTGAAGAGAACCCCACCATCAGAGAAGGTGTAGTTGTAGAACAATATTGTTGCCACATACATGTTGTTTAAGGAAGAACAAGCTCGCATGGAATGATTCTTGGGGGTGGTCGACTTCAAATTCCAGCTCTAGACTCACCTATAGAACACCCTTGAAATCAGTACCATCAAGGAACACAAATGCAAAAATGAGGTGCAGATCAATGATGAGAAGTAGTCACTTTCCTCACTCCAACCTTTTTTGCACAAGGAGGCCATGATAAATATATCCGACCTCCATCGATAGATTACATATTCCCGTTATGAAAAATAGATGTTGTCCACCATCATGTTGGAATCACAAGAGTAGGTCGAGAAACACTACTACATGCTCGTAGATGCACAAACAAAGGAAACCCTGATGATTGAGTTGGGTGCATAGATCAATCTTACATCTAGGTTGACCACACTAATAGAGGTGAAATTTGTTTTCCAGGACATGGGAACTATTGGAAGAATTTGGATAGTTCAATGCAGAGTTCCAAAAATTTGTCTCCCAGCTCATGCAAAAGGTACCATCTGTCGCATTCGTCTTACCACAATGAGGTACATTGGATCTAGGATGAACTAAGTAATAGTGTTGGGGGCTTGTTGGCACTATATTTTTGGTGACCATGCACACCACAAATGTTGTACTATGCACCAATATTTAGTGCATGCCACAAGTTTTGTATCGTACAACACCAATGTTCAATGTGCACCAACTAGTTTCTATGCACATGTGATAACCATTTTGTAGTGTGCATTTCAACTTTGGTGTCATTGAAATACTAGTAAGAAATCACATGTGCATACCCAATCCAGATTAGTTATAATGATTGCAACCATTTTGTAATCGATCAATTCGTCATGCTTGAGGTTGTTAGTGAGCTGGAAGAGTTGTTATCATTTGTATGCTCATCGAGAGATAAAAGGGACACACTCAAACTATAGGTGGCTAGTTGTTAATTAGAGTTGTGGGTTGGTTCAATAGTTTATTATTAATTGTTGTCTGTTATATTTCCCAAGTTCACAGATGTGTTTTTTGTAGTTCTTGGTTTGTTATTGTAATATGAGAGAGAAACTAGATCTAAATTTGAGTTCTTTGGTCTCTAGTTCAAGTGGAATGAGTTTTTGATCAGGCTACGACCATTGTGTATTTGAATTCTTAAGAAAAGCGTAGCTGACCAATCAAGAATTATGGGCTAAAAGAATAAGTAACGGTGGGATAAAAGTGGAGGCATTTGGTTGATTAATGAATTGAATGAGACCCAATTTGGTACTTCCTATCATGAAATCTATTATGAATGAATGTTTTTAGTATATGTTAAATTGTAGTATACATATATGAATGTTGATATGAACAAGTAGAATCTAATGCACAATTTTTAGTTATGGATTTCTTGTTTGTAATATTCCTTCATGCAATGCATGAATGTTTGATCTCTTTAATTCTCATGAGTGTCTTGGGTGAGACCTCATTCAGTTCATGAATATTTAATATGTCTACGTTGATGGGGTATTTGTTGGTAAGTTCTTCTGAGCCATAGGTATGAAACCCTGAGCCAACACCTTCCTCCTAGAGTGTATATATGGAGTAAAATTTGGCATCTAGATGGCATTCCCATAATAATTTTTTTTTGTTGGATTTTGGTGCAAGGAAAAATCTTGAATACAAAAAAATTGGCCAAGAGAGGAATTCACAGCCCATCTAGACATGTTCTATGCCTAGATAACACTAAAACCACTCAATGTTTATTCTTGGAATGCAAATTCATAACCCAAGTATGGCAATAGGAAATGAAGGGGTTTGAGCATCATTTTTGTAGACCAGAGTCATGGAAAAAAATATTTGATAAGTGGTGTTATTTGTGTAATGGATCTTTCAAAACTAAACTTATCCTAAAATGCTTATAGGAAGCCTTACCTAAATATATATTATGGAAAATGTGGCTAGCTATAAATAGAGAAATATTTCCAAGAATCAACAAAGCTCGATATTGTGGCTAGTAAGGCCATATCCCTTTTGGTAGATTTCATCAACGTCAAAGGATTTCATCATTATGAATTTCAAATTATAAAGCAAGATGGGGAGAAATGGTTGGAATAGTTTGATATTTATTATGCTTCTAATAGTCTTAAAGGGAGATCTGATCAGCCAAGATCAAATTGGTAGCTTCAATTGAATAAGGAGGACTTTTAGGCTTGGAAAGATGAACACTGCTCTTTCTTCATTTCCTTTGATGGTGCATCCAAGAAGATCATTGGGGTGGTAGGTGTGGGGGGGTGGGGTGGGTTGGGGATGCGTGGGCAATCTTGAATTCTAGAGAAACATTGGAATATTCATACTCTTGGAGCCTAGGCACCCACTCCAATAATCTTGCAAAAGCTTATGGACTTCTTCAAGGGTAAAAAATCACTAAATCACTCAACATCGACAACTTGGGTGTGAATGGAAACTCTTTTCTCATCATCTGATATATGAAACAAGGAACATCCTCATCAGATGTGAGGCTTGACTCTATGCTAGGAAGGATAAGGAATCTCAATTATTCATTCTCCACTCTTGGTTTTTATCATGTCTTAAGATATAACACTTATGAAGTAGATAGGTATGCATATTTGGCCACTAGGAAAAATGAAGGGACCTCAATTATCAACAATGAGGTTACTAATGAACCATCCCTTAATCAAGATTTTATGAAATTTTGCACTTCATTCACTTGGAACGAGGTTAGAGTCATGACTATGTGCTCATTCATAGTCATGGGGTTTGCAATGAGACATCCCATTTACTCTTAGATGCACTCCTCCCTTGAGCAACACTCCTTTGAATCATTTCATAGGGTAATGTCGGATCTATGTGGGATTATTTTGGTTCTCCAATGGCATTTCATAGGTTATGGAAAAGGAGGATTTAGGCCTGCTTTGATGTTGTCTCCACTTGAATATTCTTGGATTCTTCATCTCTTCTTTCATTCCTTCACTCAGGTATCAAGTTTGGCCCTAGGCCATGCGTTTAAAACTCAACTTTCCTTTTCCAGCTCTGGTTCTGTATATTTGTTGAAGGTCTTGGTTTGGTTTTTCCTAGGTTTGCATAGTTTTTATTACCTTTGGTTGGACGGAGGTTCTATCCCTTTGGAGGACCCGCCAACCTCCTTTCACTTTCTTGGATTCAACAATTTCTCTGTTGTGGTATTCATTCCTTGTTCTTGGCTTTTCCCTCCAAGGGCCATGGATTACATAGAGCTCCAAGAAACTTGAAAGGCTCTTGAACAACACAATGAGTCTATTGAGATAAATGGCCATTTAATTGAACCTTTGCAAAGAAAATTGGGGGAAAAAATCTCAATTTCAAATACATTAGTGGAGTTTCTAATGGTGTTCCTATTGACCCAAAAAGGGAATATCTCATCCCTTGAAGTTGAGTTGGCTATGCTACAACAATAAGTGGTTTATCTTGTCAACTAATAGAAGCTTGGAAATTTTACCCCTGCCTCTTCTTCAACCAAAGAAAAAAGGTAGACTAGCGACAATGAAGATTCTTGGCTTTGGAAAAATATTTTTCAAACCAGATGCACTTTCGGGGGAAAGTTATGTCAAGTTATTGTTGATAGTGGTATTTGTGAAAATATGGTTTCCAAAGAGATGGTAGATAAGTTGAAATTACAGTGTGAAACACATCCCGATCCGTACCCAATTGCATGGTTCAAAAAGGGGAATGAATTCACCATTAATAAAATATGTTTGATCAAGTTTTCGATCGGTAAGACTTATAAAGATGAAGTATGGTGCGATGCCATTATTATGGATGCATGCCATCTATTATCGGGGAGGCCTTGGAAATATTACATAAAAGTCATGCATGATGGAGGAAAGAATACCTACACCTTTTGGAAGGATGGATCAAAAGTCATCTTATTTTAAGGATGAGGGAAAAATTGAGAATATGTTGTCAAAAAGAGAGTTTGTTAAGGAAATGAAGGCAACAAGATTATTCTATGCATTAATAGTGAAAAAAATGAGTCGTGGAAGACATACAAATTCCTACTGAAGTGGCCAAGTTACTAGAAGAATATGTTGATATTATCCCTAATGAACTACCTAATGGTATTCCACCAAAGAGGGATATTAAACATCACATTGATATATTCCCATGATCATCTTTACCTAATCAGGAAGCCTATAGGATGAGTCCTACACAACATGCATAACTCAACCAACAAGTGAAAAAACTTATAAAGAAAGGTTTGGTAAGAGAAAGCATGAGTCCCTGTGCTGTACCAACATTGTTGAATCCCAAAAAGGATAATACATGGAGGATGTGCATAGATATAAGAGCAATCAATAAAATTACCATCAAATATCGGTTTCCTATACTACACTTGGAAAACATGATGGATGTGATATCCGAAGCTAAATATTTTAGTAAGATTGATTTGCGAAATGGATACCACCAAATCTAGATTTGTAAAGGGGATGAATGGAATATTTCCTTCAAGACCATGGATGGACTATATGAATGGATGGTGATTCCATTTGGGCTGTCCAATGCACCTAGTACTTTCACGCGGTTAATAAATATTGTGATTCAACCTTATATTGGTAAGTTTGTTGTCATTTATTTTTATGACATCCTAGTTTTCAATAACAACAAAGAAGATCACTTGCAACATTTAAAAATTATATTGGATGCATTGAAAAAAAATCAACTTTATACAAACCTGAAGAAATGTAGGTGATATGAAAATGGAATGGATTTGTTTCCAATAGATCTTTAAAATGAAGAAGACTTGTCTCTTTTAAATTGCAAGTGTAAAAATGGTATGTGTTTGGGTAATTGGATCAAGTTACTAACACATCAATTAAAGAGTTTTTACTTAATCATGAGAAGCATATCAGACATATAAAAACCATAAAAAATGAACACATAACACAACAAATGATAAAGGAGTTCACCCCTCTCTTGGGCTACATCTCCTGGTCCAACTTCCCTTGGATAATTTTCATTATGCTTAAAAAGTGCTCATAATACAAAATAAATGGCTCCAATGGCTTCAAAACGTCCAAAAACCCCTAGATGGGTTTTTTTGGCACCTGGTTTGGCCAAAAAATGAAGAAGTTACACCTCTTGGAACTTTTCCCCTTCAAGCTTGTTGTAGTTGCTCGCCAAATTGCACCCACTGTCAGACTAACTCATCCTTTGTGTGTTTCCGTGCCAAAGCCCAAAACACACCATGATCCCGCAAAATGAGCAAAAATGTAGGAAAGTTTGCGTCGGCCCCCAGTCTTCGACGAAGAACTCGGTCATATGGCCCCATGTGGCCAACAACCTAATAGTTTGGCACACCCGTAGGCTAGCTCCATCGGGCTTGGCGCGTGGTCCTGTCGTAATGCTTCATGTGACCAATATTAGCTTCCATTGTAACAATATGCATGCACGAAGAGTAAAGGTCAGGTCATATGGTATGGTAGTATGCACTGCAAAAAGAACCGAGGGCCGGGGCTTAACCCCAACCCTTTAGTCTGTCGCCCGAAAAAAGGTTTCAAAAAAAATAAATTTAAACATATTATAGTGTTAAGTAACATCCACGGGCGGGTTGGTAGCTCGACCCTGCCAAAACTTTGACATTCCATCCGGAGGTCGGGGGTTCGACCCCCGCAGACTCACCCATTTTTCACACTGGAGGGGTGCCATGTGGCAGCCCACGACTGGGCCACGTGGAACCATACAAATTGCCAACAACCATGACATGTGTCACAACCTGATTCGTCCACCAGTCTGCCAATGCCTTCCCATTTATCATGCCAACTCATTTTCCACATCATTGTACGGTCAGCTGCCACGTCAGCACTGTACAAACTGTATGGACTGCACAATCAACAAAATTTTGCCTGTTTAGAAAAATGAACAGAACACGATATCTCACTCATACGATGTTCGTTTGAACCCATTCAAGTTGCGTTGGGTTCATGAGGACGAGGTCTACACATGTGTCCGCTTTGAAGAAATTTCGAGAACTTTTATTTTTGAGCAAAATTTGATCCCCTGGATCAGTGGGTTCCTGCAAGAAAGTTTGGTAATTCTAGGTTTTTTTATTTCGATAGAAGGAGTTAATATGGATTCAAAGAAGGTTAGAGTAATTTTGGAACGGTCTAGTCCTAGGATCATAACAAGGGTAAGAAGTTTTCATGGGCTGGCTACCTTTTACCGAAAAGTTATTTGAAATTTTAGTAGTATTGTAGCACCCATAAAAGATTGCACCAAAGGAAAGACATTCAGGTGGACCAATGAATTTGAGGAAAGTTTTAATTTTATAAATAAGAAGGTAACTGAGGCACCCATATTAGCCTTACCGGATTTTGATAAAGTGTTTGAGGTAGATCGTGATGCTTCACATGTAGGCATTTGAGTTGTACTTAGCCAAGAAGGTATACCAATTGCATTCTTTAGTGAAAAATTGAATGAGGTAAGAAATAACTACTCCACATATGATGTATAATTTTATGCAATTGTGCAAGCACTGTGGCATTGGAGGAATATTTAGTGCCGAAAGAGTTTGTATTATTTATCGATCATATTGCATTAAAATATGTAAACACCCAAAAGAAATTGAACAATAGACATACAAAATGGGTCTCTTTATTACAAGGATACACCTTTGTTTTGAAGAACAAATCAGGACGACATAATCAAGTTGCAGATTCTTTGAGTCGACGCATTGTTCTTTTGATAACCATGGAAAATCAAGTAATTGGGTTTGCTACATTAAAGGATCTTTATGTGTCTAATAATGATTTTTGGGAGATTGTGGAACATTTGAAGAATCCAGTCATTGGGAACATGGATCTTAATCAAGGTGAATATTTTATGCAAGATGACTACCTATTCAAAGGAAAACAACTGTGCATTCCAATTGGTTCAATGAGGGAAAATATTATCAGATACCTTCACAGTAGTGGTTTTGTAGGACATTTTGGAAAGGATAAGATGTTATCCTTAATCGACGATAAGTATTACTGGCCAAAGATAAAAAAAGGACATAACCAAGTATGCGACATGGTGTAGGTTTTTCCAAATGACTAAAGGATACTCAAAGAACAGAAGGTTGTATATTCCATTACCATTACCCACAGGCCCATGGACAAATTTGAGCATGCATTTGTGTTGGGGATCCCAAAAACACAATGAGGTAATGATTCCGTTGTTGTGGTTGTTGATAGGTTCTCTAAAATGGCTCATTTCATTGCTTGCAAGAAAAATAGTGATGCATCGAGGGTGGCATAATTATTTTTTTTCAGAAGTTGTTAGATTGCATGGGGTTCCAAAAACTATTACCTATGATAGAGATACTCGGTTCTTTGGTAATTTTTGGAGGAATTTATGGAAGAACATTGGGACTAAATTATAGTTCAATAGTTCCTATCATCCCCAAATAGATGGGAAAACCGAGGTATTAAATTGGATTTTGGGAAACCTGTTACGAAGCATTGTTGGAGAGAATCCCAAGCAGTGGGATTTGGATTTACCTCAAGAAAAAATTTCCTACAACAGTTCAGTGAATAGATCTATAGGTAAATCTCCATTTCAGGTTGTTTACAGTAGAAATCCTAGGGGTGTCCTGGATTTGGTGCAACTACCACTTGGGGATAGGATCAATGATGATGGGGAAACATTTTCAGAACACACTCAACAGTTGAAGCAATAGGTGAGACAAAAAATGCATGCTAGTAATGCATAATTTTTTATTATAAAATATGCTCACCAACGATACCATGTATTCAATGAAGGTGATTTGGTGATGGTTTATTTATGAAAATAATGATTTCCTAGAGGAGCCTACCACAAATTGAAGTATAAGAAAATTGGTCCTTGCAAGATTCTCAAGAAAATCAATGACAATGATTATAAGGTTGATTTACCAGCTGATCTCAATATCTCCCCTATGTTTAACATTTTTTATTTGTATATATTCCATGGGGATGATATGAGTGATGATAGTGAGGCATAGGTGGATTGACAACATGCATTTTGAGCAAGAAAAAGGAAAAGATTGCACATATTTTAGATAAGAAGACCCTTCATACTCAGCAAGGAAAATACAACCAATATATGGTCCAGTGGGAAGGTGTAGAACCAATAGAGAGTAAATGGATTATAGAGGGGGACTTTCTAAACCTAGATCTCGGTAAGTGGAAACAATTTGAAGACAGTAACTTGCAGGAACTGCATTTTTTCAACCAGAGGAGAATGATGCAAGGATTTTCCGAGGGTCATAACCTTTGACTTGGTTATCCATTTGGGATGAAATTTTACAAGGAGTTATGTCTCGAGGATTTCACTGTTGTGTCATTCTCATCCTTCAGATCGAACACCATTTAGACACTTTTTCGGGGCCAAATTCCTTCATGTAAGGCCTCAAATTGGGGTTTTAGTGTTTTTACGGGATTTTTTAATATTTTAATTATCAGTTATCTCTTAGTTTATGAACTTAATCAAAATACCGATTTGAAAAACAATGTCGCTCTAATTATCTCTTAGTTATTAGTCAGTTTTAGAGTCATGCGAGAATTTCCTAAAATTAGTTGTTTTTCTAAAATTGGTTGTTTTCAAAAATCTGAGATAGTAGTTATAAGGGGTTGAACTTCCATTGTAATAGTTAGGATGGAGAAGGAATACAAGATAGTTATTTTCCATTCTCGTGTGTTTGCATGGTTTTTAGATCTTCTGAATGAATCCAAGTTTATTGGTTACATCAAAATGCATGATTGAGTATAGTACTAAAAGTGAAATGAAATTATTCAAACATATACTAATTAAAAACATGGGGAACACACGTCCATAATCATTATTAAGAATATTCAAAGACATGACATGCATAATTCTCATCATAATGGGAAATAGAACGAGTTAAATTACACAAATGTAGAAGATTTTTATTGAAGTTGGTGCATATAATAGTTGTGTAAGAGAAATTCACCACAATGCCATTGGAATCTAGTGAAAATTCCACCCCCAAGCTAGCATATCATGCCACTAAGGAGAAGAAACTAGCTACAATATTATAGCTCACTCAACCTAAACCATTCCTTCATGATTTAGATAATATACTTTCTACAACACACTTGAAACACCTCATTCATCCAGCCATCTATCAACCATGAAACTCTCTTCTCACTACCATACATAACACATATTCAATCCCTCACAACTCACTAATCGCTTGTGCTTCAATGTAACAAGAAAGATCCCAACTCCTTATCGCCTTTTGTTCAAGCATGATGGATTAATTCTTTGGTTCCAAATAATTCAATGACCAACAATATCATGTGTGTAATGTTTTTCTATTTTTTGTCAACCTCTACAGTCACCTACAACACTAATATCTCTTCCAAGGTTTGCAATTCACTCTTCATAGTGTTGGTTTAGACAGTTTTCACATTTAGAATGAAAAGGTTATGGGATAACGTAGAATGAAAAGTACAAGACAAATTATGGTCACTATGAAAATGACTGAATTCCCATGAAGGAGAAGAATTGAATGAAAGAGCTATGTAAATTCCCACAATGATGCTCTTTTTTCCTTACAAGGTATCTTTCCAATACTTCTTAGCTATGTGAGTAGAATTTCCTTTTCCCGCCCCATTCATTTATATTTGTCTTTCTAAGTCAAATTTGATGGAAATGTTCATTTATGACACATGGTGGGAAAGATGTGAGTTTTTAACGTGACACTAAGCAAAAACAATGGAGAATTTCCATTGGAATCCCCTTTCATATTCCACTCTTATGGAATCATAACCCCCTTGTGCTCCCCACAATGATACTGAACCATTATATATTATATTATAGGATTAAATTTTTACATGGCATAGAGTGCATCATGGTACCTCCACCACACAACCCATAAGAAATATATTTACAACATCTACCTAGAATCTATGTACTTTATCGTAATCACTTTTCCCCATAAAAATTGAATTCTCATCACTCTCCAAATACTTTGTTCTCAATGCATGTCCAAAAAAATGTATATTCTTTAGAACACCCTTTCTCCTCCTTTTCTTTTTCAATCTTATTCCACTTCTCTAAGGGAATGCCTTCCATTTTTGTTTTTCCCGTCCATAGAAAAATGAAATAAATTTTTTCGACATTTGTTTTGGAATGTCAGCTAATGAATTCCAATACAAATGTATCCCCTCCAACACTTGTTTGACCAAGATCAGTTTATCTCCACTACATAACCACCTGTAACATCAATCAATCACTCTCTCTTCAAGTTTATCATAGATCCAATTCCAATCCTTGAATATGTAGTCATTGGGTTTGAGAAAAAAAAGAAAATATATTTTAACCCATCTTCAACAAGTGATCCAGGAGGATCCAGGAATGCTCATAGAGGTCCAGGAGGATCCAGAACGCACACAGGGATCCAAAAAGGGTAAGAAAATATCAAAATATGACTGTCTCAAGAGTTTGAGAAAAGGACATCATTATGAAGAGCTCATTGTCATCTTTCAAACAATGAAAAAAACAATTCAAATAGAGTCCGTATGAAAAAATTATGGATGGTCAAAGTTCAGGTCAGTCGAGGAAAAAGTAAACCCTGAAGAGACACTTGGTAGGCTCAGAGAGAGACACATGGTAGGCTCACAGGTTAATAAGTGGCAGCTCCAGAGTGACATGTGGCATCGTACATGTTACATGGAAAGATAGTTGGCAGTCTTGTCAACAACTGAGTTGGAATCCAAGTGGTCCAGTTATATGGCACAATTTAGCCAATGAGAGGCTACCACGTGGAAACCCTTCATTGGCCAATACTGGTTAAGGTTGTATAAAATTATCATGGAGTCCAAGGGAATCAACCCCATGACCTCCATAGCCACCAAAGTGTTGAAATATTGTAACTGCAAAGAATATTCTACTTATTATTGAGCTATTATCTTATAGATCAATCCCCTTTTGTGGATTGATCATGTCGGGCTTTGTATAAGAGAAAATCCCCTTTTGTGGATTGGTCAAACCCTAATTATATGCTTCTAATTAAGAAGTCGACCCCCAAGCCTAATTAAAGTGGTTTTAGCCACTAAAGAAGAATTCGACCCTGCTTGATGAAGAGACACCACCCTAGCGCCTGCTAGGTAGTATAAATAAGAGTGGAAGGCGCCTCATTAGCTCACTCACTCAAGTCACTCATCTAGTGCGCAAGTTTGAAGGAAGCTGCAGTTTCCAATTGCCGAAAGAAGGAAGAGAGAGGTGCATTGCTCAGTGTTGGATATTCTATAGTGTTTGGTTTATTATCTTGGCATTGTATTGGCAATCTATACTAAGGAAGTTTTTGCTTGGTTTTCTCCCCCATGAGGGTTTCCCAGGATAAATGTTGTGTACCTTGTGATTGTGTATCTTTCAGTGATCATGATTATGCTATTATTGTCTAGTAAATTGAAAAGAACTTAATAGTTTCTCTAAATTTAACATGGAATTAGAGCTTGACTGAATAGATCACCTTTCAATGGGTTAGCAAAAACGTCACTGTTGTTGTACAAGAAAATTAAGGATTTTGTTGGAAGAGAATTTCAACCTAAAAATTATCGCGGGAAGTGCACCCTAGCCTAGCGAACTCATTGGCATCTTAAGCGCACCTTTTCGATGGCCAGAGCCTCCAGAAAGTGAAACCCTAGTTTTCAATGGTACCAGAAAACAACAAAACCAGGAAACCAGAACCAGTACCAGAAGTACTAGTCCATATTTGTGTAGGCCCAGTTTCAAGGAATAAAAAATGGATTTTAGAAAATAGATTGCACTAGGATATTTGCCTCAGCCAAGCGCACCTCCTGGTAAGTTCAAATTTAATTTATGAGCACTTTCAATTTTTGGTCATTTTCCCAGCTCTAGGTCAAGATGTCTACAAGCAACAAGATTGTTGACAAGTTAGAAGGTGTGGATAACACCATTCCTGTAAGTATAGGATTACACTTATTCTTGAAGAGAATGACCTTGCAAGATTCATCAAGGAAAATGTAATAGAACCCGTAGATGCTACAACTAAAGAAAAGTACCCGAAGGATATAGTTAGGGCCAAAAGAACCATTGCAGACTCTATCAAATATCACTTGATCCCTCAAGTGGCATATAAGAATAATCCAAAAGAAATGTTTGATGCCCTAACCAGATTGTATGAAGGAAGGAACATTAACTGGAAGATGAACTTGAGAACCCAACTCAAGAATACAAAGATGTAGAAAGGAGAAACCGTTCATGACTATTTCTCTAGGATCTCTCAATTCAAGGAACAACTAGAAGAAATTTGAGATAACCTAGATGAATGTGAACTCATAATGACAACTCTTAATGGTCTCACAAGACCTTGGGATGCATTCATCCAAACTATTTGTGCCTGAAAGGAGAAACTACATTTTGACAATCTTTGGGAAGAATGTGTTCAGGAAGAAGCAAGGGTAGCTAACCGAGAATCAATGCTATTAAGGGATGAATATCAAGCCTTATCTTCTCTTTCTAAAAGAGGAAATAGAAGGTCTCACTTCAAGAAGGAGACCCACCTACATAAGGAATCTCACTCCCCAAATAGATTCATCCAAAAGAGTCTCACCTTCCAGGGACATTCCAGAAATTTCAGAAAGGTCAAAGAAGAGAAAAGGATTTCTCATATTATCAATGTTACCATTGTGACAAGATGGGACATATTGCTAAGAATTGTCCAACTAGAAGAGAAGAATACAAGAAGAGAAATAACAAAAGACACCATTCCCATGCAGTTGAATATGATGAGCCACCCATGAAGATGATTAAAGAAAAGAGTGAATACTATGTCTTATTCTCTGCCCTCTTAGGATCAATGTCACATGGAGAGTATACTTGGCTCATAGATAGTGGTGCTTTTAAGCACATGATAGGTCAGAGAGACATTCTCTCTAGACTTACAAAAAATAACTTTCCCCATAAAGTTACACTTGGAGATGATTACCAGTACCCCATCAAAGGAGTGGGAGAGTCCACCTACAAACTTGATTCAGGGACCCCAATGAATACGAAGGATGTACTATATGTACCAGGTTTGACAAAGAATTTTATTTCTATCTCAGATTTAGATAAGAAAGGTTTCAGGGTTGCATTCATAGATGGTGACGTCCTTATGTGGCCTAAAGGAAAAATCATAGAAGATGCAATTGTTATTGGAACAATAGAAGGTGGCGTGTACAAGTTAAAAGGTCACTCAGATGCAACCTTGACTCACTCCACTGAGAGTACATGTGAACTTTGGCATAGAATACTAACTCACATCAACTACAAGGCCTTACCATATGTGAGCAAGGCAGTTACAGGTTTGCTAGATTTTAAAGATGACCATGAAGGCGTGTGCAAGGGATGTGCACAAGGAAAGAACATAAATAATCCGTTCCCGAAGAGCGATAGTAAAGTAGAAGGAGTCTTGGAGCTCATACACTCAGATGTATGTGGCTCGATGCCATCAACCTCTCTTAGTGGGTATGCATACTAGGTATCATTTATTGATGACTATTCTCGCAAGACTTGGGTTTACTTCTTGAAAT
The DNA here is from genome assembly GCA_009831015.1 of Picea engelmannii. Lineage (NCBI taxonomy): Eukaryota > Viridiplantae > Streptophyta > Pinopsida > Pinales > Pinaceae > Picea > Picea engelmannii. The sequence continues at coordinate 288,507 of ML803018.1, forward strand.
CAAAAGATGAAGTGTTTGGAAAATTCAAGGAATTCAAAGCCTTGATAGAGAATCTATCTAAAAGGAAAATCAAGATACTCAGGTCAGATAATGGATGAGAATACACCTCAATTTTTTTTTTAAGATTTTGCAGAGATGCCAGGATTAAGAGAAATATCACCACTCCCTACAATCCTCAAGAAAATGGTGTAGCAGAAAGAAATAATAGAACGATAATGGAAGCAGTAAAGACTATGATCCATGATCAATATCTTCCAATGAACTTATGGGAAGAAAGGAAGAACAAAAATGTATGTAGAAAAACAATTATCCCATAGTGCACCTGGGTTCAAAACCCTCGAATAAATGTTCTCTGGAAATAAGCCAGAAGTAAGACATCTCAAGATATTTTGTTGTCCAATGTTTGTACACATTCCGAAAGAAAAGAGAACCAAGCTAGACCCTTAAGGAAAAAAGGGAATATTTTTTGGATACTGTGAGGTCTAAAAGGCCTTCAAAATTTACATACCAGGTTACCATCATATTGAGATAAATAGAAATGTAACTTTTGATGAAGATGTAACACTCAATAAATCAAGGAGATTTTAGCTTGAAGAAGTATATGAATAAGAACCTGTATCTCCTAGAGTTGCATAACTAGTGAGGGAAATCACAGTTTCCCATGATGATGAGATTCAAGAATATCATGATATGATAGAATCTCAAGAAATTCCCTAGACGACGATCTCTCACAAGAGAAATCCATCTTGGGCGAGGGAACTTATTCAATATGGAGAGAAGTATGGTGCCCCAAAAGGAACCATGAGGCGAGTCAAGAAACCTAAGCCATTATCTAGTTATATGTCTTTGATGTGTGATCTCATAGAGAAATAGCCTACTTGCTTTGAAGAATCCATCCAGAAGAAAGAATGGGCAGATGCCATGACAAAATAATACCAATCCATTCTAAAGAATGATGTATGAGAAATAATTCCCAGACCGAAGAGAAAAGATGTGGTATCTTCCAAATGGTTATACACTACTACATATGGGCGGATGTTTCCGTGATTTTTTCCACGTTTCCATTATTTTTAAATAGGGCGGGATTTTCGT
>ML803018.1:409807-423114 GCA_009831015.1 Picea engelmannii
ACCTGGGAGTGAGATTTGGATATTGTAAGCTTCAAATATAAATGCACAGGAACATTTTGCATGCTTTGTAATTACTCTGTAAAAGTTAATTTATTCTCCAGATATATTATCTACTAGAAATCATAATAAGAAAATGTAAGGTCAAATCATAATAAGAAAATGTAAGGTCATATTATATAGATTTCATGTTAAATATAATATTATCAATATAATATAGATAGATTACTTGTCAAATGGAAATGAATTTTGCAGATTAAAGTAATAATACATATTATAATATAATTTAATTATCAATCGTATTGAGATTTTGAAATATCTTATCTACAGAAATCAATAATCCTTAAGACCTGATAACAATGTCCATATTCAACTAAAATGTTAAGGAATCCCTACAGAGGGCTTGTTGTGGTTTCTAGGTATTGTTCACATTACTCATTTATGCCTCAACACTTATTTGAGTACTTGTGAAAGTCTCTTTATATCAAGAAGCTTCAATTTCAATAAGATCCTTAGACAATATTTTTCAATGTTTAATGATGGTGAAGGCTTTGCAAACCATTTATTCTCCTATGTTGTGGTATAAGGACATGTTCATTGTACTTAGCTAGAGTAGCTATGTTTATGGCTTAAGCTTATTTTTTCCTCTCCTCCAACCAATGATAAGAGTTTGAGGATGTTGTTTCTCCATAATGGCACTTGTATTCAACTCCTAAGGAAAAGACCCCTTAGTGAGAGCTTGTGTCATTGATCTTAGTCTTTGTTCATGGTGCTTGATCTTGAGATGGTTCAGTTAGTGTTAAAGTCCCTTGTTTATCAACTTAACCATGTGGCATGGTTTAGGCCCATTTCTAGTGCATGAAGCCTACTCAAGACACCTATATCCCACTTGAAGGCCTCTAAAGAACCCTTAGAAAGGACTCATGATTTGGTACAATGGCTCATTCAAGGCTCTTGCACTAGAGAAGATTCATTTGTAGACTGTTCAAATCCCTACAATCCATCATCGATGTGAAAAATATCTTAATGGAATTATATCTGACCTTGATGCCAAACATCTCATATAGAGTGTTTGTATTGTGGTTTTGTAAGTGTTGTTCGTGGTAATTGAGCCCAAGAAGTAATGTTTAGGGCCTAATGCGCTAGAGCTCTAGAAGAATTTCATTTATCACTTGATCCCTTTGTTCCCCCTACACCCACCCCCATCGACCATGTTTATACCTTGAAGACCATTTCTAGTGCACAAAACCTACTCATGGCTTCAGTATCCCACTCAAATGCTAAAGAGCCTTGAACATGGCCAAAGAATGATTCATGGTGTGGGCCCAAGATAGATTCTCATTCATGTCATGTGTTGTGATTTAAGCATGGCACCCATGTCCCTCAAGTAGACCAAAGCTACTATACAAGGGTCTCTTGTGGCCATTCAAGGATGTGCTAAACACTATAGTTGTAGAATAATTGTGGTTAGTAGGCCTTGTTCATGTTGCTTGATCCCTATAAGCATCATTTGTGGCACAAGGTGCATTAGTTCTCTTATATGTGACTCTCAATATACCTCTATACAAATTCCTACAGCACAAATAACCTAGTTTTGATGCCCATAGCACCCTTGGAGGAGATTGTTGACCAAGAAGGGTTTGATGTAGAGGTTCAAGGACTCATGCATGTTGCTTGAGCCTAAGAAGAAAGGTTTAGGGCCAGAGGCTCTGATATATCATCTACTAGAAATCATAATAAGAAAATATAAGGTCCTCTGTTTTTTCAAGGTTGGCTTTGACTAACTCGTTGTTTTAACATCATTTGTGCTTTTCTATTGATTTCTCCTAGCACAATATGGTATGGAATCTAAATTAATAACCTGAAATTATGAATTACTTGCCAAGTGGAACTGGATTTCTCATTTAATATCAATATAGACTTCATGTTAAATTTAATATTATCAATATAAGATAGATTACATGTCAAATGGAAATGAATTGTGCAGATTAATGAAATAAAACATATTATAGTATAATTTAATTATCGATCGTATTGAGATTTTGAAATATCTTATTACAGAAAAGTTTAACACCCCTCAATGATCCTTAAGACCTGATAACAATGTCCATATTCAACTAAAATGTTAAGTTTTAACACCCTCAATGATCCTTAAGACCTGATAACAATGTCCATATTTAACTAAAATGTTAAGGAATCCCTAGAGAGGGCTTGTTGTGGTTTCTAGGTTTTGTTCGCATTACTCATTTATTCCTCATTGTGGTTTCTAGGTATGGTTCACATTACTCATTTATGCCTCAACACTTATTTGAGTACTTGTGAAAGTCTCTTTATATCACGAAGCTTCAATAAGATCCTTCAATAATATTTTTCAATCTTTGATGATGGTCAAGGCTTTGCAAACCATCTATTCTCCTATGTTGTGGTATAAGGACATGTTCATTGCACTTGAGCTAGAGTAGCTATGTTTATGGCTTAAGCTTATTTTTTCCTCTCCCCTAACCAATGACAAGGGCCTGAGGATGTTGTTTCCCCATAATGACTATGGTCAATGCCTCAAAAAACATCCATTATGTTTGAAACATCTTAATGGCACCTGTATTCAACTCCTAAGGAAAAGACCCCTTAGTGAGGACTTGTGTCATTGTTCCTAGTCTTTGTTCATGGTACTTGATCTTGAGAAGGTTCAATTAGTGCTAAAGTCCCTTGTTTATCAACTTAACCATGTGGCATGGTTTAGGCCCATTTATAGTCCATGAAGCCTACTCAAGACACCTATATCCCACTTAGGCCTCTAAAGAACCCTTAGAAAGGACTCATGATTTTGTACAATGTCTCATTCAAGGCTCTTGCACTAGAGAATATTCAATAATATCCTAGGTCACTTTTTTTTCATTTGTAGGCTATTTTCAAATCCCTACAACCCATCATCGGTGTGAAAATTATCTTAATTGAATTATATCTGACCTCGATGCAAAACATCCCCTAGAGAGTGTTTGTATTGTGGTTTTGTAGGTGTTGTTCATGGTAATTGAGCCCAAGAAGTAGTGTTTAGGGCCTAATGCCCAAGTATTTTCCTCCCTTAACCATAGCATTAGAGCTCTAGAAGAATTCAATTTATCACTTGATACTTTTGTTCCCCCTACACCCCCCCATCGACCATGTTTATACCTTGAAGACCATTTCCAGTGCACAAAACCTATTCATGGCTTCAGTATCCCACTCAAATGCTAAAGAGCCTTGAACATGGCCTTAACACCTTTTCAAGTCTCTTGATCTTAAGAAGATTAATTAAGATCCTACAACACTAGTTTGCAATCATTGATGATGTTCAAGCAACAAAAAATGATCCATGCTCCCATGTGATTGTTTTTGGACATGTTCATTACACTTGAGCCAAAAAAAGATATGTTTAGGATTGAGGATGTTGCTTCCCTCCTCTTACTAGTGACAAGAGACTGAGGATGTTGTTTCCCTCCTCTTACCAATGATGAGGGACTGAGGATGTCGTTTCCCTACAACAACTATGTTCACAACCTTGAGACCCATCCACTATATGTGAAGTATCTTAGTGACACATATTCAACTCTAAGGCCAAAAACCCCCTAGTGAGGGCTCATGTCATTGTGTCTAGGATTTGTTCATGGTGATTGAGCTCGAGAAGGTTCAATTAGGGCTTGTTGACGGGGTTGGATTCCTAAGACTCAACATTATGGATTAAACCAAAGGAGGATTCCCAATTAGACTCTCCCCTATTTGGAATGGAATAATCCTCTGGGTTATGGTCCGGAAACCTTTCTATGGGATTTACAAGAATGATTTATTTTCCTTTTTTAATATTTATATTTGTTAATATTTTTTATTATACATTGAAAAGAATGGGGAAGTTTAATATGAATGGATTTAAAGAACTTTGTTCCTAAGAGGTATTTCTTAGAAATAGTAAATGGAAGTAACTCCATAGTTTATTCTCCTAAGAATTAATTCTACACGAAAAATATTGCCACGGGAATAATCCCAGCAAAACAGATTAAACTATTGCATAAATAAATCTACAGAAAAATCACAAAAAAAGTATGTCATCTAATCCATAACTAGCTAAAAAATTAATTCTACGGTAATTAATGAATTTTGAAGACACAAAATTGATTATTAAACAAAAGTGCAAATAAACATCAAACAATAAAACACATCTAAATTATTTGTTGAAGATATGAAACCAAGTATTTCAATCGCACAAGGTAACTTGATAGAAACATAAATTCTTGCTAGACATATGAGTAACCAACCAACAATAAAGTAGTCCACAGATAAAATCAATCCACAATTAATCCTCGACAAATGTATTTGGCTTCAAAAATAAATATTTTGAATTAACTTTGAACTAATTCTCAGTTACAATCCTTCACCCATACTCTCAGATCCAAAAGTCATTTCTAATTAATCAACTTATATATATATATATATATATATATATATATATATATATATATAAAGTTCATGCAACTATGGAATAAAATAAAAAAAGGCCATGCAAGTCATTCCTCCAATAAACTTCAAGATAACTAGCAGTTGTATCTTTTACATGTTCCTCATCATACTTTCCCCTCTTATTGAATAAATTGTCGCAGAGGCTTTTATTGGGAAACATGTGTTTCTTTTTTGGTAAACTCGGAAGGGGAATATCCCACTTGAACCTTTTGATATACTTCTCTATTTTTTGAAATATGGACTCCAGCTGAGTTATCGTTCTCACTTCACTTGTCAAGAAATTTTGAAGGTGCCCACACTCTTATGAGGAGATATTCTTGAATTTTTCTTCACTTGCTGCATTATCCTTAAACTACTCCATAACTTCATTTGCAAGCCAAAAACATTTAGGTGGACCAAATTGGGAAACTTGCCCCAAACAATAGACACACAATAGATCATAATTTTCGCAACTTTATTATTCCTTTCATTCCATTCAACAAAAACATTTTATTACTATGCACGCCCTTTTTAGACCTCGAACATGTGACCATTCTTATTGGTAAACTTGGGAATAGGCCTTGTTAAGAGAAGTGACCATTTAAGTGTCACTGTCAAGGACGGTCACATATTGGCCTTGAGTTTCAGTATGTGTGGTTACTTTAGCTATGTGTAAACCTTGTAAATTTTTGTCGATTGCTTCAACTTCTTGACGTGCACAAGATTCTTATTGTAATTAGGATATTGTAGTGGCATTACTAGAGACTTATTGGTCAAATTGAATGTGTAGTTGGGTTTGTTCACGGGTGATGGCTTGATTGTGTTCCCCCAATTTGTGCATCATAATAGAGATAAAACTATGGATTTAAGTATTAATTCACTTTGTCATGTGCTTTTGTAAGATACAACTTCATCACAATATAAATAAGCTTGTGATTTTTAATTGTATGCATACCTTTCTGGGACTTTCCCATAACATCATGAATTTTCCTATTATAAAGGAACCCAAATTGTTCTTCAGAAGTTACATCGGATAAAATCCCTTTTAGCATATTTGGAATCATTTTGGTGATTAGTTTCTATACCAAATTGCATAAATATATAGGCATAAACTCATTAAAAGTAAAAAGATCTTGGCCCTTTTTAGTATTTTATTTATTTATTTCTATGTCCCAAATTTAGTTCGTTGTGTACATGTTGTTTTTATATTTTTTTGTTTAATAAATGTATTCATACATGTAAGGTAAGAACAACCTTGTGAATGGGGCCTTTCATTTTGGTGTCCCTTGTTCATGCGTTTCTGAGTGGGAGACATGTTATTATGTTATACAATGTAGTTATGAAATTATTAATAATATATTATTATTAAATATTAATTTTTAAGAGGATAATTAGGAAATCCTTTTTATGGATAGTAAAACTTTTACTTTTAAAGTATGGAGTTGATGTAAAAGGTGCTTTACACATTATTACTTTATTTTAACAAATCATTTTTGGTAACTAGCTTGTTTATTTATTTATTAATGAATCTAGTTTAAGAAGAGTTGAGGTGTCATAAAAGTATTCATATAATTTGAACTAATAATTAGATTTGAACCCAACATTTTCATAGATATCTATTAAATCATTTGAAACTATCTGAAGATTTTTATAATGGAGTATCTCAAATCATTAAACAAATTTTATCAATTATAACTCTAATTCTTTTATTAGAAACAAATTAGATAATAAGTGTATTGATTTATGCCCACTTTTATGATGTAACTTTCATTATAAACTAACTTAAAAAGGATAAAAAAATATAAAATTAGAACATGTAAAAATAAAATATTAAAACATTAATAAAATAATATCTATAATTCTTTTTTAAAGTGGTTTTTCTTAAATGAAAGAGTAAAAGCATTGGTTAGATTCAAATATGTTTTTTTCAGTAAGAAAAAACACTTATATTAGTAAAATATAAAAACTGTCTTTTTTCAATTCATACAAAACGTGACCATGCTTCAATCATCTTTTTTTGTTTTTGACTCCTATCAAATAGTGGTCATGAAGTCACCACTATATACATATCTATATTCAGAAAATACAAAAATATATTCTTCTTTTGTCTGCGATTACAATATTCCAAAACAGAAAAGTATTTTATATGCTAATATCTATTCTTTCAAAATTTTCTTGTTGTCCGTCCAAAACCTATGAGCAATAAAAACCACCTTCGTCCATAAGCAATGCTTCCTTTGATAGTCGATCAGCATTCTAGTTGAAAGTTCTATAAATATGTTGAGTTTTGGTTTGTTGGAAATGGCTACTCAGCGCTCTAATCTTTGTCATCCAGGTCTGCAAAGATATCACCTATAAATTATTAACATTAATATACCAATCAATAATGACCTTTGAATCACCCATCAGTAGTATTCTTGGTATCTGTTTAACATAAGAAAAATACAATATTAGTCAGAGTGCCATCAATTCCCCTTTAGTATTTGTTCCTTCACGACAACTCATTTTGAGTTTATATGATCCCAATTTTCGACATTTCAGAAAGGCTCCAGCCCCGCAGGTTGATCCTCTTTCCTGTGATGCCCCGTCAAAGAAACCAATTGCCCCTTCCCATTCAATATCTGGTGGTCTGTCAAACCTAATTGGTAGGGTGTCCTGTGTAGTTTTTTGTTCCCCCAAGCCCTGTAAAATAATGTTACAAACTCTACTAAGATTTTTTTTTTTAACTTCAAAAATCATCTTATTCCTATGTTTCCAAACTTCCCAGCTAATAAAGCATGGGATTTCATTCTAGTTTTCCTTCTTCTTAATCTAGTTGAGGAGACTATTTTCAAAAAGTCCTCCTTGCCAAGAATTGACCAGCTTTAGTTCCTTAGAGATCATCTACCAAATATTTTTTATGAAAATACAATCCCCAAACAAATGTAAGATAGTTTCTTCACCTTCCTTATAAAGCACACATATGATAGGGCCCGGAAAGCCCTTTTTTTTCAAGTTATCCCAAGTGAGAATTTGGTGTTCTATCATTAGCCAGAAAAACAGTTTTACCTTCATTGGTATTTTCCACTTCCAAATAACAAAGTACCAGAATTTTGTCTCTACTCCCCTGTCCTCCAACAGTTGAACTTCATACGCTAGTTTAGCTTTTACTTGACATTGTTTTGTGTCCCACGACCATAATAACCTATCTTTCTCATCCTTTAATTCAAATCCAACACTTACCAGCCCTTTAGTATATTTTTCCCATTCGTATTTTTGAGCTCCTACCAGTCCTAAACTTTCAACAGTTTTCCACTTTGTAAAGTTATTACCTTCCTATGTAAATGTTCCTGCATGCGCAAGACTGGTAATCCCTTGTTCTTTTAGAAGTAATATGAGATTCTCAGATAACTTATAGAAAGAGTCGGACCCGACCAAAGGATCAGCACCAATTCTAATATATCTCCCATTTTCGGGCATCCATACTGACCAATCTGCGATTATGTTAACCGAGGAGGTGAGGGCTCTGCAAAAATTTGAAGATCCATTCCAATTATTTCTCCCTTGCCTGAACCACTTCTCAACAGTTTTCCTCTTAAGATATTTTTGCATTATCACCTCATGCCAAAGCCCAGGTAGCATTAGGCATCTCCATAAGCTTTTTTCCGCCAAAGCTTGTCCAAAGATAAATATATTTTTTATTCCCCAACCTCCATCTTTTTTGGGTTTTGCAATCTTTTTCCAGTTTGTGAGATGCATACCTTTCTTTACTTTTTTACCAGACCACAGAAAGATGAACATCCTTCTTCTAATGTTTCTTAGTACACTTTTGGGAATTTTTTCCAATGATAGCCAATACACCGAAATGCTTTTGAGTACTTCTTTTATGAGTATGACTCTACCACCAAGGGTAAGCCACCTATGATTCCAACTCAGAATTCTCTTTTCAATTTTTTTCTCAAGCCAAAGCCAGTCCACTCTATTATAGCAGTTTGGTTTGATGAAATACCCAAGATACTTAAATCCTATATCTAAAGGTTTAACCTCAAAAGGAAATATTTCCTTCAACGAATTAAGCTCTACATCATCCCATCCTGCTTCTAAGAAACTGGATTTTTGTGTACTAAATTCCATCCCTCTAGTTTTGCAAAATAAATCCAATACCTCCTTGTATTCTTTCCATTCATCAATGCATCCGATCCCAAATAGAATTACATCATCTACAAACATTAAGTGTGAAATATTTAACCCTCTTGCCACAGGAACTCCCTCAATCTTCTGGTTCTGTACCCTCTCCTGTATAATTCTACTGAACCCTTCAATAACAAGAAGAAAGAGTAAAGGAGATAAAGGGCACCCTTGCCTTAGGCCTCTAGAAGATTTAAAAAACCATGAGGGTTTCCCATTGATTAGTACAATAAAGTTTGTTGTAGTTACACACCCCATGATCCAATCAATTATGTCTAAAATTAAGCCAACCTGTAATAAAACAAGTCTAAGGAAACCCCAATCAACCCTATCAAAAGCTTTGACTAAATCTAGTTTTAGTACCAGATATTTTAGGTTCTTCACTTTTATGCTATGCAGTACTTCCTATACCACTCCAATTGCATCAGTAATTTTTCTACCGTCTAAAAACCCAAATTGTTCTTTTGAAATACCAGTTGACAAAGAGGTTTTTATTCTGGTAGCAATTATTTTTGTTATGATCTTGTAAACGAAGTTACATAAAGCTATAGGCCTAAATCCTCCAAATGAATCAGGCTTGTCAATTTAAGGGATTAAAGCAATGAAAGTAGCATTTAAAGCTCTCAACACTTTCCCTTCCCTTCTCGACTCTTCCACTACCTCCAGTAAATCATTTCCCACGAGATCCAAAAAAGCCACAAAGAACTCAACAGTCCAGCCATCCGACCCAGGGATTTTTTAGCACTTAAAACCTTTTAGAGTTGAATGAACTTCAGCTAAGGTAACAGGTTCAGCTATTCTATTTCCTCCTTCCTCAAAAAACATCCTTGGATAGTTCTTTATTACTGCAAGTTGATCTGTGATAGCCAAGTTTCCTTGTTCTTTAAATATGTTCTGGAAGTAGTCAACAGCTTCCTTTTGAAGATCAATGCTTTTTGAAATAGTAGTTATGTCTTCCTTAGTGATATCCCAAATGGTATTAATATGTTTCCTTGAGTTTGCAAAAGCATGAAAAAAAAGTTATTTCTGTCACCTGTAGCTAGCCAGTTTATCCTACTTTTTTGTCTCAAGGTCTCCTCCTCTTGTTTTAAAAGTGTCATTTTCCTCTGCTCTTTTTCTAGAACCAAAAATTATCCTTTTCCTCCACAAATCCTTCAGTAAAGTTTGAATATAATATATATAATTCTGATTCTAGCTGTATCAATTCCTTCTTACCTTCTTCCTTTTTCTTTCTCTCCCAAATGGTTACCAGGATCTTAAGCCTTTTTAGCTTCTTTAGCAACGATTTCATAGGTGTCAAGACCTCTGTCCCCAGCAAATCCGCCCAATTGTTTCTAACAAGACTAACAAATTCTTGTTCCTCTAGCGAGACTGCATTAAATTTAAATGGATAGTGAACTATGTCGCTCCCAAATTCCAACTGTAGCAATACTAGCATATGATCTGAGGTCTTGTCATTGCAAATCCAGGATCGATATCTGATTCCTAAGGAGACAAGCTTCTCAGATATCGAAAACCGATCCAGCCTTTCCTTCCATTCCTCTAAGTCGGAAGAATTTTTACTAGCTCGGCATCCACTAAGCCTCCAGTTTGTACCAAAAGACTAAAATAATGTTGTAACGGGTCCACTCTCATAGCAGCACCCCAAACTTCCCTACTAGAGACGGTAAAATTAAGGTCTCCCCCCAAAATTAAATTTTCCTCATCTAGGATCCCGATCCTTTTTATACCCTCCCAAAAAGCCACTCTGTCAGCATATGGGTCATAACAATTGATCAATTTCACCTTTATACTAGTGTCTTTGACAACACCTTCCAGTAAAATCCCTACCGACGTAAAAAACACATTAAAATCATCCTTACAGGGGTTCCAAGATAATAAAAGTCCCCCTGAGAAACCAATAGAATCAACTCCACAAAAATGCCAAGTAGGAAGAAGCTTGGTGAAGACCTCCCTAGCTTTAGCTGCTCCAACCATAGTTTTCTGAATGAAAAGTACATATGTCTTATGTTTCTCTAAGAATCTTTTGAGGGTTAAAGACTTTAAGGAGCCCCCCACTCCCCTCACGTTCAAAGAAGCCACTATCATCTTTTCACCCTAGCCAGGGATTTATGATCTCTAAGTGCCCTAGTTCCAATTCCAACCTCTAGAGTAGGCAAGGTTGATCGATCTTTCTCTTTGCCCAACTTCCGTGCACTCCTAGTTTTAATGGGTGAGAAATCTATTTCCAGACCTCCTAAAACTGCCCCTTTTAACAAGGCGTCCCCACAGCCCCGACTACACTCCACCTGAGCCCTACCACCCCCTTCCTTCTGAGTCTTATCGCCAATATTAGTTAATAACTCCCCACCAGCATAGATCGGAAGTTGTGTTTGGGTAAGTACATCTCTGTAAGAAGGTATATAATTTACTAGAGATTTCTCCACTTCCATCAAACCAATCGGATCCATACCATTTATCGATTGAATGCCCTCAGAAGTCCTCGTTACCAGAAATTCCTTTTCTAAATGTGTGACCACAAAAGGATCACAGACTCCCTTCCCCAGGAATGTATTGTAACGACACTACTTAGATAAAAACCTAATTTAAAAACAAATTCAATTTAAAATTTTGAGAAAAAAAAATTGTACCTTATAATGCATTAATATTAATACTAATGCCATCTATTCTTACATAGCTTTAATACTAATGCCATCTATTCTTACATAGCTTTAATACTAATGCACTCCATCCTTGACTTTCTTCCTTAAAAAAATATTCATTCCAGTTGTTTCCAATTTCCACAAGGAAAGACGAACTTAAAAGTGTGTATTAAAAAGGAAAGACTAAACACAACAAGAACATATATGGGTGTTAAAAAAAATGATGTGGTGAATGGGGTGGGTTGTTTTTATGTGGCCACTTAGGATTTGTATATATGGCATTGCAACTAAATAGTAGGGCGTTGGAGTTGGATTTGGATTTGGATTTGAGAGATGATATTGTTGGATTTTAAAGATGAGTAAATGAGGTCAATATTATTTATAAAAAATGATTTAATTTGTTTTTTTAAATGGATAAGATGTAATTTTTATTTAATTTTTTAAAGATTCATTTAAAATACTAATATATATATGAGTTATTGCATTTATATAAGAATTTTAAAAAATGGATAAGATGTAGTTTTATTTAATTTTTTTATGGATTATATATATATATATATATATATATATATGAGAGTTCTCATTCAGAATAATGTAATGTATTTGTAAAGAAGGTAAATTTATGACTTGTTAATTGGATTTAATCTGGGTGGATGTGAGAAATTATTATGTTCTCCATCTTAGTTCAATTCTAAAAAGTCACATATTAAGCTCATAAATAGTATATTGTTGTAAGATATCTTGTGTCCTGAAGATTCTAGGATTTACCTTAAGTATCATATTCTAAATCCCATCATATAGATAATTTCAACTTTCACAATCCCATATATAGATAGTTGGTTGAAATAGTTGATTGAAAAACAAAATATTTTACATGGAAAATTACAAAACAAAAAGCAAAGATATTCACAAAATCATCACTAAAATCACAAATTCTCGTTCCCCAATCATGGAATTGACTGAATTGGAAACTCCAGAATCTCCAATATCTCATTCCAAAATCATGGAAATGAGTGAATTGGGCACTCCAGAATCTCCAAAGCTTAAGTTTATATGATAATCCAATATTTTTGAAGCACCGGGGACTATATATGCCAATCTAAACTAGCACCCATCTGCAGCTTCTTTTCCTTGAGAGCAACAGGAGGGCCAAAGTAATTGTACTGAATCACTGCGCGGACCCTCTTTCCATCAGGAAGACAGACGCCTACCCTGCAAAACAATTCGTGTGGATCTTCTGAGAGAGGTGAGTGTATTAGATATTCATCTGAGGCTTGAGAATTAATCGCTCTAACTGCATGCTGATCTTCCAGAGAGATGGCCATTAAATGTTGCTGGAGTTAATCGACTTCTCTTCGTCGTTTATAAGGGCGTTCCATGGGGTCCTCATCCATATGAGTGGTCGAGTTCTGTAACAACCGCTCTGGATCAATCCTACTCTTCCTCTTAACAGTATGGGCATCGAACAGCGGTATTGCTTCTTCCTCTTGCTTCTGGTTGGTTGCCTCCAACAGCGGTATCGCTTCTTCCTCTCGCTTACAGTTGGTTCGCTCCTGTAGCGCCCTTCCTGTGGATTCCCCTACAATTTCAACAAAACCAGTAGTCTTACCCTGCTTTTCTGCAGTGTTCTTCATTGAGTTTTACTTGCTTGAATGAATATTATTTAAATAGTATTTTTAAATGTATAAATGGATTTAACATTTAAGAAGAAAAACCCAGACACTAATTATATATACTCAATCACTCAAATTTTAAGTTTTAATTAAATTAAAAAGAAAATATGCCCTCCAAAAAATGGAATGTTTACACTAAGAGATTCTTTTATATTGTCAAATAATATATTTAAAAATATTAAAAATAATATTTTTAAATATTTGTTATCAAAGTAAGAAATTTACTTCTCCACCTGAATTAAGAAATTTGTTTTACTATAAAGTTTTATTTAAATCAATGTAAATTTATTTTTAACTATTAAATCATATCTAATTTTTTTAGGTGTAATTTTGATTTATTTTTAACTATCTCTCCCCT
>ML803018.1:429774-442384 GCA_009831015.1 Picea engelmannii
GCAAGCATGTATGCAACCGGCCCAATCCTTTCCAGGATCTCAAATGGCCCACAAAATCTTGCTTCCAACTTGGCGCAACTTCCCAGCCTCAGGGAACTCCTGTTAGTTTTCACTTTCAGAAAAACATGGTCACCCACTTTGAATTCTCTATGGGTTCTGTTACTATCAGCGTAACTTTTCTTCATGTCCTGGGCAGCTTTTAGATTATGTTTAATTCTTATCATTTGGTCTTCCATCTCTTTGAGTAGCTCAGGCCCAACTACTACTCTGTCAGATGGATTATCCCAGCTCACTGGAGTGTTGCACTTTCTTCCATAAAGCGCTTCGAACGGGCTCATCTTCAATGACACATGATACCCATTATTGTAGGCGAATTCTACCAAATGCAGGTAGTCTTCCCACCTTGATGGTTTATCCATCACATACATTCTCAGCATGTCTTCTATTACTCGGTTCACTCTCTCTGTCTGTCCATCAAACTTGGGATGATACGCTGTACTAAAGTTCAGATTCGTTCTGAATCCTTTGAACATTCCTTTCCAGAAATTCGAAGTGAATTTCAGGTCTCTATCAGACACAATTGTCTTAGGAATTCCTTGCAAGCGTGCAACTTCTTTTAGGAAAATGTCAGCAACATCTGCTGCTCTATGGGTGGTTTTCAGTGGAATAAAATGGGCATCTTTAGTAAGCTTGTCCACCACCACCATGATTGAATCATGTTGCTTGCTTGTTCTAGGCAATCCTGTGATAAAATCCATTGTTACCACGTCCCATTTCCACTCAGGAATAGGTAAAGGCTGCAGCAACCCTACTGGGTGCCTATGCTCATCCTTAACCTTTTGGCACTCCATACATCTGGCGATGTATTCAGTGATTTCTTTCTTCAGACTCGGCCAAAAATAATAGCTTTTGACTGCTACCACAGTCTTCTGATATCCAGGATGTCCAGCATAAGCCATGTTATGCATCTCCTTTAGAATTTTCAGCTTCAATTCTCGGACATTGGGTACATACACTCTGTTTTTATACAGAAGTAAACCATTAATTCCCAAGGTGTAACTTTCCTTGGTATGTGGTCTCTCACGCTGCTGTAGCTTTGCTACAAGATTTTTGTACTGCAAATCAACATTTGCAGCTTCCAAAATTCTGTCTTTCATCTCAGTCCGGTACATGCTAATGGCTGCAGCATGTAATTCGTGCACCTTTCTGCTGAGTGCATCAACCACCTTATTTTCTTTCCCCTTGATATGCTTGATATCAAAGTCATATTCGCACAGAAACTCCATCTATCTGATTTGCTTGGCATTTAAGGTTGGCTGATCAAATAAATACTTCAGAACATTATGGTCTATCCTCAACTCGAATCTCTTGCCCATGAGGTAATGTCTCCATTTCCTCAAGGCGTGGACGATTATTGCCAGCTCTAAATCGTGAGTGGCATAATTCTTCTCATGTTCCTTCAACTTTTGGGATTCATAACAAACTACAAATCCCTCTTGGCTGAGAACTCCTCCCATCCCCTCCTTACATGCATCTGTGCACACTACGTAATCCTTATTTGGATCTGCAATCTTCAGGATTGGAGCACTGGTTAGCGGCTGCTTCAATCGCTGGAAGTTGCTCTCACATTCTTCAGTCCACTGGAACTTCTTCCTCTTCCTTTGCAAGGAAGTGATAGAATGAGCTATCCTTGAGAATCCAGCTATAAAGCTCCTATAGTAGCCTACCAGACCCATTAAAGATCTAACTCTGCCACATTCCTTGGCGCTGGCCATTCTCGAATGGCCTGTACCTTTTCAGGATCCACAACGATCCCTTCTTCAGATATTATATGTCCCAAGTAATGGATCTGCCTTTGGTAAAATGAGCACTTGCTCAGTTTTGCGTACAGCTGGTGTTCTCTCAACACCTGCAACACAATTCTCAGGTGTTGTTCATGTTATTCCTATGTCTTGGATTACACCAAGATATCGTCCAGGAAGACTATGACAAACTTGTCCAAATAATTTATGAACACTCCATTCATTAAGCACATGAAAACAGCAGGCGCGTTGGACAGTCCAAATAGCACCACTGTGAACTCATACATTTCCGAGTCACTGCCTAACTCCAGTGTTTGTCACTACTTGTGCCAACACGTCATACATTTCCGTGATTATCTGGCACTACTTCTGAGCCTGGATGCTCCTTTCGACCATATCTTCCATGAGTTGCACAGTGACTGGGTTTTGTAGCAGCTCTCCTCCTTCCACTACGATGCATTGTACACTCAATTTTGTTGCGTCGATCTCGACAACTAGTTGTTCTGCCTTTTCTTACAGGGGCTCCAATTGAGTATGTCACGTCATCTTCTTCGCTTGTACTACCTTTTCCTCTTCTTGTAAAGTTTTCATCTCCGTGGCATTTTTGATATTTTATGGACGTGGCATCGTTCTCTATCATTGTTTAACGTCTACCATGGATGTGTGTTGTTTTTCCTCCTTCCCTTGCAGCTCTTGTAATATTTCATCCTCTAAAATTTGTGTCCATAGCTGGGCGCTCTTCTCTAGAACTTTTGTCAGCCTGTGTATATTCTGTGTGATGTTCTTTGCAGAAGTAATCATTTCCCGCTCCCTTTGCACTCTAATTTATGGAGGCGTTGTGGGAACTGTGCGCTCCTCCATCTCTTTGATCTGGTCCTTGTAGTGTTGCATCATCTGCGCTATCTTCTGCATTTTCTTCTGCGCTGACACTCCTTTTATTCCTTCTCTATCCGAGATGACTTAAAATACTGCGTGGATCTAGTTTTCCATGTCATCCACCTTATGTTGTGCCATCTTCTTCTCTTCCCCTTGTTGGCTAATTGCCTCCTTCAGTGAGGTGTTGTCTTCCTGGGCCAACTGTAATTTTGTCGCGTCAGATATTTCTCTAGACTAAATTTTTTGCGCGAGGCTCACTTGTAATTTATAAAGTGCTTTGGTTGGAATATTGGGCAATGCCAAGGCCAACATCTCAATCTCTCTCAATTATCTTTGCGTTGTATCCTCATCCATGAACATCATGTCGGGAGTAATCCTGAAGTTTACGCTCCCCTACGTCGTGATGTGCACTATCTCACCCACCGATACCCCTTCTTTTGTTAGCAGTGTTGTCTTTTGTTGTTGCTACTCTGTTTTGACCTTTAAATATTCCAACACAGTTTTCACCTCTTGGATTTTCTCCAAAATTGAAGCTCTATGGTGACTCGACATTCTCCCACATGTCTAACAGTCAATCCTCTACTGTTGTGGCTATCAATTCCACATCGCCTTTCATCAATGATGTTTCCATGGGCTTCCTATGGGCCTTGGCCTTCTTTCTAGAACTACTTGCTTGCGCCCTTGTTCAGTTCCTTTAGGCCTCTGGTGGTTCATATGCTTCTGGCATCTGTGTATCCCTGCCAGTATCCTTCCCTTCTCCTTCTTCCATTGATACTTCTTGTGTCTCTGTCTTCCTTTCCTCCGCACGCACTTGTTTTGTTGTTTCTCTTGTTTTCTGCTCTATGCACGATGATCCCTGTGTAGAACAACGTTCGGATGGCTTCTTCTTTTTGGTTTTCTTTTTTATGGGAGTGTTGCCCCCTTCTTGGTCATGTGTCATATTTTTCTTGGTGCTTGCTCTGTTTGTGTTGTTCTACTGCGCAGGGATTGTTCTATCATGTGTCCTTCTTCATGCTCCTGACATCGTCCTTGGGATTTTTGGGATTTTCCATTCCTCAATACATTCATGCACCTCCATCTCTATATCCTGCATTGTAACACAATAATTCAATTGAAACCACTCCTTGGTTGGATCTCTTTTTTCTTGTAGCCACATACTATGATGCAATGTTTGGAATTCCGTTATCTACCCAAACTCCTAGACAGTTTATGTAGGAATCCTCCATGTATCTGTGACTCTATTTTGGATCTATGTTAGGTATATCACAAACATGTCATTGTTCAATTTTTTCTTTTTGGGATCAACTATACTGTGAAGGGATATTGTGTAGCATGTTGCACCAGGTTTTCCTGTCCTTGGCAAGACCAGGTTGTATGTGGGTTCCTGCCACCCCATAAGTGCAATGAGGATGAGTAACCATGAATAGTGGAACTCAGATCCCGAGTCGTGTGCGTCTTTGCATTCTTCAAGGAAAAACTTCAGTAGATAATGAGATCAGCTCATCTAGCTCCCCTTTGTGCACTGTGTCGCAACTGCTACTACTCCTACATGCAATTCTTCTTTTCATCACTTGCGCATTAATTTTCAATCGAGCAATATTGTTTCAAATCATTTCGCAAGATCATTGATGTCATTGATTCTGATACCTCTGTTACCCCTCTCCATGCCATACTTTTATTTTCTCTCATCTTAAATTGCTTTCACCTTAGTCTTGTCATCTAGGTAATGTTATGGATTCTCCCCATCTGTGGGTAGCCCTGTAATTGTTGCGATCAGATCGACGTTGATAGGCACTCACCTATTCATCCACAAGATGCCTCCATGCACCCTCTCTAATAGTTGTTTGACACATCCGTTTATGTGTTTCCCACACCCGAAGTGTGGTATGTCTAGTAATTTCATGATGTCAGTGTTGTACAGCCATAGGATCCACTACACAGGCTCCAAAGTGGTGTGCCTGATGGGACTTCTCCCCTTCTCTCCAAGTAGATTTGTGCTACCAAATATTGGAACTTTATGGTGTCAGAGACATCATGGTCAGAGTATTTGAGGCCCTCGACCCATCCTACCATCTCTTCATTAGAGTTCACTCCTTCGGGGATTTTCTTCATCAATATAGCTAGTTCTGCCTATGTGTGTTGTATGCCCTATTCACTTCTTCCTACTCGCACCTACTTTTTCCCTTGCGGGGATGATGCCCAGACCGTTCATGTGTCTTTGCGCTCTATTCTTTGTTGTGCTTCGGGTTCTAGGCCATGTTTCATTGAACCTATGATATGTTCTTCTTGGTGTGGCCCTTCCCCCTGGATGCGTTGGATTTCATCCGTTCAAGGTCATCTTCCAGCTGCTCGGCCTCCTGTGCAGGTTCCTACTCCTCATCCATGTGAAATGTGGTCAGCTCGTACTTCGGTGTGTAGATTTCATCCACATCCACCACTGTGGGAATCTCGTTGGCTCCATTTTGTGGCACCCGAGTGTTACTCCGTGTGTTTCGTTCGGCTCTTCTCGACGCTCCAACCCTTGGTGGTGACATGGTGAGGAAATCCAAACTAAAATATTCCAAATCGACAAATGGTAGCACAAATTCGCAATTTGTCTCTCTTCTACTCGGCTTTGTGTTTTTCTCCTTAGAAAGTAACACAATGGGTCACTTCCACCCCCCATTTTTCCAACTTTATAGCGGGACGGAGAAGTCACAACTGTGTCACAGTGATAGTTGTCACTTTTTCACTTTTTACTGTGTTTCCTGCACATTGTACCTTTCTACCTATTAACTTCTCTCTTGTGCGCAGTGTTTTCCATCCCTGGTTTTCATGCAGTGCACTATTCTATTCTAGCAGTTCTATTCCATCAAAACCCTCCATGCATGTCGATATGCTTTTATTTTTATCCCCTTTTTACTTTTTATGGATTTGCTTCTTTTTCTTCTTTTTATTTGTTTTTCTCATTTTCTCTCCCTTACTTCTACTATAATACATTATATACATATATTCTTACTGCGACGTAACTTTCTAAGTAATAGGAGGTTGACTGTCCCTATATAGTTTCATTCGAATCCCATTGATCATTCCTCTGAGTTTTGTACCTGCTAAATATTTCAATTGTACAACTCCTCCCTTTGTGACAGTCTTCACTTCATATTGTCCCAACCAATGCATTCTGAATTTTCCTGGATGCTGAAGAAATTTACTGTCATACACCAAGACTAGGTCTCCCTCCTTGAAATTCTTCCTTTTCATATGTCTGTCATGCCAAGCTTTGTCCCTTGATTTTTGTACTTCTTGGTGAAATCCTTATAGAATCCTATCTTCTTCCATCTCCATCAGCTAACTTAGCCTTTCTTATATTGCACCTCATTCTGTCATGTTGGTGATTACTGCTATGCGTAGACTAGGTACCAAAAATTCTAATGCCACCACTGCTTCTTGTCCATACACCAACCTAAATGGTGTTTTTCTTGTCAAATTTTTACATGTAGTCTTGTATGCCCATAATACTGCTGGTATCTCCAAGTCCCAATCATCCATGTTGACATTGCATATTTTTGTCAATGCATTCTCCAGGATCTTAATAAAGGCTTCCACTATTCCATTTGCTTGAGAGTGATATGGTGTACTCTTTTGATGATAGACTTCAAACTCCTCAGTCATAACCTTGATAGTACTATTGATGAAGTGAGTTCCTTGGTCACTCATCAAAATCCTTGGGCATCAAAATATAGTAATCACTTTCTCAAACAAGAAGTGTGTTGTTGTCTCTGTGCTGCAATATTTTACTGGTGTTGCTTCTGCCCATCTTGTTAAGTGATTTTTCACCATAATGATATACCTTGCTCCTAACAGTTGTGTATGTGTTATATTCTTTGCATGAGTAGTAGTTTTTGTGTTGCACAAGTAGTATTTATCCATGGGCATTGTTGCCCTGGATTGTTGACTATGCAACCCTATAACCCCTTGTATGGAAAGAAAACAACAAGTGGGAGAATGTTGGGTATGTGTTATATTCTTTGCATGAGTGGTAGTGTCTGCATTGCGCTATCCATGTAGGGGGTTTGAGGGGGGGAACTAGGCCCCCCCTTGGGGGTTGTAGGGGGTCTATAGCACCCCATGTAGGGGTTCGGGACATCGCCCCCGATAAAAAAAAATCTACCTCGGGAAACATGTCACATGTTTAGGTGGTTTTTCGGCACATGGTTTCTTTGTCAATGGTTTTATATTTTCGGTTAAGGAATTAGGGTTGTTGACTAATCTAGGTCATTGGGTTAGGGTTTTGGATGTCGGTAGATCCTATATCTATATTGTATTGTAAACAATCTAACATGGTGAATGAATATAGAATATGTTGGTTTTCCCGGTTTGGGTTTCCAGGGGAAAAATCTCTATGTAATGTTTGTATTTTCCATTGTATATTTTATGTTCTTTTACTGAAAATCTATATGCAGTAAATATTTTACAAGATTAAAATCTACATTTGGTATTAGAGATTTGTTGGCTTCAGGGGGACACCTTTGTGGTCAAGGGTTTGACTCGGGACTGTGATAAGCCTTGTTACAGTGGGAGATCTGTGGTATTGATTTTTCAGGTGAAAATAAATGGAAATCAATTCGAAGATGGAGATCGAAAAGTTTAATGGGAAAAGTTTTGAGCTGTGGAAGCTCAATATGGAAAATCTGTTGGTGGACAGAGATCAGTGGATCGCAATAGATCCGGGTACTGAACCTATAGGAACTTCAACAAATGACTGGAAAAAGTTGGATCAGATGGCAAATAGCACAATCTGACTTTGTCTCTCTGATTCAATATTACTGAATGTGTCATAGGAAGCTACAACCAAGGATTTATGGGAAAATTTGGGGAAGTTGTATCAGTCTAAGTCCCTAGTAAATAAAATATTTTTGAGAAAGAAGTTGTATAACCTAAGGATGAGAGATGGAGACTCGGTGGAAGAGCATTTGAACGCCTTCAATATTGTGGTAAGTCAGTTAGAATCTATTGAGATTAAAATTTCAGATGAAAATAAATGTATCAGTTTACTATGTTCTTTATCAGACTCATGGGATAGTCTAGTTGTGGCCATAGGTAGTAATACAAATGCCTTGAAGTTTGATGAAGTGGTCTCATCCTTGTTGTCAAAGGAGATGATATGGAAAAATATGGAAGGACAGAGAACATACACATTATTTGTAAGAGGACATTCCCAAGAAAGAAATAGATCTAAGTTCTCAGGTGGGAGATCTAAGTCTAAGGGTAGATCTAAATCTCCCGAAAAGTTT
The DNA here is from genome assembly GCA_009831015.1 of Picea engelmannii. Classification (NCBI taxonomy): domain Eukaryota; kingdom Viridiplantae; phylum Streptophyta; class Pinopsida; order Pinales; family Pinaceae; genus Picea; species Picea engelmannii. The sequence goes on from ML803018.1 coordinate 437,726, forward strand.
GTAAAGGTATGTTGGAGATGTGGAAAAGAAGGGAACTACAAGAAGCAATGTAGATATAAAGTTGAGAAAAAGAAGGGATATGAAGAATCTCCTTCTACAGAAGAAAAGACCTCTAAGGAAGAAGGAGGGGATGTGTACTTGGCTTCTTCAAGCACACATGCAGATCATGAGGCATGGTTGGTTGAATATGGTGCATCCTTTTATATGACTCCCCACATGGAGTGGTTCTGCGAATATGAAAGGTATGATGGAGGTAATGTTTTCTTAGGTGATGATTCGAAAACCAGAATCATAGGATGAGGAAAAGTCAAGTTAAGGCTCATATATGGAAGGATTAGAACACTTCTTGGTGTTCTGCACATCCCAGGGTTGGCCAGAAATTTGATTTTTTTAAGCAAAATGGACGATGCAGGGGTAAAAACAATATTTGAAAAGGAAACCTGCAGGATGGGTCGAGGAGAAATGATGTTGCTAAAGGTAGTTTGGTTTGGAACTCTGTATAAGCTGCAAGGAATAACTACTAGAGATGGGTGTAATATTTCCATTGTTCCTGATATTCGAGTTGAAGAAGAAACAACTCCTACAGTCTCTGGAGAAAAGGTTATGTTGTGGCATCAAAGACTGGGGAATATCGGACAGAAGGGTCTTCGACTACTACACGGTAAAGGTATGGTTGAATTTATGTCTAACTACTCTCTAGATTTTGATTTGTGTGAACATTTTCTACATGGGAAGTAGAATCGGGTAAGATTCCCCTATGGTGCAATGAGGGAAGAAGGAATTTTATAGCTAGTTCACAGTCATGTTTTTGGACCTGTGTCGGTCCCATCATTGGGAAAATCTGTGTACTATGTCTCATTTATAGATGACTTATTGAGGAATACTTGGATATATTTCCTCAAGAACAAATATGAATTCTTTGATAGGTTTAAAGAGTTCAAGTCTCTTGTTGAGAATCAAACAGAGAAAAGAATTAAGGTGTTGAAGACAGATAATGGTGGAGAATTCTGCGGGAATGAATTTGAAGAATTTTGTAAGAAGTGCGGTATAGAAAGGCAAAAGAATACTCCATACACACGTCAACAAAATGGAGTTGTAGAAAGGATGAACAAGACACTGATGGAAAAATGATGGTGCCTGCTCAGTGGTGCCATGTTAGGGAAAGAATTATGGGCAGAGGTAGTGGGTACTACATGTTACCTAGTCAATAGATCACCCTCATCGACGTTGGATGAAAAGACTCCACAAGAGGTATGGACTGGTAAGGAACCTTCTCTCACACATCTCAAGGTATTTGGTTGTGATGCATATGTTCATGTTCCAAAGGAAAATAGGAGTAAGCCAGATAAGAAGGCTGAAAAGTGTATCTTTATTGGATATAAAGATGGTCTCAAAGGTTATAAGATTTGGAACCCAGAAACTAAGAAGGTAGTGTATAACCAAGATGTGGTATTTAGAGAAATGAAGGATGTTGTTAAACAGGAAGTCCTACCAATTAAGGAAGAACCAGAGAAAATAAAGATTGATTTAAAGGATGATGAATCAGACTCTACAGAAGAAGAAGATCCTCATACTCCAGTATTGAGGATATCGGTTCGATAAATAAGGCTACCAGAAAGGTATACTTCATCTGATTTCCATTCAAATTTTTCTTTGTTTATTACTGATGATGATCCTAGAACTGTCAGGGAGGAAGTGGATTCAGAGGATGGAAATCTCTGGAAAAGGGCCATGGATGAAGAAATGGCTTCTTTGGATAATAATGAGGCTTGGGATCTAGTGGAGTTTTCAACTGGAAGAAATCCCATTGGCAGCAAATGGGTATTTAAAAAGAATTTGAATGCAGAAGGAAAAGTGGAGAACTACAAAGCTCGGTTAGTGGAAAAGGGTTACTCCCAGGTTGAGGGAATTGATTTTGGTGAGATTTTTTCTCCTATTTCCAAGTTAACCTCTATAAGATTTATGTTATATGTTGTTGTTGCATTTGATTTTGAAGTAGAACATATGGATTCGAAGACAACATTCCTACATGGGGAATAGGAAGAATAAATCTATATGAAGCAAACAGAAGGTTATGTTGTGAAGAAAAAGAAGGAGTTGGTATGCAAGCTGAAAAAGTCCCTGTATGGTTTAAAACAATCACCAAGGATTTGGTATCAAAAATTTGATACTTATATGCTGGGACTTAGTTTCACAAGAAGCAAAGAGGATGAATGTGTGTATTTTAAATTAATTTTTGATCATTTGATTTATTTTTTCTTGTATGTGGATGACATGTTGCTGATAGGAAATAACAAGGAGATTATCCAGGATGTGAAAACTTAGTTGTCCTCTAAATTTGACATGAAGGATCTTAGTGCTTCAAATTTCATTTTGGGAATGGAAATTAAAAGAGATCGTAAAAAGAGGAAACTCTGGTTAAATCAGAGAAAATATGTCGAGACAATATTGCAAAGGTTTAATATGCAGGAATGTAAACTAGTGAAGGTTCCTATTCCTATTGGTGTAAAGTTATACGCAGATCAATGTCCCAAGACACATGAAGAGGAGGAAGACATGTCTCGTGTTCCATATGTGAGTGCAACTGGAAGTTTGATGTATGTAATGGTATGTACTAGACTGGACATTGCACATGCAGTGAGAGTTTTGAGCAGGTATATGTCAAAACCAGGGAAGGAACATTGGACAACAGTAAAAAGGGTTTTCAAGTATTTGTGTGGCACTATTAGCTATGGATTGTGCTACCAAGGAAGACTGGGATTGGACAGAGTGGTGGATATACATGGATTTTTGGATGTATACTGGGCTGGAGATATGGATCATAGGATATCTACAAGTTGGTATGTGTTTAACCTATTTGGAGGAGCAATAAATTGGATGAGAAAAAGACAGGTTATAGTGGCACTTTCAACTACAGAAGCTTAATACATGACAACCACTCAGGCAAGTAAGGAAGCAGTATGGTTACAAATATTGTGTTCAGGTATTGGGTTGGTAAAAAAAGTTGTAAGGATATACTGTGATATTCAGAGTGCAAATTTTCTAGCGAAGAACCCGACTTATCATTCAAAGACAAAGCATATTGATATTCAATATCACTTTGTGAGTGACATGGTTGAAGAAAATAAAGTATTGTTGATGAAGGTGCACACTTTGAAGAATGTTGTAGATTCATTAACAAAGTCTGTGAGCACTAAGAAGTTCTCTTGGTGTAGAGGATCCATGGGCATTTCTTCCCTGGATTATTGACTATGTAACCCTGTAACCCCCTGTATGCAAAGAAAACAAAAACTGGGAGAATGTTGGGTATGTGCTATATTCTTTGCATGAGTAGTAGTGTTTGCGTTGTGTCGGGCGCGTAGGGGGGTTTGAGGGGGGGGATAGGCCCCCCCCCTTGGGGGGTGTAGGGGGGAGATATTCCCCAGAGAAAAAAAAATCTACCTCAGGAAACGTGTCACATATTTAGGTGGTTTTTTAGCACACAGTTTCTTTGTCGATGGTTTTCTATTTTCGGTTAAGGAATTAGGGTTGTTGACTAATCCAAGTCATTGGGTTAGGGTTTTGGATTCCACTGGCACCTATATGTATATTGTATTGTAAACAATGTAACATGATGAATGAATATAGAATATGTTGGTTTTCTCGGTTTGGGTTTCCAGGGGAAAAATCTTTGTGTAATGTTTGTATTTTCCATTGTGTCTTTTCTGTTCTTTTACTGAAAATTTGTTTGTAGTAAATATTGTACAAGGTTAAAATCTACACTAACTTCTTTGCTAGTGGATCAATTGGTCCCACAAAGTCTATTGTCCATTTGTCGAATACTTGCAAGGTTACTTCTAGACTTAGGGCATCTCATCCCGTCTATTAGGTTTACCAACTCTCTAACATAAATAACATCTTTGGCAATAGTCCTTTGAATCTTTGTGAATGGTTAGACATTTTTATATTTTATATTGATGGGGGATACATTAAGTCCCTCTTGTGGAGAGTCTTTTCCTGTCGACTTCAACTCATTATCCAGGAATTAGACTTAGAAAATAATTGGTACCTTGGAAGTTGCATGCCTCAATGGTAGGTTTCCTCTTTTTCGACAGTGGGTTTTCATTATTGACCCCTGATCGGGAGATTCCAATGAGTGTTCGACTTCATCTCATAAATTCACACTCATTGGATTTTACTAATGTACCTTGGGATTCATTGATATTAATGGTGATTTCCCTCGCACTTGTTAACGATATACATTAATGACCGGTAATCAAGTGGTTTCTACTATGTTCGACTTCAGCACATGTATTTTCATGGTTAGATTTGTACTATAGAGTGATGGAAAAGAAGACCCTGGATCTTTTCTGACAGATTCAAGTTGTGTTGGAGTATATTTAAATTGTACTGTTGCATAGATCCATAGTGTATGTCTCATGGCTATGTTCAAATTTGATTCTTTAACACATAGATCCACAATGTATTTTTGGTGGCTATGTTCATATTTGAGTCATATTAGCATGGATCCACAGTGTATGTGTTAAGAACCAAACATCAATATAGCATAGAAAAACCTCAGGAAAAGTACTCAACGCCTTGAAAAAGAGATAATTTCAGATAATAAGCCTCTTCGAGGGGGCAACCTCCTTTTACCCCACTTAAATGTTCAAGTCCAAG
>ML803018.1:455072-467867 GCA_009831015.1 Picea engelmannii
AGTATCCAAAACCTTCTCCAAATGTGCTAAATGCTCATCCCATGTCTTGTTGTAGATCAATATATCATCGAAGAATACCAGAAGGTACTTCCTCAACTGTCCTCTAAAGATATGGTTCATGCAAGACTGGAAAGTGGTTGGTGCGTTGGTCAGTCCAAATGGCATGACCAAGAACTCAAAATGTCTGAAATGGCATCGGAATGCTCTCTTCTCAATATCCTGCTCCCTGATGTTGATCTGATGGTATCCTGAACGTAGATCAATCTTACTGAAGAAGACTGCCCCATGCAACTCATCCATCAACTCATCTATGTGTGGAATAGGGTAACGATTCTTGATCGTTTTCTTGTTGAGCGCTCTGTAATCAATGCACATCCATAATGTGCCATCCTTCTTCAGTACCAGTACTACTGAAGATGCAAAAGGACTCTTGTTGGGCCTGATATGTCCCATAGCGAGCAATTATTTGATTTCTTTCTCAATTTCGTCCTTAAATTTCTTGGGGTGTCTATAGGGTGTTGTAATCACCGGTGTGGCCCCTGCCTCTAACTCAATCATGTGCTCAAAACCTCTTTCTGGTGGTCTCCCTGGTGGTATCGGCCCAAATACTGGCTCATATCATCCTAGAAGCTCTTTGATCTGTGGATGGTACTGCTCCCTACCCTCTGAGTCTTTTCGTGTGGTGATCCAACACTCTGCTGCGTAAGCCACATCACCATGATGAAAAATCCGCTCCATCCTCTTTGTCGATACTGCCCGAGGCGCCCCTGTAGACATACCTCTCAACACAACTCTTGATCCACTGGCATCTCTGAAGCTCATGGTCAACATCTGATAGTTGAACCCGATCTCCCCCAATGAATATAACCACTGTACCCCCAATACGGCATCCGTATCTGATAGGTCAACTACATAAAACGTGTCAGTCAGGGTGTAGTTGCCAAGTTTGACCTCTAGGTCAGGGATCATGTCTAAGCATGACATCGTGTATCCATCAGCCATTGCCACATGGAATCCCTCAAACTCCTCTGTGCGTAACCCTCTCCTGGCTACCAAGGATGCATCTATGAAGTTGTGGGTGGCCCCACCATCAACTAAAGATGTCATGTGTTGCCCTTGTATAAGGCCCTTAAGCCTGAGAGTGTTGTACCTGGTTACTCCTGAAAGGGTGGCTATGGTTCCCCCTTTCACCTCTCTACGAGGTTTGGCCTCTTCCTGGGGCTTGGCCCTGGCTGGTATCTGAGGTTTCTTCGGCTGCTGCTCTAGCTCATGTGTGGTCTCAGTATCTGAATCATTGTCTGTAGGTGCCTGAATATCCTCATCCTCCTCCTCACTGCCTGATTCCACCTCAATATAGTGGATCTGTCCCTTTCCCATGCATCTATGCCTGGGGACCCAAGGATCTCTGCAGGAGAAGAAAAGCTTCTTCCTCATCAACTCTCATCGTGTATCATCATCCAACTTGGGCTTGCCCTTCCACTCCCTTGGAGGATTCTTCTAATCCTTGTCTCTCTGTGGTACAAAGGGTTTAGTGAAACGTTTAGTTTTTGGCACCGAATCCACCAAATCTCTAGTGCGTCGAACGACATCCTGCAAGGAATGAGGGTGGTATGCCTTCACCCAACCTCTCAAGGGTTCTATGAGCCCTTCTGTGAATAGCATGACTAATCGCGGCTCAGAAATGTCTGTCACTTCTACTGCTACTCTCTGAAATTCTGAAATGAATGCCTCTGTTGTGCCAGTTTGTCTCAACTGGGCTAAATCTCTGAAGTGGATCTCAGGATCCCTCCTATCAAATCTATCCATGAGTCTCTCTGTGAACTCTCTGTGGGAGGTGATGTGATTGTGACCCAATGTCACCAATCCATGATACCACCACTCGTGTGCCTCACCCTCCAAGTGTAGGGTGGCGAAACTGATGGCCTCTGCCTCTGTCATCTGGTTGAGCTTGTAGTAGGTATCTAGTTTCTGTACCCAAGCTCTGGCAGTGCATCTGGATGATCCGTCAAAAGAAGGTATGGTGAGTTTACCAACTTTTTGGGTGAAGTCAGTGTTATGCCCCTGTTGTTGTTGCTGCTGCTGCCCTCCCCTCTGTGGCTCTCTAGGATGGTTCCTGAGTCTGTGTCCACAATACTCGACTAAGGTCATGTCCTGATGAAAGTCCTGGCCCAAGGCCGCATACTCTCTCCGATACTTTGCAATGTCCTCTGCATGTGTGGTTGGTCTCTGTGATATCGGTATCTGAGCTGCTATCGGGGTTTCCCTCTGGAAATTGGGAAACAACAGACGTGGAATCCTACTCGCAGAGGTATATGTGTGAGTGGGTGACTGGGGTCTACTACCTGCCCCTGAGTTCCCATGCGCTGCATGTGGGCCTTGAGTGCCCGGAATATCAATCATAGCCAGTCTATCTGCTACCTGAGCCAAATACTGAGACATGGTCCACTGGCTAGCTAGCATGTCACTGATCATCTGCATGAAGGCTACGTCTGGATCCACTGGGGCCTTACCACTACCCTCTGGTCGCTCATACCTGTCACCTAGCCTCTTCTCTTCTTCACGCTCAGCCTCGCGCTCTACTCGTCGCTCTGCTTCTCTAAGTGCCTCTTCCTCTTCCTTTGAACTGGGAGGGAAGGGAGGAAAGTTAGGTATGTCCCTTCTTCCCCTGCACCGATTGTACGTGACATATAAGTCACCTTCTTGCTCACGGCCATCTGGTTCTTCTGCTGGATTCATGGTCTTTAGTCACAGGCTGGCAAGAATAAAGCTCTGATACCACTGAAATATCCCTGATCCGGCTGATCAAGATATTCGCTACTGTTATAATTCTCTGACGTGCAGATCTAATACACTAGGGGTTTCTGGATGCGTTTTAGCTGTGTGATTGAGATGTTCTTCGGTTATGGTGTTTGCATGTTGGTTATTGTGGTTGCATGTCGGTTATTACACGTGCATGTTGCATAATTAAGGTTTAACAATCATATAAAGATGCATGCAAGAGTATAGAATGTCAACTGCTCAATATCATGAATAATAAGGGTTCATGCATGGAAATACAAATAGCCTACTGAAAATATAGAGTCTAGACGTCAGTCAGATCCCATGGATCTGTACTGGAATACAATCGAATAACAGAAAAAAATACCTGTGACCATAAGAAGATAGCAGATCTGCTGCATGCACGGATAGATAGGCAAAAATGAGCGATTCCGGCGAAATACGGTAACTGCTACTAGATGGAAAACTCGATCTGAAGAACCCACTGTCAGAATGTTCTTGGAACTACTCCAATAGATGCGCCCTGGTCTCTATACTGGAATGGATGTCTGTCGGAACTCAAATCGGACCTCTACGGCACCGGATTTGGACCCCTGGGGGGTTTGTGCCCTTCCTTGGACACTGAATGCATCCCAAAAGATTCCACTGTCGAAATCGACTGCTATATGGCTCAAAACGATCGTCTCGTCAAATGATGAATGGGTCGGAAGGATTTGGCCGGATTTGCTCTGGAACACCTGCATGCAACGCCAAACGTCTGTCCAGAATGATTGCGCCCAAAATGGGTGGATGGATCGATCTGCAAGATTCCACCGTCAAAATCTGATGATATATGGCTCAATGGGAGCGCCCTGGCTAGATCTTTACTGGGTCGGAATGAATCTGCAATCGGGACACAGGTCTACTGCAGATCTTCGAATCTCCAAAATATCTTGCGCCCTCCTTGGCTGAGCTGCGCCCTCCACACTGAATACTCCTGAAATGAACGATGAAATACCTGGATGGTATCTCCGATGGGATAGGGTGTGTCTCTCAACACCGAAACCGATCAAGGGTGGTGGTTTCCTCCAGAAATCCACAAAACAATAAGGTCGGCTCTCCTCCTCCTCTGGAAGCTCTCAACATCAAATCATAACAATGCATAATGAGGAATTAGGTCAAATTCCTCCCTTTATATCTTTCCCAACCTAATTCTTCGTTGACATCACTAAACCTAGGCGCCTTTCCTCCTAAGTGATTTATTTGTCAATTAAATCCCCCCCTTATCACCTTTTCATTCTAATTCTCCATTGACTTAGGCTTAAGTGACTTTTCCTAAGTATTTTGGCTTAATTCATCGTTTAGCCCCAATTCCTCCTTATTTCTCCATCTAGTTCCCTGTTTTTGCCTGACTATAGTCTACGGGAACATATAGACTACTAAGTCACTCCCTGCTGGCCTAATCTTGGGGACGGGGCATCACATTCTTGCAGGGACTCCAACTGATCCTGTCGCATCATCTTTTGCGTTTGTACTTCCTTTTCCTCTCCTTGTAAATTTTTCATCTTCGTGGTATTTTTTATCTTTTCTGGTAGTGACATCATTCCCTGTCATTGTTTGGCGTCTTCTATGGATGCGTGTGGTTTGTCCTCCTTCCCTTGCATCTCTTGTAAGCTTCCATCCTCTAGAAGTTGTGTCAATAATTGGGAACTCTTCTCCAACATTTATGTCAGCCTATGTATATTCTTTGCTATGTTCTTTGCAGAAGATATCGTGTCCTACTCCCTTTGCTCTCTAATTTCTATAGGATTTGTGGGCACTATGCACTCCTCCAACTCTTTGATCTAGTCCTTGTAGTGTTGCATCGTCTGCGCTATATTATTCATTTTATCCTGCGTTGACACTCCTTGTATTCCATCGTTGTCCGATATGGCTTGGAATATTGTGTGGATATGGTTTTCCATGTCATCTACCTTTTTTTTGCGCCATATTCTTTTCTTTCCATTCTTGGCTAAGTTCCTCCTTCAGTGAGGTGTTGTATTCCTACGCCAATTGTAAGTATGTTGCGTCAGATCTTTCTCTGGACTAAATTTCCTACGTGACACTCACTTGTAATTTATAGAGTGCTTTGGTTGGAATCTTGGGCAATACCAAGTCCGATATATCAATCTCTCTAAACGGCCTATGTGTTGTCTCCTCATCCATGAGAAACATGTTGGTAGAAATCATGAAGTTTACACTCCCCTGCGCCGTGATGTACATTGTCTCACCCACCGGTACCCCTTATTTCGTTGGCGCTATTGTATTTTGTTGTTGCTGCTCTGTTTTGACCTTTAATTGCTCCAATGCAGCTTTCACCTCTTGGATTTTCTCCAAAATTGAATCTTTGTGGTTCTCATCATTCTCCCACATGTCTAATAGTCGATCCTCTATTGTCCTGTCTATCAAATCCACGTTTTCTTCCATCAAGGATGTTTCCATGGGCTTCATGTGGGCCTTGGACTTATTTTTGGAACCTCTTGCTTCTGCCCATGTTCTCTTCCTTTGGGCCTCTAGTGGTTCAGATACTTCTGCCATTTGTGTATCCCTATCATCCTTTCCTTCTCCTTCTTCCATTGAGCCTTCTTGTGTCTATGTTTTCCTTTCCTCTGCATGCACTTGTTCTATTGTTCATATTGGTGTCTACTCTGTGCATGATGATCCCTATGTAGAACCACATTGGGATGGCTTCTTCGTTCTGGTTTTCTTTTTTATGGGAGTGTTGCCCCCTTCTTGGCCCTGTGTCATATTTTTCTTGGTGCTTTCTTCGTTTGTGTCTGTCTTATGCGCAGGGATTTTTCTGTCATGTGTCCTCATTTGTTCTCCTGGAACCGTCCTTGGGATTGTTGGTGTTTTCCATTCCTTGAGATAGATTTTTTTAACTAACTGAGATAACCCACTAGGATTTTAAAATTTGAAATACATGGGCGTGGTATTTTATCCACTTATGCGTGAATGGGTCACAAGATGTTTTAATACTAATTTATTTAGGCACAACCATGCCTTCAACCATTACCTCAAGGTGACCTTGTGGATCTAAGAAAATGTTTCATGGGAATTAAGCTTTCCCACTAGTGAAAACTCCTTTCTCCTCACCAATAGATAGAGCTCATGTGTGTGTGTGTGTGTGTGTGTGTGGGTTAGTTCATTCAGTTCAAACATGTTGTTTCAAGATGGATTTCATCATGAGGTCTACAAGTTTATTATGGCTAAGTTTCAAGTATGGATCAGTTCTACATGGAAGAAGGGGATCCCAGGAAGACTTCACAATATCCTCCCTTTCTCTAGAATATTTGGATGGATGGCGGCTCAACCACCAACTAAATATTGGTTGGTAACTTTGAGGGACTTAATCATATTTTAACATGTGACTTTTTTCCTCCTTGTCATCATCACACATTGGGACAATGGTTCAACTGATTCAACTAACCCTTGGGTCTTACATCCATCCATCCATTCATTGATACATACATACATACATATTGTATGTATGTATGTTTGTATAATAAGTCCCAAGGATTATCTCAATCCGTTGAATCCCAAGGCATGATGCTAACATGTGACCTTTGGCCTCCTTGTCAACAACATGCCTTGGATAGATGGTTCAACTGATTGAGATAAACCTTGGTTTGATATGGACACTGACCCACATTTTTGAAATGGTACAAATTTTCTCTGGGTGTCATCCTCAAAATGAGGGGAAGTTCCCAATATGTTTTACCATGATATATATTTTGAGTATATGTATATATATACATGGAAAATTTGTGGGATACTCCCTTATTCCTTGGAATATCCAGATGGAGGGAAACTTAACCACCAGTTATAATAGTCTCTAGTAAATCAAGGGGACTATGTTGGACTAGAACTAAAGACCTCATGATGAAATCCACCTTGAAATAAATTGTCTTAACTAATTGAGATAACCCACTAGGATTTTTAAATTTGACAGACATGGGGGGTGGTATTTGATCCACTTATGTGTGCATGGGTCACAAGATCTTTTAATACTAATTTCTTTGGGTGCAACCACAAGTTCAACCATTACATCAGGGTGACCCCATGGATCTAAGAAAATTATTCATAGTAATTGAGCCTTGCCCGCTAGTGAAAAATCCTTTCTCCTCATCAATATATCGAACCCCTTTGTGTGTGTGTGTGTGTGTGTGTGTGTTTTGTTTAGATCATCCAGTTCAAACAAGTTGTTTCAAGATGAATTTCATCATGAGGTATACAAATTTAGTATGGATGAGGCTCAAGTATGGATTAGTTGTTGACGGAATCAGGTGATCCTAGAAAAACCTCACGATATCCTCCCTTTCCCCTAGAATATTTGGATGGAGGGAAACTCAACCGCCAACTACAATAGTGGTTGGTAACTTCGAGGGACTTAATCAGATTTGAACATGTGACTTTTTTCATCCTTGTTAGCATCACACATTGGGTGAATGGTTCAACTGATTCAACTAACCCTTGGTCTTACATCCATCCATCCATTCATCGATACATCCAAACATATATTTATGTATGTATGTTTGTATAATAAGTCTTAAGGATTATCTCAATCAGTTGAAGCCCAAGGTGTGATACTAACAACATGTCTTGGGCAGATGATTTAACTAATTGAGCTAACCCTTGGTTATATATATATATATATATATATATATATTGATGACTTTACTAATCAACACCCACAGTTAGGCAACCTTGTTTTCATAATGATTTGTTGCACACTAAACCCACAATGGGGCTCCCAAGGATCTCCACAAAATAAGAATTGAATTAAATTTTTTCACAGTATCGATATCAAAATTCCCTCTATTTATTCCTCTCTGTGTTTACATTTTCAGATGGTGCTAATCCCTCTTTTCATTCCATGCAACCATGCCCCAAAATCATGTGTTTAATTCTTTACAAAATCTGCATGCTCAAACCTTGATCTAGTTTCAAGACTAGAACTCTCCCTAGATGTCGATCTATTCTATAATTGGAAAGTTAGATATCCTATGCATGATCAAGGTGATATATTGGAGTGAACGAAACTTAAAGGCTTCAGTAGGCTACTTCGATCACCTTCTAATCGTGATCGTTGGGTTTGTGATCCAACGAACGACTATATCTAAATATTGAAGTATAGGTGAAGGATCTTTGAGAACCATTGATCAACTATTATATGGAAAACATATATCTATCCTTGGTCTGATTTCTCTTTTACTCTCAGTCTTTGATTTTCAATGAAAGGATGATCCAGATCTCATCTTCGTTGTATAGTTTTTGAAGTTGGCACAATCACCCAATATCCATCGTTGAATCCTCTCCTTGATTAACGACTCTGATTCACTGTCAGAGTCTGCATTCGGATTCAAGTTAAGAATGAATGCTCCAAAATACATCTCTAATGAACGATGGATATGTCGTGCATATCTATTCCGATGGACGGTTAGGATCCATCATCAGATTCATATGTTCGAAGTTGATTGGGGACTTAGGCTCTGATGATTAATCCTAATGAAAAGTGTGGAGTGGTTCTCGAAATTTCTAACGGATGACTCAGATTTCTAGCAATGATTGATCGACGGTAAATAATAAATGAAAATCCAGTCCAATGGACGATTATATTTCCCATTCAGAACAGTCGGTTCAGACTAGAATATTGATGGAATATAAATGAATTCTAAATAACACTCATCCCACTCTTTTTGGGTCTAATGGAAGGATAATTTGGGTCATCAATCTTTGGGGTGTTTCTCCAAGATCCAATCACAATCATAGATTCCTAAACTTTTCAACCACTTGGTGCACCTACTTCTGATCAATCCTCCACTTTATCCAATGGCTTCAATCTATTCTAGGGATAATTCGATGATAATGAAGAGTCCATCCTTATCCTAAAAGGTGGCTTGATGTGTATCGTTGATCCTTATCAATGATCAACGATCATCGAAACTCTTGGTCTTATCTCTTGCTATAATAAATTTAACCACCGATTTGAGACTCTTACCACACACCAAACCAATATTGAACCCTCCAATCAATAATCAAATACGAAAGACCTGAATGATAACCCAAATCTATTATCGTCCAAGCTAGTACAAGAGAATCAATGACACAATTATACAATAAGAAAATAATATAGTGTTGTTTCTTTTAAATTTACATACATTGTACAAAGAATTATCCAAATCCTATATATGCCTTATTTTGCCTGATTATACATTTAATTGGCCTCAAGTTGTCCTGTGGCCATATTTGGCCTCTACACACACAATTTCCTATCTCTTCATGCACCCCTTCCTTGCCCGCAGGCTTACATAATTAATCAAAGGTTCATGAAACCAACTTTTTTCTAGATCCAATAATTTCTCCTTAAAAAACCTTTCACCCCAAAATATCCTCAAGAGACTAACTTTAGAATCTCTTCCAAACCTCTCAACTCTTGAGATCTGCTATCATAGGCAAATTCAATTACATTAACCAACGTAATTTAAACAAACCCTATCCTATGAATTCTTTCTAGAATTCAACAAACATAGAAAATTTCAACCATAGTAAATTAGGGAACCAACTCCCTTGGTACAAGTCAAGACCACTTAGGCCTAGTCCACAACTAAACATTAGGAGGAAAAATACTTCTGCATAAAACTCCCAAGGTTGAAATTTTTCATGATCTCTTGATCATATGTATTCAATTGCTTCATTCTCATTGTTGATGTTTTCCACATGCTCTACTATATAATTTTTCACTATAATTGCCTTCCATCTTCAAGGGTCCCAAATTTTATGTTGATACTCACCATTCACCTTGCTACCTTGTTGTTTCACTATTGCTTCCTTCGACCTTCCTTCCTAGATTCATAGCATCCAATTTCCAGTCTTATATTCAGCTGATACTCATCACCATTGTAAGTTATTTGTTGCAACTCATCACAAAAACTTTGTATGGCTACTACCACCTCCTTATCTTCATATATATTTATTTCCTCAACTTCTTGAGAACATTTCTCACTCAATACGAAGTTATGAATCCATCCTTGCATATCCTTAAGTTGTATTATCTGCTCACATGATTATTCAATAAACGTTTTCTTGGAGTTTTTGAAAATGGCAGATTTGTAATAAGTAATTCAAATCCTTTCGTAAGGACTTATCCATGGAAATGCACCAATCATATTTATTATTATCAACACATTCACTATCATTTCTCCTTTATCAAGTTCCATAGTTGCATCATTATAATCCTATATAACCCATTCCAATATTTCATCTACTTCATCAACTGAAGTATCTCCAAGCGAATTCACAACTGCATTTCTTGAACATGCATGGTCTTCCTTTTTACATCTTTCAAGAGACAATGATGTATTTCCTCCTGATGCAACAGGTCTATGGTTTTGATCCTCTTCCATGCCTTCACAAGACAATCTCTTGCCTTCTATGACAACTTCCAAGGGCTATCAATCTTCACAACCTGCAAGTACACACCATTCATTAGTTTCAAAATCATGAGACTTCTAAGTCTCTTCAGATGCTTCTATCATCAATTCTCCATATGATATTAATTCCTCTAAGCCATCCATGAGTTCTTCATCTTTTTCCTCATCTCCTTCGAGTACTTGATGAATTTCTTGATGTATGTCCATGTCCTTGTTTCATATTGACAACCTTACATCCTCTAAATTCCTTTGATCTTCTTGATCTTATTCCACTATTGTGACTACTCCTTTTTCAGCTCCATCATCGTCCATGTCTATAAACATATGTTCAATTAGAAACTTCTCTATCTCAAACATCTCTTCTAATAATTTCATCTCCTCATCAAGATTTATTAGCATCTCATATGGACGTTGTGTTTAACCTCTTTGATCATTTGAATGGTTGCTTTCAGAAATCAAACTTTTCCTGCTTTTTGCACCAACATGTCCTTGTAAGAGTCCTTCATCATCTACATTTATCAACTATGTATGTGCTTTCCTCTAGTCACCCTTATGAGACAATATAGCCTCATCTTCTCTTAGAACATAACTTAAATTCTATCCTCCTTCACCTTCCCTTATGAAAACTTTCAGTAAATTTCCATCATCTACAAACATACATAAACTATTACATTTAAAAATATAAGGCCCTATGGCCTAATTTGATGTATTTGTCATCAAATCCTCATGTTGATATGAAATTTCCCAGTAGTTCATGATATTTTCAACAAATCTCTTCATCATATTCATCATCATCTTCTCCAAGGATTGATCCCTATTTTGGTTCACAATAGTGAACTTCCATCTCATACTTAGTTTCTCTAAGTTGTCTCTTCAATCTAGCACACACCATGTGCATCAACTTCACTTGTAAATTATGCCATGTCACCATGTTGTCTCTTTAATTCTTTACAAAGTCTGCAGGCTTAAACCTTGAGCTAATTGCCAGACCGAAACTCTCCCTAGCTATCAATATATTCTCTAATCGAACGGTTAGATCTCCTTTGTGTGATCTGGGTGATATATCGAAGTGAACGAAACTTAAATGATTCAACATGATACTCCAATCATCTTCTAATCGTGACTTTTGGGTTTGTGATCCAATGGACGACCAGATCTAAATCTTGAGGTATAGGTGGAGGCTCTCTGTGAATCATGGATCAGTTTCTATATGGACAACATAGATCTCTCCTTGGTCTAATTCCACTTTTACTCTCAGCCATTGATCATCACTAAAACGATGGTCTAGATCTCGTCTTTGTTGTATAGTTTTTGGAGTTGGCACAATCACTCAATCTCCACCGTTGAATCCTCTCCTTGATGAACACCTATGATTCATTGTCGGAGTCTTCATTTGGAGTCAAGTTAAGAATGAATGCTCTAAAATCTAGCTCCGATGAATGATGGATCTGTCTCGCATATATGTTCCGATGGACGGTTAGGATACGTCATCGAACTCCTATGTTCATATTCGATTACGGACTTAGGCTCGGATGATTAATCCTGATGAACAGTGTGGAGTGGTTCTCAAAATTTCTAATGAACAATTCAGATTTTTAGCAACGATTGATCGATGTTAAATAATCAACAAAAATTTAGTCCAATGGACGACTAGATTTCTCGTTCGGAACAGTTGGTTCAAACTAGAGTTTTGATGGAATATAAAGGGATTCTAACTAACACTCATCCCACTCTTTTTGGGTATGATGGAAGGATAATTTGGGTCATCGATTTGTGGGTTGTTTCTCCTAGATCCAATCACGATCATAGATTCCTAAACTCTGCAACCACTTGGCACACCTACTTCTGATCGATCCTCCACTTGATCCAATGGCTTCCATCTATTGTAGGGATAATCCAATGATCATGAAGAGTCCATCATTTTCCTGGTAGTTGGTGCGAATCATCAAAACTCCAGGTCTTATCTCTTTCTATAATAACTTTAATCATCGATTTGAGACTCTTACCACACACTGAATGAGTCTTGAACCCTGCAATCCATAATCAAATACGAAACGACCGAATGCTAACCCAAAGCTATTATCGTCCAAGCTAGTACAAGAGAATCAATGACACATTTATACAATAAACACATAACACAATGTTGTTTCTACTTGTTAAATTTACATCCATTGTACAAAAAAGTCTCCTAATCCTCTTTGCGCCTTCGTTGGCATGATTATACATTCAATCAGCTTGAGGTTGGCCTGTGGTCATATTTGGCCTCTACACACACAATTTCCAATCTCCTCCTACACCCCTTCTTTCTTGCTTGTAGGATTACATAATTGATAAAAGGTTCATGAAACCAAAGTTGTTCCAAATCCAATAATTCCTCCCTAACAAACCTTAAGCCCCACAAAATCCTCAAGAGACTAACTTTAGAATTGTTGATTAAGGTTGGTTGTCATTGATGTCAACCCTTGAAGAAAGACCCATAGCACAAAGTTTTGGGAAATGGACCCAATAGTGTTTGATGTAAATATGACTTATTATTGTCTTATCATGATTGATAAGGTGTACAAAT
>ML803019.1:0-25015 GCA_009831015.1 Picea engelmannii
CACTCCCTTAGTCAGAAACATATGTTTATTTAATATCCTTGGAGATGTTTACTCACAAAATCTTATTCCAAGGCTCTAAATCCTAAGCTAGTTTGTGCACCCTAGAAAATAAAATCGTTACTAATAAATTTTAAATTATAAGCGTTACTTTTAGTGGACTTTTTTACTCAAAAAGGTGCATTCGTGAAACTAATGATGTTATGACTCAGCAAGTAAAATAAATGAATATTAACACAATGCAAATCCCTAAATTCAATTCCTAATAAATGATATTCTTTTCAAAATGCAATTTTCAATTTAGTAGTTCTGCAATTCTAAATAAGATGCAATCTTTCTTTACATGTACTAAGATCACTGATAAAGACCATACATTCATGTTAGAATTTATCCATTGGTGAACCATACATTCATGTTAGAATTTCAACGTTGGTGAACCCTAAACCTACATTGACAGTTCCAGAATATCTAGAGGACATAATCAAAGTATTATACATACCTAAATGGTGATTTCTCAATTTAGCAATCGAACATGCAACAAAAAAACTGAGGTGGTGATCAACATCATGCCTCATACATGGCGAATAAAAATGTTGTTGTAAATTTGCAACTATATTTGATGTGACAAAATGCCCAACCAACTTCAATAAATGAGATTACCAAATCAACAAATCCCTGGGTTCACTTGCAAGTGAGCACATCCTATCAAGTCAATACAAAAGATCTTTATTCATATGAAAATCAACTGAATTAATAATAAGTCTTGTGTAGGTAGTGTGGCATCCTTATTGAATGGTTTCATAAACTTTCACAAAATTTATGTGTTTATTGTAGAATTCTTGCTAGTGTTCTATATCACACCTTTTTGTGTTAAGAACCACTGTGAATGCTATTGGTGGTCGACTCGAATAATAGTCTACATTTTTATCTCTTCAATGCAAATGTTTGATAACTAATTGGAATTTCTATAAGAAATTACATTTCATATGTGGTTTGTTCTAAATTTTTCTCTAGGTCTGTAGTGGCTTATGGTTGGATTGAATAAAAATTTATTTTCCCTATACATAGTGTCTCCACTAGTGAACTACTTAAGCAATGGAGCACATGTCTCTATCACAACTTCAAAAGTTGTGGATTGCGTCATTGAATGTCTCTAAGTAAAACACAATGGAATGACATTGTTGTGTCATAAAAATACCTATCCCATAGTCATATGCATCATCTTCTATATCAAAAGGATGAGAAACATATAATAGTGCAAGCATAGGTGTAGTGCATAGCTTCAACATCTTCACTTCTTGAAAAACATGTTGTTGCACATTGGTCTAGATGATGAAGCCTTTTTTCCTCAAATTCCTTCTTAATATTAACACCGTAGGGTTGAACTAGTGAAGGAAAGAAAGGTGAGAGAAAACAACTATTATGAGGGAGGGTGAAATTTGGAAATACTAGCCTACAACTAGTGAGGGTATTAGAGGTGGAATTATCGCGAGGAGATATGAAGTGATGATGTTAAAATGAACCATCAAAGGCATTGATGATGATGAGGTGATATTATCAATATTTTGAAAAGGAACCGTTGAAGGAACTAATATTAATTGTAAGGTGACATTAGTGAGGGAATGTGCCATTGATTCTAGTTGAAAGGCATTGTTGAAGGCATGAGGTGAATATGTTGGCATGGGGATGGAAAAGGAACCATAATTTTCTTATGGATATGGTGAACCATACATTCATGTTAGAATTTATCCATTGGTGAGCTCTATACTATATCTATTCTCTTCAATATGCTTCATATTTTCAAAGTTACACATTTGGATCAAGGCACACTGTCTCTTACTTGGTATATGATTCAAGGGAACCATAACTTATTAGAGCCATATTCTCTCAAACATAGCTAAAAAATGGGAATTTTGAAGTGTTCTATAAAAATTGAAGCTAGCTCTACAATATGAAGGGATGTTGATGTTGGATTACGAGGAGGGGGGTGGGGGGTGAATCAGTAATAGCATAATTATAATCATTTTTATTCAAATGTTATATCAATGTAGAATTGTTATCCAATAATGAGAAGTAAGAAATAAATAATCACACACATACACAGTACACCAGTGTTTTACGTGGAAACCCAAATCAGGAGAAAACCACATAATGTTTTTTCTTATATGTCTTGAAGAATTACATTCATTGGAAGCATCAAATTCCTTTGTTTTCTAGCTGCAACTGGAAGGAGGCTCTAACCCCCTAGTTTCTCAGAATACAACCTGAGGGAAGCTCCAACTCCCCAATTCTCTGGCTACAACCAGAAGGAGGCTACAACCCCCTATGTTCTCTAGCTACAACTGGAAGGTGGCTACAACCGAAAAGTGGCTACAACCACCTGTCCTTGCCGTGTCCTGCCACCCTGAAGTAGAAGTATAATGATGGAACCACTATCACAATATCACTGTGAGATATACTATTGTAAACCTGTACAAATAAATATGAACCATGCATCAACCATGCATCAACCTGTACCTCAACCTGTAATCAACATGTACCATAAACAAGTGCATCAACCTCAACCATGCACCAACCTGTACCAAACAACCTGTAATCAACCTGTACCATAAATAAGTGCATCCAACCATGTACCAAGTATGTACCAATCATGTGTCAACTACTCATCAAATATGACTCCTCAATATGTACCAACATCATCAACTATACACCTCATGTATGTGCCAACTCATCAACTACTTGTCTCAACCATGTACTCAACATGTACCTCAACCAAAATCCCTCATCAATTTCATCATCCAAGTCTGATTTGTAGCTCTGTAATATACCCGGTGTATATGATCACATTCCTGCAAACCTTCCATAACTTTAACAACAAGATACTAACATTTTCATCAAACTTTTCTTTAGTCTCACATGCCTAGGTTTGGATTAGTCAACAACCCTAACTTGAAGTAATCATAACTTTGAACCTGTAATGTATAAACATCTGAAAATGATACAAAATTTTCTTCAGTGTGTTTTATGCAATTCCTCTAGGTGTCACTACTTGGAACCTCTTAGAAAAGGATTTATAGAAAAAATGGCATACCTTGCTGAATTCTGGTTTATTCTAGAGAGCGACCTTGTAGAGCGTGCCCCGCATGAAATATTCATTGAATTGATCTAAAACTATTAAAAATAATACTAAAGAATGTACCATAACCAACACATTTGGTCTCACTGAATTTGGATCTTTTATGAATAAGTTATGATGTTTTTACCTGAAACACCTGCTTTTGACTAGTTTCAGGACTAGCCACAAACCCTATTTTCCACGCAGTGTAACTCCCAAAATACAACGACCCACAAGATGATTTTTTTACCACAGGTAATTGGGTATGTTTTCTCTATGGAATAAAAATTTCACGGTCTGAATCTTTAAATAAAAAATGTTATAGCAAAAATGGTGAGATGACCTGTAAATAACATACCTTAGAAAGAACCATCAAAAGAATTTATCCTTCCTTGCATTTCAGCCTTCTTTTATTCACCTTCCCTCAAAAATTCGGCTTAGATATCCTTGTTTACCTCAGACATATATATATATATATTCAATATTCTCAAGTGTAATTAAAATGAGAGAGCCTTGCCTCTTATTTATACTCTCCAAGTAGCTTCCTTAAAAACATCTTCTAGGTCACTTGGCCCACTTTCGTTATTTTAGGGTTAACCCACTTATAATTTCTCCATTAAATTTATTATTTAAATAATTTGTTTTGTAGCACTTTGAATTATAATACATTCATCACTTCACTTTATTAATTACCTTTCAAAATCTCTTAAACCACTTTGACTAGTTTGACCTTTTGGGGCTTTTAGATGACATATGAGGGTCCTCCAACTTCATAAGGCCATAACTCTCAAACCGTGAAGAGTTATGTGACATTCCACATACCACCAGAAATGGAACAACATGTAATATCCATATATAATAGTATTACCTTTAAATATAGCAAAAATCATACTGTTATCCATCAAAATAACTTGGGTCCATTACCCAAACCTGGGTTCTCCAGCTTCACATGGTCATAACTCTCTAACCGTGAGGAGTTATGTGACTTTCTACATACCACTGGAAATGGCATGAAAAGAACTATCCATATAGGATAGTTTCCTTGACAAATTCACTATCCTTCATCTCATTATTCCACAATTAATCATGGGTTATCTTACTCCGCAAAGCGTCTTCCCGTGAGGGCTTTCACCATAAGGGGAGCACTTTGGAGTTCATCCATATTTAATTCTTATCAACCATGACAAAACAGTAATGAGTCATATTTACATCAAACAAATAGTAATTGAAGACAAGAAAAAACTAAGCATACCGATTTTAAAAAAAAATTGTCTTAGGGAAATCATGTAAGAAGAAACAAAAGAAAAGGTCAATCAATCCCAATTTTTAGGGTTATGACACCAATAAAAAACATGGAAAACATTGAATCATAGGGAATTTGTAAGAAAGGAAAAAATTGAATGTATTTACTTACAAAAATGAAGGGGAAATATTATATGATTCCAACCTTCTCTGTTAAAGAAAACTCATTATATTGTGTACTCGAAACAAATTAAGGATCCCTGTCATACCTTAACTTTTCCAACCATTTTTATTTTTTGTCATGATGACTTAGAAGAAACCTCCACATCTTGATTCATCATTTCCTTAATATATCATCGAAGTGGACACAACATAATTTCTTCCTTCACCTTTAGCATCAACACCTCCTCATTGAGTTTGCATAGGATGCCTATTTACCCCTTAATTGTTTGGTTGAGAAAATGGTTTCACTTCATCAACAAGATGGCACTAGGTTAGAAAAAAACAAGGCAACATGTGACACATGTTTTGAGGATTATAAGGTGAGACTACAAGTGGGGTTGAGGAAAGGAAACTATAATAGAAGGTGGCATACATTAAGGGATGTGATTCGTCAACCTAAGGATAAGAAATGGTAGAAAGGTAAAGGTGGCCTATACATGTCAAAAGGGAGCGAGCAATTGAGATTAAAGTACATTGTTAAGTAACAAATACGAGAGTTGTTATTGATTCGTAAACCATTGATGGAAACAAAATTGTAAAGGCTAAGACATGGGTGTGAGTTATTGACAATGGGATAAGTAATGTTGTTGTTTTTGTCCATTACTGTTAAGGATTTTTTAGAGTCTCTTGATCATGTTGGTGATAGTCTATATGTCTTGTCTTGTCTTGTATATTATAGTCTTGAGTTGTGAATATTATTCTCAACTCTGTTGGATCCATGTATCTATTTTTGTTGGAGTTTAATGGAGGGGTACTAATATTTAAAATTGAGCTTCTATGTCTATTTCACATGGATGATGTTTATTTGTTATTAGATATATATTATATGGTGAAGAATGACCCTTCCCAGGTTTTAATTAGTCATGTCCTTAAAAGATAGGATAATTGAAGGTTGGAATAATGAAATTTTTGTTGAAGTAGTTTCAATGGCACACTATGTTATATTACATGTCCTCGTGTTATCTTAAGGTTTTGGCAAGGTATCTCAGGTGATACCTTCCTTGTAACAAGGGATTGATATGCCAATACTATGCTACAATGCCTATGTTGAACACTTAAGTGGACCCTAGTCTATTTCTCAAGCCAACATTTGGTTCAATTGTAAAGACCCAATCTTGCTAAATGTGAGGCCTTTGTAGTATGGAGGATTGATCATAATAGGAGTTAGTAGGGTTTTAGCGGAAGTGAAAGTAATTAATACTAATATTTATACGAGTAGTATCTAAAACCCAACGACAAAACCAATGTCAAAAGGTTTTTTTTTCCATACACTAGTCATCAACATGACATAGGTCCAAGTTAGTTTTATGCTTCAAATCCTTTAATTTTCAGTGAAAGGTGATGATGATGAAGAATAGAATTAGATTTTATGTGAAGCCAACTAGAGTGCCAAGAATATAATGACTTTGAAACAATGTTGGTCAAATTCCAAACATCCTTGAAAGGTTGGGATTTGAAATGGTACATGAAGTATGTGCATAGTACCCCTTTATGTATTCTCAGAACCTTTAACAAACTGTAACAAGACTTCATCACATAATTCAAAAATCCTAAGACTAAACAACAAAATTGCATTGAAATTTTGGACCCGTTGATTTCTCTACACAACTGGGCCCATTAGCAAAACTTGGGACCTACATGAGGAGGTAAGCTGACAAAAGAAGGATTGGTAAGAGGCCCATCGACCCTATTGTGCATAATGTTTTTAAGAATATTTCAAGAAAAAACCTAAGCATACCGATTTTGGTGGCATCATTGTTGGTGCTTTGATCAAATCCCCTTTGAATCTGATCAAATCCTCCTCTCTACCCTAACCTCCTCCGCATGCACTCCTCTTCGTGTGACCTACCTCCTTTGCGTGCCCTCCTCTATACCCTAACCTCCTCTCCTTCTCCTAGCTCGTACAACCAGCTATGACCTCCTCTATACTAATCTCACCTCGACCTTCTCCTAGCTCGCGCAACCAGCTATGACCTCCTCTCTCCTTCTCCTCCATATAGCTCATGTGCAGGGATCTCACTTGATCGACCTTCTCCTGCAGCTAGCTCGTGCGTAGGGATGAAATGGGTCTTCTCTTATAGCTAACGCTCTCCTTCTCCTCCAGCTAGCTCACGCACGAGGATCTCACCTGATCAACCTTATCCTCCAGCTAGCTCGTGCACATGGATGAAATGGGTCTTCTCCTCCGGCTAGCTCACGTGGGGATTAAATGGGTATTTTTTTTTTTTTTTTTCAAATTTTGTTTTGTTATTTTATTTTATTTTGTTATTGTTATTCTTATAGTTATATATAATATAATATATATAATGTATTCCTTGTTTAGGGAGAGGGATGTATTTAATCACACATTAACCTATAATAATGTGAAAGATCAAGTAGACATTCTAACATTTCACATATGGGTAGATACATTCTTAAATGTTTCTTAAAAATGAACTTTACATGGAGAGATCTATGAGATGGGGAATTTGAACATGGACATCCCAATCTAGTCTTACACGATAATTTGGAATGGTTTAATTGGATTGTATTGTCATATAAGAACTTCAAAAATTATAACTATATAGTCTTAACATTCATGTATACATTCCTACTTTGGATGATTATCTCTTGCATAATGAAGGTAAGAAACATGTCAATCTTTAGTATTTTAGTATTCCATCCACTAAGAAAGGTAATAAAAAGGTCTCTAGTATTCCATCCACTAAGAAAGGTAATAAAAAGGTCTCTAGTATTCCATCCACTAAGAAAGGTAAGAAAAAGGTCAATGAGGAGGATGTGTCTATTGGGGAAAAAATTCATAAGGTGTGCATATGTGAGTACATGGCCTTATAAAGAGTCCCACATCATCAATGAAATAGGGTTCTTTGGCATGAGCTATCATAGTGTCATCTCCACAATGAGAAATTCTATAAGGAAGAAAATTATAACACGGGTACTAAATCATACATTATATCCTTTAGGAAAGATCCATAATATTTTGAGATCCAAGATTGGAGTTATTTTTTCTTTATCCATAAGCCACATGGAGGAAACCTTCTTAATGTAAAAGGATGACCAAATTGAGGGTTTACCTAAGAAAAAACGATTCTTAAAGGGGGTGGCCTTCCCATGAGAGGAGGATCCTTTAAGGATGTTGATATGTTATATCTACATGTTGAAACCCTCAAATACTAGTCAATAAGGGAGTAACGTTATATGGCATTGAAAGAAATTCAATACTAATAGCTTGTTTGAACAACCATGGATGAGTATAAAAAATCCTAGATTCTATCATGGTTCTAGGGTTACTTCAAACCTTACACTACCTAATCAAATATGGGAAGAGATATTAATGTATTTCATAATAGTATTACCAAAAGTAGAAGATAAGGATCCAATTTGTTTGGTTGGGGATAGACTCAAAAAATTATGGAACTCAAAGTTGATACACTACAAGCCAATTGGAAATTTTTTTTATGAATGAAATTCATAGGCTTTGTGGATTTGATAAGGTAATAGGAAGTGGGAAAGATCCAAAATTCATAAGAAAATTTTGGAAGGGTTTATGGAATATAATAGGAACAACATTATCCATGACTTCAAGATATCATGTGCAAACACATGGTCAAACTAAAATATTTAACTAATGTTTCAAGGATTATCTTCACTGCTATTCTTCAAGCATAAAAGAATCAATGGGTTAAGTGTATTCCTCTAGCAAAATGGTGGTATAATATGACCTATCACATAGCTATTAGTATGTATCCATTTCAATGTCCTTTTTTATTTCCATCTCCTAGTAATGCATCATATTTTGAAGGCCATACCGAAGTATAGGTAGTAAACTCACATATTGAGAAGACTTGAGAAACTTTGCAAATAATTAAATAAACCCTTCAAATGTCCTAGAATATGATGAAGTAGCAAGTAGATAAACATTATTATAGTGAAATAAAATTTGAGGTGGGGGATTGGTTATATATGTGGCTCCAACCATATAAGTAATTCGATGTCAAACAAAAGAACAATAAAAAACTAGCTCCAAAATTTTATAGACCCTACAAGATCCTTTGCAAGATCATAGAAGTGGCTCATGAGTTAGTGTTGGGCCCGAGATATGATAATTTTCATGACTGTTATTATACACTTTTTCCATATGTATATATGTATTTTTCATCTTTGAAGGATCATTTTGAAGAATTTGATGATAAAATGGTATGATCGGCATAAGGTACATGTAATTCATGTTTAATGATTAAATCAAGTTTAATCCATCATGTTTTATGATTTCCAAGAGTTAATTCATGTTTTTCTACTATTACAGGACAAAACACACCATGTTTCTAGTTCTAGCACTTGATTCGACACTCGTTCCAACACTCATTCTGGTACCCGATCCGACACTCATTCCAACTCTCAGTATTGCACAAAAATGCAAGGCAAGTTGGCGGTTATGGCATTGGCAGATAGTGATGGACAAATTGGGCACATGGGTTTTCTTCATGATTTTCCCCTCCAGCTACTAATCTCCAGACAACTCAGTTTCAGTTGTCCAAAGAAGGCGATTATTGGCTTGCTCCATTTTGTCAGTTAGGGCATCATTTATTGTATTTTTCCGAAATTAGAAGTGGTTATACCCTCCTATGGTCGACCACTTGGGTTGTAAGATTATAAATATTGATAGGATGGTCATCAGATTGTTAACCAAGTAGAAGAGCCATTAGATTAGAGACAAATTTGTTTTTCTCTGTTTTGGTATTTTACATTGCCAGAATTGTGCCAGAACTACATTTTCAAGCTTTAATGGTGAATTTGCCTTGTTAAGTTTGTGGTGTGCTTGTAGGAGGTGGCCACAACTTGCTGGGGGGCCCACCAGCAGTCTGGTGATTGTTCTTATGTTATTTATTCATTTCTTAATTCAAATTGCTCTTTCTTATTTCTTGATGTTTTTATTTAATTAATTAGTTTATTATAGCTCACTGTTTTACTTCTTTTTTGCAATTTAGATGATGATTTGTGTTAGTATGTGTTGATTTTATAGATTAGGAATAGGCTTGCAAGTCTCTATACTAACCCTATGTGCAATTAGAAAGTCTCTCTCTCTTTATACTAACCATGTGTGCAACGTACATGTTAAATGATGCTTTCTTTTATAATTTTATAGTCAAGTTTAGAACAGATTTTTAATTAGAACAGAACATAGTTTTAATTTGGGTTTTCTTCTGACAAGGATTGATGGATGGGTAGATTTACTTCTATTTTTTATAGTTTGCTTATCTTAGTTTTACATAGATTTCATTTACTTAGTTATTGGTTAATGTAATTGTCAATTTACTTCTTAATATCTTAGTTTAATTTCTTTTTTAATTCATTTTCTTTTCATAGTTTGAATGGTTAAAATAGACATAGTATAGTTTTATTTCACGCAATTTCCTTTCTTAGAATTAAAGTGCAATTGAATTTCTTAGTTAATGAATGAATCTAGTTTGCTTACATAGTGTAGAATTGGAATAGTAACCTCATTATGTTGTTGATGGTTAATACATGAATATGAAGGGTATTTAACATTATCTTTGTCATGGATAAATTCTCCTTAGATTGTTTAATTCGTACCTTTCATTTTTCCATTGAGATTAGTGTTGAGTTTATACCGTTGGAATTGTCCTTTGTTGTCATGTGTCATCAAGATATCATTCGTCACCACTGAAGCCATTCACACAAACACTAGCATTACATTTGAGTGTTTCATAGACTAAAGATAGTTTCTTGCTTTGTAGACTAGAAGAGATAGTTTCTTTCTTTCATAGCTTAGACAATAGTTTTATTGCTGCTATAGGATAGATAGACTTTGCTTTGATAAATTAGATAGTAGTTTGCTTATCATAGATTAAAAATTAGTTGTTAATCTTTCTTTCTTTCAATAGAATAGATTTCCTTTCATGCATTGAATTGAGCATTTAGATTTCCTTTTAGGCATTAGAAATAGTTTTTCATTAGGCATTTAGTTCACTTGCCTCTTAGGCTAGATAGTTGTTCAATGAGAAGTTTTACTTGCAGTAGTTAGTTGCCTTTTCTTACTTGTCTTTTTCTTTAGTAGGTTAGTTAGGTGCCTTTGCTTACTTGTCTTTTTCTTTAGTAGGTTAGTTAGGTGTCTTTTCTTACTTGTCTATTTTCTTTAATAGGTTAGATAGATGCTTTTGCTTACTTTCTTATTTATTTGCTTTCATAGGGTAGTTTCTCATTGTATGTAGGTTGGCAACTTAAAGAGGTTTTCTTTTTTCATTTGCTTATTATGCTTAGTAGTTTGATTTTTCTTATTGTTGAACTAGTTTTCTTTACATAGGGTTTTACTTGCTTTCTTAGGAACCATCCATCGATCCTTGGCCCAAAAGTACTTAGGTTACCTAGTTTCATTTTTATTAGTAGGGTTTGCTCATTAGATAACTTTTCTTGAGTAGATTAGCCTTAGATAGCTGCCTTCCTTAGTTAGACTATAATCCTACCAACTTTCTACCTTTGGCATATATTTTTCTATAACTCTAAGTTTACTTACCCCGAGTTGAAAATTTAATTGAGGGTTTTTACTGTGTTTTTAGTGCATATAGAACACCCATCATTTTTGGCACCGTTGTCAGGGAGTTGTCTTAAGGTAAGAAGTAGTTAGGCAATAGATCATTCCTAGACCTTAGCATCAGATTGGTGCCGGGGGAACTTTAAGATGAGAGGTAAGAACCTGCGCATATGCTATAGCAGGTTCCCCCAAACCCAATGGTAGTTTTTCCTTTTGTTTTTGTTTACTTTCATGAATAGGCCTAGAGACCCAAAAGGTAGATACGTTAAATCTAAATCAGACCTTACAACCAAGGTTCCTTCCGACCTTTTTGGGGGAAGGAACATTCCACTCATAAGCTCCGTAGACCAATACCGAAAAGCAGGAGCTAGCTCAACCCATAGCGCTAAAGTAGTCTCTAAATAAAATAAAACATGGAGCACTATAGAACAAAAAAATTGAAGCACCAGTAGTATTGGGGCAAGAGGCAAGACCACTCGAGCCTTCCACATAACCAAACAATGCAAACTTTAATTTTACACCACCATCAGGAGATCCTAACTTTTTGGACATCATCTTTGTGTGAACCAAGTTTTATCAAATGGCAAGATGAACTCAGAAGCAACCATTAGCTTGAGGGAACTTTCTCAAATCTTAGCAACAACCGGGATTTCTTCTTTTCAAGAAGAACATATTTTGGCAGAAACCAAGAACTTTTCTACCTCTCTGGAAATACTAGAAGAGTCAATGTCCTATGAGCTACAAAATGATTTTCCTTGCCAAAATGAGAAGGAAGCTGAAAAATTATGGACTACATCCAATGGAGAGAAATCATTAAGACCTAAGATTGAGGAGTTCTCAACATCCATCTCAGCAGATCCTTTATGTACTTCAGAAATCAATCATTGAGAAGAAAAGGATCTGCATAGCATGATGAAGGAGAGCATAGAAATTACTGTTGATGAACATCAAGATTACATTGAAGTTTGGTTTCAAGAGGTCATCAGGCCACAATACTATTGTCTTCTTCAACACCTTCTGATTCCAAAACAAGTAGGTTGGTTGGTTCTTCATATCTAGGTAATCACTGTGATAACTTTTTCATATATGGATATGAGTATGTTTCTTATCTTGCTCTGCACATGGTTACATTGGAAGAGTTCTTACACTTGAATAAATATTTTCCCTTTATTTTTAGGTAGGGTAGGATAGTAAATAAGAGCTGCATATTGTTAGTTGCAGCCTGCTTAGAGTCTAATGCAGCCTCATTTTACATTTTCTTTTAAGAACTATGAGATACATGTTCCTATGACTTGATCTCATTGATATCATTAGTTTATTATATTTTAGAGTGTGGTTTTCGTAAACAATTTTAGAGATCTTTGTAGGTATTTATTTCACCAGGAGTAGATAGTTTCAAGGAGATATAAAAGAAGATTTTTTCTTCAAAACATTGCTATACTTGAACCTTGTTGTCTGCTAAGAATCAAATGAATAATGACTTGCTATAATTAGCCATGTTTTTGCAAAGACTTTCATCTTCTTTTTCTCAAGGCATCTTAAATAGCAGTTGCTCTTGAACCTTCACCATTATATAAGGAAGTGACACTGTAACCATCAATCTTAGAGGTCTCTCGTACATTTTTTCCAAGAAACCTGAGTAAGTGATTCAAGTGTCTTTATCAAAGAGTAACAAGGAGGTATAATTAGCGGTTAGTCATGGAAACACCACAATAACTACAAGGGAAGAAGGTAAGTTGAGCCTAGGGATACCTTTCTATTCTTTCTCAATGGTACCATCCACTACACACTAAATAGATTGATTATATCATATCTTTAGATAGGCCACGTCCTCTTAAGTACCCCTTACATTGGGACAATCACTAAGTAATATAACGGAAAGTCATCCTCTAACATAAATACCATCCCAATTGAAAAAAGAAGAGAAAGAAAAATTTGTTTTCAGAGTTGTTCCCCCATATTCTCGCATAAGAAATCTTATACTAAAATCTTAAAGGATGGAGGGCCAGTCTCTGAGGGTTTAAGAGGCTAACCCATCGAGATACTGAATAGGTCTACTGGCAGCAGGTACCGACCTGTGGTATGACTATTTAAACCCGTCGGAGTACTGAACATGCTTGCTGACAGCAGGGCATTCTACCTAGCGAGGATGGTAATCTGCCAAAAATAAATAATAAATTTAAACTTGTCCTGATGTACGACATTACTTGTAGACAAAGCTGACATGAAGTATGTATGGTTAAGATAAGGTTAATGAACTCCATAAACTTTCCATTGGGAACTAAATCTGAGACTATATTGAAACTCTCTTGCCTACCTCTTCTTATCTATATATAGGATCTCTTATCCTATAGGTGGGGCCATCTTCTAACCTTCTCATCAGACCAATCTGTGAAATTTATCTTTACACTTTACAAATTGTAAATCTTTGGCTATTGGGAGAACTGACTGGTTTCCTATATTTTTTATTGTGAGGTGTCATAATACTTAGGTGTGGGGGAGGGGTTCATGAGTTGACAAATGATAACATTGCCTAGAAGAAGTAAATATTTGTAAAAAATCATGTATTGTTTTCATGATACAGGTTATTACAGCATCAATGATTTTATTTTGAAGTGCTAAACTCCTGTGTGTTATAAATTGTTGTATATGTCCTTCACAGACCACTCTATTGGTTTAGTTTTATTACAGGTTGTTCGTTATAGGTTTGACATTACATATGCAAGTGGATTGAGTGAGCATGGTGGAAAAATCAACAACAATGAAACACTCTTAGCCTACCTCAACTCCTATTCACTATGTTCATGGCCTATGAGGAATCAATTTCCTCAGCCACAAAGATCCCAAGAGTTGGAGATCATTGATTTAACCACCACCAGTTTCCAAGAGAAATCTATAACAGGGTTTTCAAAACCAAATTTCAGAACATCTCTGGAGATAAGGGATACTCCAAGGAGTGGATAAAGAGGAGTTAATCAACCCTCTCATAGTCATCACCAGATTGATTACATGTGAAGGTATATATTCCATCTTTAAAGCCTTTCAATTTCGATTATTAGCTCACTTTCAGTTCCATAAGCCATTGTAACTTTCCCTTTTACTTATTAAAGAGTCTTGAGAAGATGTCTTCCCAAGTGAGGAAGGATGTAACCAATCCCCATAAAAACCTATTTTACCATGACCTTATCAAACTACTTGTCTTAGACGAGTTGGAAAAACAGGAGAAAGCATGGGATGAGTTCATTTACCAATTTTCAAACCCTCATCTTACAATCAAGACTATCAAGAAGACTCTTGATCTAGGGACTGTTACTCCACCTAAACCCTCATGCTCAAGCTATTCCTTCACCGGACCAAAAGTCCATGAAAATTGTTGATAACCCTGCAACCTCATCAGGAAAGAAGACCAAGAAGCCTATTTCTAATTCATGGCACGAGGATGTACCATATTTTCAGTCTGGGGGGAGTTTTCCTGAGCTAAAAATGCTAAGCATTGCCCATTTGTATAGCAAACCCATGAGAAGAGGAAGTAGGATTTCTGTCAAAATTATGTCATACTGTCTTTTTACAATATCTTGGGATATTATATCAACAGTTGTTTGTATTGGTATGCTAAAATTATATACTACTGACATCATTATGTGTGTTATAATCTTGATGTGCATTTTTTTATACTTAACTACTCTTTGTGACAAATACAGAGCAATAACAATTGTTAAATACTTACTGCCATCTGTATTACAAGCTTATGAAAAGAGGAACAATTGTTTGAATTATTATAGATCGATGAAAGGAAATAAAAATTCTCCTGATTCACCATGCCTACCAATATAAACCAAGCCTTTTGTTAGTATTTTTCAGTTTGTCAGTCACCCGTGATCAAATTTACTCTTTCATGTGATTGATAGGATTATTAGGTCAAATTGTTATATTTTCAAAATAAAATTCTCAAATACAATTTGACATCTCTTGGTTGTAAAATGGTCATTTGTGTGTCTAGGTGTCATTACTACTCCCTCCACTCATCCAAGGTCATAAATTCTCATCATGATCATGTCAGCCTTCCTTGTCATAAATTTTCAAATGATTGTCTTGGTCAAAGTTCAACTTAAAAATTGGTTTTTGAATTAAGGAAGATGAATTTGATAGCAGTGAAAGCGGTTTTTGTCAATAATAGACCAAGAAACAAAAACATCCTTCATTTTATGCACAGGTGTTATTGTTTGAGAGAAATCCCCCAAATACAGTCACTATAGGAGGGTTTCTGCACATTTGGACAACTTGACTCGAAGTTAGTTTTTCAGAGGTTTGGAGAGGGAATTTGCAGTTCTTGATGGTTCCATTGTGTATAAGACATCATAAAATTTCCACCCATACCATTTTCAGCCCAAAATTCCTCTAGGAATGCCTCCAACATTTCTATCAAAGACCACGCTGCGTTTCTGCTAAGAGCACACTGCGCTTCTGCAAGTTTTGAGTAACCAACTTCAAGCTGGGATTCTGAGCCAATGTGAAAGTAATTTTGAAACTTGTAGGAGGATTGTGTTCATAACATACCAAAAAAAAATAACCTCTCTCAGTTTTGGAATATAATGTATGGTTTGGGATATATACTATCTTCTTAGAGGCCCATGCTTTCAGAAAATAAAACACTCAGTTTTTTTCCTATTTTAGTCATATTTTCTTTTTGTGTTTTCCTAATAACAGGGAAGGAGTTTTTGAAACCCAAGAGAGTTTTTTATGAAGGACATATTAAAAAACAATAAATTCTCTTAGTTTATAAATATAAGTTATGGTTTTGGATATATTCAATTCTCTTAGGGGCTTATTTTTTCAAGAAATAAAGCACTTTGTTTTTCTTGTTTTAGTCATGTTTTCTTGCATGTTTTCCTAACAACTGAAAGTGAATATTTGAAAAGAGAGGTTTTTGTCAAAAACATATTAAAAAACAAAAACATCTCTCATTTTTTACACATGTTTTGTTGTCTTGTAGTTATAGGTGTCACTTTGATACATATTTTTTACAAGTCTTCCAAGCCAGAATTGTTGCACTTATGGGAAGTCACTTTTGGAACTAATTTTGCAGAGGTAAAATTGTTGTTTTGCATGGTTTAAAGGATCAAGGGTATAATATACATCTCAAGGCTTCCTCACATGTCATCAGGAGCCTCCAAAAACCCCAAACCCTCCAGTTCAAACTTAGAGAGCATGAAAAACATTGAGTTGTCATTTACGCCATGATAACATTGTCCTACAAGCCAAGATGAATTCTCTACAACGTTAGGTTGATGATATTAACTGCCACCAATAATAGTCTCTGGATGCAATTGAAACACCACGAAAATCCTAAGTCAAAATCTCTTGGGCAAGAGGGAGAAGCTTCTAAAGCTAATCCACCCCCTCCTTCGCAAGTTTAGTCATAAAGGGCAATTTCTTTTTGTTTGTAGTGGGACCTGCAAAATCTTAGGTGTGGGCCAAGGGTAATGTTGGGCCCGAGATATGATCATTTTCATGATGGTTATTATACACTTTTTCCATATGTATATATGTATTTTTCATCTTTTGAAGGATCTTTTTGAAGAATTTGATGATAAAATGGTATGATCGGCATAAGGTACATGAAATTCATGTTTAATGATTAAATCAAGTTTAATCCATCATGTTCTATGATTTCCAAGAGTTAATTAGTGTCTTTCTGTTGTTACAGGGAAAAACGCACCATGTTTCCAGTTCCGACACTTGATCCGACACTCGTTCCAGAACTCATTCCAACACTCAGTATTGCACAAAAACGTAAAGCAAGTTGGCGGTTATGGCATTGGCGGCCACTGATGGACAAATCGGGCACATGGGTTTTCTTCATGATTTCCCCCTCCAGCTACTAAGATCTAGAAAACTCAGTTTATGTTGTCTAAAGAAGACGATTATTGGCTTGCTCTGTTTTGTTAGTTAGGGCATCACTTATTGTATTTTTCCAAAATTAGAAGTAGTTCGACCCTCCTGTGGTCGACCACTTGGGTTGTAAGCTTATAAATGCTGATAGGATGGTCATCAGATTGTTAACCAAGTAGAAGAGCCAATATATTAGAGACAAATTCATTTTTCTCTGTTTTGGTCTTTTACATTGCTAGAATTGTGCCATAACTGTGTTTTCAAGCTTTCATGGTGAATTTGCCTTGCTAAGTTCGTGGTGTGCTTGTAGGAGGTAGCCACGACTTGCTGGGGGGGGCACCAACAGTCTGGTGATTGTTGTTATGTTATTTATGCATTTCTTAATTCAAATTTCTCTTTCTTATTTCCTGATGTTTTTATTTAATTAATTAGTTTGATGTAGCTTACTGTTTTACTTCTCTTTTGCAGGTTAGATGATGATATGTGTTAGTATGTGTTGATTTTATAGATTAGGAACAAGCTTACAAGTCTCTATACTAACCCTGTGTGCAATTAGAAAGTCTCTCTCTCTTTATACTAACCCCGTGTGCAACGTAGATATTAAATGATGTTTTCTTTTATAATTTTACAGTCAAGTTTAGAACAAATTTTAATTAGAACAGAACACAGTTTTAATTTGGGTTTTCTTCTGACAAGGATTGATGGATGGGTAGATTTACTTCCAGTTTTTATAGTTTGCTTATCTTAGTTTTACATAGATTTCATTTACTTAGTTATTGGTTAGTGTAATTGTCAATTTACTTCTTAATATCATAGTTTAATTTCTGTTTTTAATTCATTTTCTTATCATAGTTTGAATGGTTAAAATAGACATAGTATAGTTTTATTTCACGCAGTTTCCTTTCTTAGAATTAAAGTGCAATTGAATTTCTTAGTTAATGAATGAATCTAGTTTGCTTACATAGTGTAGAAATGGAATAATAACCTCGTTATGTTGTTGATGGTTCATACATGAATATGCAAGGTATTTAACATTATCTTTGTCATGGCTAAATTCTCCTTAGATTGTTTAATCCATACCTTTCATTTTGCCATTGAGATTAGTGTTGAGTTTATACTATTGGAATTGTCCTTTGTTGTCAAGTGTCATCGAGATATCATCTGTCACCACAGAAGGCATTCACACAACCACCAACATTACGTTTAAGTGTTTCATAGACTAAATATAGTTTCTTGCTTTGCAGATTAGAAGAGATAGTTTATTTCTTTCATAGCTTAGAAAATAGTTTTATTGCTGCTATAGGATAGATAGACTTTTCTTTGATAAATTAGATAGTAGTTTTCTTATCATAGATTAATAATTAGTTGTTAATCTTTCTTGCTTTCAATAGAATATATTTCCTTTCATGCATTGCATTGAGCATTTATATTTCCTTTCACACATTAGAAATAGTTTTGCATTAGGCATTTAGTTCACTTGCCTCTTAGGCTAGATAGTTGTTCAATGAGAAGTTTTACTTGCAATAGTTAGTTTCCTTTGCTTACTTGTCTTTTGCTTTAGCAGGTTGGTTAGGTGCCTTTGCTTACTTGTCTTTTGTTTTAGTAGGTTAGTTAGGTGTCTTTGCTTACTTGTCTATTTTCTTTAATAGGTTAGATAGGTGATTTTGCTTACTTGCTTATTTATTTGCTTTCATAGGGTAGTTTCTCATTGAATGTAGGTTGGCAAGTTAAAGAAGTTTGCTTATTATGCTTAGTAGTTTGATTTTGTTTATTGTTGAACTAGTTTGCTTTACATAGGGTTTTACTTGCTTTCTTAGGAACCATCCATCGATCCTTGGCCGAAAAGTACTTAGGTTACCTAGTTTCATTTTGATTAGTAGGGTTTGGTCATTAGATAACTTTTCTTTAGTATATTAGCCTTAGATAGTTGTCTTCCTTAGTTAGACTATACTCCTACCATCCTTCTACCTTTGGCATATATTTTTCTACAACTCTATGTTTACTTACCCCGAGTTGACAATTTAACTGAGGGCTTTTACTGTGTTTTTAGTGCATATAGAACACCCATCAGTTAAATTTTCCTTAAGTATTCATAAGGTTTTCCATTTTGGATGGACTATTTTAGTATAGATTAAACTTACAATACTAGATGAAGAAGGAACATTTGTTCCTAAACTAGAAGAATTTATAGGTTCATGATGTCTTTATCTTCAAAATAGAAAAATTACAGAGTACCTAATCAAGTGGAAGAACATGGATCTATAAGGAGATGCATGTGAAGATGAAAAATTTATGAAGAAAAACCATGAGTCAAAATATTTTTAAAGAAGGGGACTATGTGAGGGTCCTAAGCCACATTCACTATTATGATATTAGTTATATTTAGGTCAACATAGTGTGTACGATACATCATGCCACCTTTATCTCCTATTTATAAATCCAGGAGACCTATTTGAGTATTTGACTCATATTGTGCATTTGAACATATTGTAATTGGAGTCTATTCTCTCAAAGTGTCTTTTTATTTACTCATTCACTTGTTATAGGTGCGACATTACTAAAATTGGTGTCAATTGATGTTAAATGGGTTATTTGGTACGTAATAGTGTGCTCATTATGGAGGATAGAGAAGGATATAATCTTGTGTACTTTTGGGATGTGACTATAGGTGCCAAGGAGGGCTTACTAGTTTTAAGGCTAGCTTGTTGATGATCTTTGGTGGAGTGACTAGCTTTTGTTAGGAGTGATTCTTGGATAGGGGGAGTTTGTAGCTAGGTATTTCTTATGGTTTACCTAGATAGGGTTGGAGAGATTACTTGTACAATCTTGGATTGAGTTTTTGGTATGTATGTGTGCTTCATATTGTGTGTGTGTGTGTGTGTGTGAATTATTCAAGCGATCCAAATTTCGTGTAATTGTAGATTTGAATTTTTTTATCTTATGTTATATTCATGATTGAATAGATTCTAGTGTTGGTTATGCACGATGATTTGACATAACAGTGAGATAAAAAATTTAAGAAATTTAATACATATCTACAATATAAATAAGAATATATATCTTTTTAATAATATTCTATAATAAATAATTTTTAGATCTATTATATGTTTGGAGTGTTCCCTAGGGGATAAAACTTTGTGGTATTGAAATACACTTAATTAATATTTATATTCTTGGGATGAATTGTGAATTGGGATGAAGATAATACAATTATTTTCTATTGTAAATTAATATTTCAGATTTATCCCCAAGTTCAAATTTTCATTGATCCAGTCAAACCATGGGGGTTCTACAGTTGAAAGAAAATGATGGAATCCTTGCGTTGCATATTTTTTCTTGGATGAGTATAAAAAATACTATAATTTGTGAGTACGCCCATCACAAATTTCTTCCACCGACCCTGCATAATACTTAAATATATCATAACACCCATCACGATACTTAAGGATGTTTGATGTCCCCACATAATACTTAAGGAGGCTTTGATTATTGAATTACCAAGTCAATTTGATGTCACAGAAGCTTCAATTCACCCACCACAAATGTCATGCACCGACTTCACATAGTGAGCAGTGAATGGGGCCAATGTTGTAATTTCTTCAATATGTGCCTGTATGCATCAAAAGTTGACATGGTTAGACTAGACACATGCCTTGACGGTATGGGAGGGTTTAAAGACTCAAGGATGTATGATGTCCCCACATAATATTTGATATCATCCACATTTTCATCAACATTCATCATGTTGCACCTCTCATTGTCATCATTCATCATTTCCTTCTATAGAATCGTTGTCATAACTTATATCTTGAAATTTGACATGGAACTTCCAATACACCCATCACAAATTTCTTCCACCAAAACTGCATAATACTTAAGGATATCATAACACCCATAATGATACTTAAGAATGTTTTATGTCCCCACATAATACTTAAGGAGGTTTTGAATATTGAATTAACAAGTCGAGTTGATGTTGCAGAAGCTTCAATTCACCCACCACAAATGTCATGCACTGACCATGCATAGTGAGCAGTGAATGGGGCCAACGTTGAAATTTCTTCAATATGTTCTTGTATGCATCCAAATTTGACATGGTTAGACTAGACACATGCCTTGATGATATGGGAGGGTTTCAAGACTCAAGAATGTATGATTTCCCCACATAATCTTTGATATCGTCCACATTTGCATCAATGTTCATCATGTTGGACCTCTCATTGTCATCATTCGCCATTCCCTTCTATCGAATCGATGTCAGAACTATCTTGAAATTTGATATGGAACTTCCAATAAACCCATCATAAATTTCTTCCACTAAACCCACATAATACTTAAGGATATCATAACACGCATCACGATACTTAAGGTTGTTTGATGTCCCTGCATAATACTTAAGGAGAGTTTGATTATTGAATTACCAAGTCGAGTTGATGTCGCATAAGCTTCAATTCACCCAACACAAATGTAATGCACCAGCCCCACATAATGAGCAGTGAATGGGGACAACGTTTAAATTTCTTCAATATGTGCCTATATGCATCGAAATTTGACATGGTTAGACTAGAAACATGCCTTGACAGTATGGGAGGGTTTCAAGAGTCAAGGATGTATGATTTCCCCACATAATCTTTGAGATCGTCCACATTTGCATCAACATTCATCAGGTTGCACCTCTCATTGTC
This sequence comes from Picea engelmannii, assembly GCA_009831015.1. NCBI lineage: Eukaryota > Viridiplantae > Streptophyta > Pinopsida > Pinales > Pinaceae > Picea > Picea engelmannii. The sequence goes on from ML803019.1 coordinate 21,707, forward strand.
ATCATTTGTCTTTCCCTTCTATAGAATCACTGTCGGAACTTATATCTTGAAATTTGACATGGAACTTCCAATACACCCATCATAAATTTCTTCCACCGAACCTGCATAATACTTAAGGATATCATAACACCCATCACGATAATTAAGGATGTTTGATGTCCCCACATAATACTTAAGGAGTGTTTGATTATTGAATTACCAAGTCACGTTGACGTCACGGAAGCTTCAATTCACCCACCACAAATTTCATGCACCGACCCCGCATAGTGAGCAGTGAATGGGGCCAACATTAAAATTTATTCAATATGTGTCTGTATGCATCGAAATTTGACATGGTTAGACTAGACACATGCCTTGACGGTATGGGAGGGTTTCAATACTCAAGTATGTATGATGTCCCCACATAATATTTGCGATCGTCCACATTTGCATCAACATTCATCATGATTCACCTCTCATTTTCATCATTCATCGTTCTCTTCTATAGAATCGATGTCAGAACTATCTTGAAATTTGACATGGAACTTCCAATACACCCATCACAAATTTCTTCCACCAAAACCTCATAATACTTAAGGATCTCATAACACCCATCATGATACTTAAGGATGTTTGATTTCCTCACATAATACTTAAGGAGGGTTTGGTTATTGAATTACCAAGTCGGTTTGATGTCGCAGAAGCTTTAATTCACCTACCACAAATGTCATGCACCGACCCCGCATAGTGAGCAGTGAATGAGGCCAACATTGAAATTTCTTCAATATGTTCCTGCATGCATTGAAATTTGGCCTTGACGGTATGTGAGGGTTTCAAGACTCAAGGATGTATGATGTCCCCACATAATCTTTGAAATTGCCCACATTTGCATCAATGTTAATCATGTTGCACCTCTCATTGTAATCATTCTTCATTCCCTTCTATAGAATCATTTTCAGAACTTATATCTTGAAATTTGATATGGAACTTCCAATACACCCATCGCAAATTTCTTCCACCGAACCCACATAATACTTAAGGATCTCATAACACCCATTACGATACTTAAAGATGTTTGATGTCCCTGCATAATACTTAAGGAGGGTTTTATTATTGAATTACCAAGTCGAGTTGATGTCGCAAAAGCTTCAACTCACCCACCACAAATGTCATGCACCGACCCCACATAGTGAGAAATGAATGGGGCCAACGTTGAAATTTTTCAATATGTGCCTGTATGCATTGAAATTTGACATGGTTAGAATATAAACATGCCTTGATGGTATGGGAGGGTTTCAAGAATCAAGGATGTATTATGTCCCCACATAATCTTTGAGATCATCCACATTTCCATCAATGTTCATCATGTTGCACCTCTCATTGTCATCATTCATCATTCCCTTCTATATAATCGTTGTTGGAACTATCTTGAAATTTGACATGGAACTTCCCTTCTATAGAATTTTTTTCGGAACTTCCCTTGAAATTTCATAGGTCATTGTTTCCCATCATGTACTCTAGCCCTAGTATAATGTCTTTTAATAGTTGTTTCCTTTAAAATTTGACCAATCATAAAATTAAAACGAAATGAGAATGAGATGAGACAGTAGATAGAGTGGGTCTGTGAGTGATATTTGAGTATAAATATGAATGAATGAAATTCTCTTGGTTTCGAGAATAATTTATTCTCTACTAAATAAGGCCAAGCATGTGAATGTGGAAGCTCATATGGCCCCTTCCCCCCTCACATAGCTCTCAATTCCCCAATACCCAATCTATAAAATAGAAAACAAACAAAAGAAACATAATAATCATGCATAGAAACTAATAAAACAAAATTGAAATAGAACTTAAAAACATATAATTAACCCAAATAATTTTTTTTATAAAGAGAATAATTCGTACAAATTAAAATATCTAGTTACATACCTCATCGACCAATGCAACGTTTGTATCATCCTTCTTCTGTATCTTCTTCTTCATCATCCAACTCGACATTTGTATCATCATCTGGTTCATAAACAATGTTGAAAGGATTGATGATATCATCATCATCAATTTCATTTTCAAGCATATCTTCATCGATATCATCATCAAGAACTGGTCCATTGTCTCCTACGCCTAGTTCATCTTCTTCGTCTTTTTCATCTGTCAACCCATATTCTTCTTGCTTTAGCTCTGCATCATCCTCTTCATCTACATTATACTTTATTGGCCTTCCTCTTGTATCATATCTAACAACGAATGGTTGATCCCTCTTACTTGGAACCTTTGAGTAAAAGACTTGTTCACATTGAGTTGGAAAAACATAACGATCATTTTTTTTTCAAAAACTATTGTTTTAATAATCAGAAATCTGTTGGCATGCTGAATAACGGTTCTTTTCTCATCATTTTCATGCATTCGTAACATATACCATTTGACATCAAACAAAACTAATTTGAAGGAATTAGAGTCACACTCAATTATATCATTCAAAAACCCATAATATATATTTTCATATTCTCAAGGACATATGTCACTCCTAGAGGAAACATTAGTGACCTGGAATATTGCAGTTATCCCACTATCAAAATTTTTTCTAGTTTCATCCAAATTTTTGATGCGAAATTTGTGACCATTGCACCACATAGCCTTGTGGTGTTTCAACTGCAATATCCCAGACATGTAAAAGATGCATTGTCAATTAATAATAAACAAATTTATATAACTTGGAAAGTATAACATGAAAAAAACACACCTACAGTCACATTAATATAATATAAAATAATTGAATAAAATGGGTGATTTGCTTTCCTTTCCATCTTTCAAACAATATGCTAAATCTATTTCCCTCTACATAACATCATAATCTCCATTACAACGAGCTTATCTAACCAATTCAGAAAATTCTTTCCATGATAACTTACCTCCATGACGTTCTTTACATCTATCAATCCATACCTTCATCCAATCAAGATTGTTTGAAATGTAAAAATGTAGTGCATCCCAATCTTGAGAAACTAAACGATAAAAAAAATCACAATTCACCAATATTAATATTAGTTATAACCATGGTAAATATTAATAAATGATGAAAGAATAAATATTAAATGAGTATTATCATATATATATGTATATGTATATGTATGTATGTATGTATGTATTAAAAATATCCACAATTTAATTACCTCTCACTTTCTTCATTGTACATTTCCCCAACAACTGCTCCCTTTCAATTTTTTTGATGGAGTTCACATCCCAAATGCAATCCACTGCATGCATATGTTGCACTGTTAATTTAGGAATATACTAACTAATATACACCATGGATTCATATACCATATATCC
>ML803019.1:25065-44641 GCA_009831015.1 Picea engelmannii
GACCAATATATAAATATGAATACTAAAATGATTAATTACCTTAATGAAGGTATGTCAATCATGTGTTTTTACCCCCACCAAATTCACCTTTCTTCGTTAAGATATTCTTTATGTTTGAACAAAAACCTGTGGGAAATTTAATTTTTTGAATGACCTCTTTTACAGCATTGCTTTGTTGCTCTGTTAATAACCATGGAAGGTTATTTTTGTCTCCATCATTATTTGATCAGATCACACTTTTCATTTCATGATTGGCTTCCCGAATGTCATTACAAATTTTGACAATTTTTTCTTTATCCCTCCCACCATCTATGATTCACCATAATGTTTCTATCACATTCTTCCTTATATGCATTGTATCAAATAAATGAACTATTTTTTTGTCCTCATAGTAAAGCAACCTCATGAATTGAGTGGGATAACATTTCATTCATCATGGAAGCCCATTATTACTACCTTCACGATGACGACATTGATGAAGCATAAAAAAAATCAGAACACTATTTATCAAATGCGGTTAAAAAAAATGAATAATTAAAATAAAATTTCAAAACATGATTCCATTTACGATACATAAAAAAAATGCATACCTCGAGGATTAATTATGTCATATGCCAACTTCCATAGTTGAGGTGTCATTCTTTGTGGTTTTAGTCCAGTCTCTTGTTTCCCATTGAAAATATCTTTTTCAGTAGTATGATACTTATGGTTCTTAGAGAGAAAGTGTCTATACTCATCAAACACATACTTTCCTAAACTTTTTGATCGATGATATTTCATATTAGGAACACAAACTGGACATGCAAATTTACCCTTTGTTTGAAGACCTGCAACAGATGTATTAATGTGAATTATTAATATAGTAAATGATTATTTAAACAACATGCATGATATATTCAATTAATTACATACTATTCAAGCGTCCAATATGGAATGCTACATACGACAAAATGTGTTAGTCCTGGGGCATCATGAATTGTCCATAAAAGTATTCCACAACATTGAAATCTCTTCTTCCCAATTGGTTTAGATATGTCATACATAGTGATGCCCTCCCATAACTTTAGTAGCTCGTCGATAAGAGGCTTGATATACACATTCATATCTTTAACTTGGTACTTACCTAATTTTTTTTAATTACACGAAATTACTACCATGGTATGTATATATATGTAAATAAATAAATAAAAGATGTTATGCAAGAAAAGAGAAAAATGAAAAATTTAAATTCAAAAAATTAATGTAAACGAATACCTGTAATAATCATTGTCAACATTATGTGCTCCCTCTTTATTGAAATCCATGGAGGAATGTTATTGTTGATAACAAAAATAGGCCACACTGAGTAAACAGACCAAATCTCTCCAAATGGTTTAACACTGTCAGTTTCCATTGAAAGCCTAACATTACAAGGTTCATTCATAAATTTTGGCCATTTTGCAGCAATTTCCTTAAATGCATAACCATCTACAAGAATTCGAAGAATGCCATCTTCAATTCTCTTTCATGCATGGTAATCCATAAACTGTATTATTCTTTGGCACCTGAACAATCACTACAAACATGGAATTATGGGAATATGTTGGAGAACCTTTCGAGGGACCATTTTTGTTACTTGATCGGTTCGATATCTATTGATACCACATACTAAGCATTATTTTTTCGATGCATGTTGTCCATAATATATAATATGATCATCAGGACATGCATTTATACTTTTATACTCCATTCCAATGTCTTTAATAATGGCATGTAAATCTCGATATGTGTGAGGTAAAATACTTGATGAGGGTAACAAAAATTCACCTAACAATCTAAAACATAAAAAATAAATAGTTAATGTAAAGAATAGTAATTGTAAATATTGCATTTTTATTTTACACATTAATTAACACTAAAAAATATGAGGAAAAGTCAACCTTTATGTAGATGCGATGAAACATATACATACCTTAGGATTTGTGTCATACAAGTGTTCGACAAATGATTCGTAACTTTCAAGTTCACCAGCAACAATGTAGTGGAGAGAAGATTTTCTCTTGACACTTTATAAATTTATTTCTTTTCTTTTTCAATCAGAGGTTCATCATAAATACCATCACTATTGTCCCCAAGATCCTCATCTGGATGACCAAATAATTCTTGGATCATTTGACTTGTCCCATCATCTTGAACTATGTTATTATTGTCATCTACTTCCATGGGATCATTAACTTGATCTTCATTATCTGCTTCAAGCTCTTCATCTTGTACTACAAAATCATTTATGATACTGTTATAACCCTAAATTGCACCACACATGCTTACCTGGCATCAAGCCAACTCATATCCCTTCTTTGCCAAAAAATACTGAACAACTCTTCTAAAAACTCCATTTTTAAAAGTACACACTAGCAGGCCCACTACAGCCCACGTGTATCTACAGTTTCCACGCTAGCAGGCCCACTACAGCCCACATGTACCTTCAGAATAATGAAAAAAGGAACGTTGTCGATGGGACAAAAAGCTATGGGTTAGTTAACTAAAACTCCTGACCATGCATGGACGAGGGTTCATCCAAAACCCTAGCTCCTTCTAGCCTATAAAAGAAGGGGTAGGGGTACCATTTGGAGGAGGAAAAAATATAGAAAAGAAACTCTGCCCATTTACATAATCCATTGTCCCAACCCTTTAGCCTTTCCTCATGCCAAAGGATATTTAACGCAAAGCAGTTGAAGGACATAAGAAGAGGAGCCCAGGATCAGGTTCAAGGAGCGATGGCCAGTCTCAGCTTTGATTGTAAGTTGATTCATTTTCAGTAATAAAAAGAATACTTTTCCCGTCCCAATGCATGAATTGTCTATGGTTTGGGTAATTTATGCTTGATTTGTAACCCTTGAGTAGAGAAGTAGCATGCATGCATAGTTGTTGTTTGTCTTGAGTGTCAGTCATCTATGGAAGGAGCAGTGCAAGCAAGTAATTGAAGAGCAACGGAGGATCTACATTGAACGTCGGTAATAAGGTTAGTGGTCCTTTTACATGCATGTACTGTGAAAGAGGGGTTTAAGTCTTGGATTGTAGGTAAAAAAGTAATTTCTTTTCGGTCAAAATCTGCATGCAAGTCTGACCCTAGTTTTCTAGTCTGTAGGGTATTTTTCCCAACAACAGAATTGGCGACTCCACTGGGGATAATACTCTTTAGGGTTTCTGGATTTATTTAAAGTTTTTGGATAGTTTAAAGAATAGGTTTTCTGTTTTTCTTTGCCTGTCTTTTTCTGTAAGGTTTGAGCTAGCAGGGAGCCTGGTTCTTCATACTGGATTTTCTTGACTTTTTCTTGATGGTAGTTGTCGGGACACACAGAGGTACACACGGCCTGCAGAAGGCCTGCACGCATGTACCCACGCCCTATCCTCTTCCAGCCCGCGTGTGAACACTAGCTATAGAGATAGCAGTAGCATGTAGGAGTTTAGAGAACTTTAGAGGCAGTCCTCTTCTTCCCCGTCAGAATTATACATTCTTAGGGGGTTTTCTAGAATCCTGTCTGAGTCTTGCTGGTTCACAGTCCTATCTCAGATTGTTTTTTTCGCCTTGTTATTCCTTGCATTATTTTTATTTTCTGTTAGAAAGAGCATCCAATCCTTCAAGGGACCCTGGTTATCAATACCAGAGGCCTCTTCCCGGTTTGGATTGCCTGTTTTCATTTTTGTCTTAGAATTTAGACATACACGCGGCCTGTACAAGGTCAGCCCGCGTGTACACGCTTCCTGTTTCAGCTCAGCATGCATTTGCACGCGTGTTGTTTTGGTGACAGTAGCGTTCTTGAAAGGCTACTTTTTGTTCAGGGTGGGGCAGTCATCCCCTCCTTTGATGAGAAGTATTCCTCTCAGGTGTTTGAATCTAGGGTTGAACAGTCAGTAGGTTGGGTCATCTTACCCTGCTTTCTTTTTCTCAGTTGATAGTTGAAAAAAAATATAATTTTTTTTTTTTTATGGTTTTTAGACAAGCGTAAGAGTATTTGTTTTCTTTATTTCCATTATGTCTCTTTACTCTGATTCTTTGCGATCTGCGCTTTAATCCAGAATTTGTTTTTCTTGGTTTTGTGCTTGTCGGTATTTTCCCTTTGTTGCTTTACTAGCACTTAAATAAATAAAAAATCTCTTTTCATTTTCTTCTTTGTTTGAAGAGTGTGTTTCTGCATCATTAACTAGGGAGAAGTCTTTTATTTCATAAGTTTTTGCAGTGCATTTATAGCATAAGTATCTTGTAGTCAAGCAAAATTCCTTTATGTTTGCTGTATAAAATCTTAGAAAAATTGAAAAGAAAAAGAAATCTTTCTTTGTGAAAAGTTGTTGAAATTTTTCATTTAGAAAAAGTCTTTTGTTTCCATCTTTTTTCATTCATTTTTACTTTCATCTTTACACATCATCAGTTTCACCCTCATACCCCTTGACGTAAGAAAAAACCATAAAAGAAACGCTAATTTAAAATCTATTAGACTTTTTGTTTGTAGGGTTCACAAACTAGTTAAGGAATAGGGCCTTGGATTAGGTTGGAGAGGAAACTCTCCAAGGCCATTCAAAACCAAACATTAGAGTCTGTGATAGGGAGTTTCTAAGTCCAGTTTCATGGAAGTTATCCGGGACCCCCCTCTAACACAGGGGATAAACACGAGGTCGCGTGAGGAAAGGTAGCGGAGATAACCCCTCCAAAGCTGGACCAATTGTAGTGGAGAACACATATCGAGGGCTTGTTTTGGGATTCCGTCATTTGCATTTGCCACAGGGCTTCATGGGTCTTGAATCAGTTTAAGGTCCTCAGTTGTCTTCCAGACCATTTTCTCTCGATACCCTTGACAGGTTTCGGGCTTGATACCTTGCTCATTGTGGTCTACCCGACTTTCGACTGTACCTGCCTGGTGACTGTTCGTGTCCTGGCAACCTAGTTGCCAATCTTTTTAGGGACATACACAGGTGACTGCGGGGGTATACCGTGGTACCTAGGACATACATTGGGACACGCTTTGCAGAGTATACCTGGAGGGTTCTTCCCTATTCGAGTTTCACTTGCACCGGTAAGTTTCTCTAGTGTTGGTTGTTGTAACTGTTCTTCCAAATAGTTTAGTGATTGCTTGTCTTATCTCTTAGGGGATTCTTTTTAGTGTGTGTTACTTTTTGAATGTGTAGAATACCTTAGCGTGTCTTGGATATTCTTACACAGTGGAGGATCCTGAGTTCCACTGGTCATGAAGGCTTCTGGGCCTACTGTCGGTTACATTGGAGCCACCCCCGCCACCATTAAGTCGGAAGCTAGACCAACAAGGGTCTTTCGAAGCGACCGGGTTACAAACCTTTGTGCCTAAAAAACTCCCAGAGGAATAAACTGCCACTCTTGGCTTAGTTGAAACCCCAACCACTAATACCTAGCCACCGTTTATTGCACCAATCCAATTTCATGAATGCCAGACAGTGCCTCACACAGCTATGGAAACAAACGTTGTTATTTCTTCTGGGAATTCTTCCATTCCCACCACAGTTTCTACCACAAGAGAATAATCTCCTAACTTAGTGTCATCGGTCCAAGCCACCATGGTCTCAGCCACAACTATGTCACATAGTGGACCGAACCCGTCTATGGCGGCGGCCACAACCCCCTTCACACCTAGTGCGACAGGCCCTTCGTTCTCATACGGTATGCCTAGTTCGGGTACAAGTCCTGCACTCACTTACTCCACTTTACAGACTTTGGGTCTGGGGGTAGGGAGCTCTAACGCTCCCCTGCAAGGTCAACTTGGGGGCACTCCTGTCCCTTTTAACGTTTTTCTTTATGCAGGAGGTCATATCCCTCCTTCGTCCCCTTCACTTGGTGGTTCGCATCAGCGGTCCGCCGGGCAGCCCGCACACACTAGTTTATTTGGAGCAGGGAGTCAAGGAACACCTATGCACAGTATGCTAATAGGTTCGAAACCATTTGTTTGGAATAGGACGTTTGGTAACAACACTTTCTCATCCACTGCTTTCCCGTCTGGGGGTAATCCCATTTTTGGATAGTCTACTCTGGCACAGGGCACTATTCCTGTGCAGGGGGCACATATAGCAGGACCTTGGAACTCAGGACAAGGATCCATTCCCTCCTCTGGAATGTCATTCTGGGGTAATTCTTTCCACAGTCAATGGAACCCTGGGAAGACTACTATGCCTCTCCCATCAGGACCAGCATGGGGTAATCCTTCCCAAATTCCTTCGAACACGATGCATGCCCAACACCCTATGTCCTTTATGGGAAATCAACCGATGATGTCTCCACAGATGCAAAATCCTTACACTGGTCAGGGCCATGGTTTCTACCAGAATCCAGGTCAGCAGCCAAACGTTTCCTAGCAACCTGGTGCCAATCAAACTCCAGGACCCTTTTTTCCAGGTTATCAGCAACAACCCAAACTACCATTCCTGGAAACTTTACACTTGCCAGATTTGACAAGGTTGTTAAATGATCCTATTTGTCATGATTCACGTTGGCCTCCTATGCCAACGAATTTTCCTTCGTACATTCCAAAGTTCGAGGCCAAGCCTAATGAAGATCCAGGTGATCATGTGACTACCTTCCATATTTGGTGTTCATCTAACTCATTGAAGGATGACTCCGTACAGTTGCGATTGTTTCAACGTACTCTTATCGGGAGTGCCACAAAATGGTACATCGAGCTCGATCGCTCAAGATACTCTTCTTTTGGCGAACTGGCGATGGACTTCCTTAACCATTTCTAGTTACCTGTGAGATACGATGCTGGCACAGAGCTACTCGCCAATTTCGAACAGACAACTATGGACCATATCTTTGATCATATCCGAGAGTGGAGACGTCGGAAGAGTCTAATTAAAGTACCAGAACCACCAGCATTCCTTCTTGAGTGGTTCCTTAAGTCTTTGGTCCCTCAGTTATCCAAAGAAGTCGTGACTTCCAGAGTTTTCTCCGAAGAAGGTGCCATAATGAGGGCTCAATAGTTTGAGCTCATCTATTCTCAGTCTGGTTTATTATACAACATATTGCCAGATGCGCCACGTTCGATACTGGATAAAACTAGACAAAGAGCTGGACTGCATGCCGATGGTATTGTTGGTTCATCACAAACCAAGCCCGCTGAGCAATTGAAAAAATAGTTGCAACAGTTATCCATACAACACACAGTGGCCAACCAAACTACTTCTTTGGTTGCTCCCCCTACCCAAACGTTGGACGTACACTCCATGTAGTCGACTAACCCAAAGGCCACCCAACAGCCTGAAGGGAAGAGAAAACAATGAAAGAAGGGTAAGGGGGATAAAAAACCCATTGATAATGCTGGTGGGGACACTATAGAAAAATGGAAGGCGAGGTATCCATGCAACTTGTGTGTCGAAGACCACCTGACCCATCTTTGTCCTTGACTTGCAGAGGCCCAAACATTTGTCACATAATAGCAGCAGGCAGTGTTGACTAATCCTTTTCAACATGGGAAAAATTTAACTCAAGCCTCTACAAGTACATAAGGGGGCAGCCAAGAAACCTGCCCTCCTCTAAACAATCCCTCATCCGTGAACGTATATATGGTTAGGGGTGATTCTTTCATAACGACTAGAGCACATGACTATAGTAAACCAAGCACTTTTGAGAAGGGTAAAGAAGATGATCTCCCATCTCTTCCTCTACAGATCGAGAAGACGTTGGGATAAACAATGACATGCATTCCAAAGGGTGCATTTAAAAAAGCTTCTCACAACCCAAATGCAAGGGCCACCCAGAATTACTCTGTGGTGGAGGATTTATCACAAACCCCTTGTGCGATGTCTACTTTGGAGGTCCTCCAAAGCTGTCCTGCTCAGAGGAAAGCCTTGTTAACCACTTTGGGCTCTACTGAGACTTGTAACCTGGGTACCATCATGTTAGATACAACCAACTTAAAACCTCGTCTGCCTTACCACGTAGTGTTTCAGATAGTAGTGGCTCATCCCATGAAAACTTTTACATGGAATATCTTCTACACGGTGGTCGACGAGGGTGCCTCGACATGCGTTATGTCGTTAGCATGTTGGAAGGCCATTGGCCAACCCACTTTGTCTCCATCACCTACTCTCCTCACTGCTTTTGATGGTCATTCTTTCCGACCACATGGAATCATTCCTTCTTTTCCTGTGGAGTTAGGAGGGAAGACCGTGTGTGTCTAAGTAGAGGTAGTCGATGCTCCCCTCAACTATAACCTCTTGTTAGGAAGGAGTTGGACTTATTCTATGCAAGCTGTGGTTGCTACAGTTTTCTAGGTTTTGTTGTTTCCACACAAGGGCCGGATAGTGACCATCGATCAATTGTCTTTCTCCAGACCTGACCCAGCTTTGGGGGCATCCACGGTCTCGATGATTGATAATCCTCAACCAGGTGTCGTCAACGTAGGAGTTGGTTTGTGTCCATCCTTGATGGGTACCTTTGATTACCCACCTCCTTAGGGTGATATCAAATTTATATATAATCGCCATAAGGTTGAGATTTTTCAAGTTTCATCGTTCCGCATGACTTACTTCAACGATCCATGGATTCTTTCTTCCCCATCGGCCACGATGGATGAGATAGGGCACTCGGGTATGCCCATGCCCTTTTTCGCCACTGAAGTAGTGTACTCTTTAGTACAGCAAGCTTCAGTTAACACTGATCCAACTCCTGCACAAGAGTTAGATCCACTGCTAGAGCCTATTTGGGCTCAGGGTTCTCTCGCCAACATCGATTCGTTAGACTTAGTCTTGCCCTCTGATGAGGAAATAATTGAAGCAATGACTAGTCTGGACAAACCTTAGGAATATCTTCATGACAGATCATATTTCCTCCCAACGTTAAGCCGAATCAAAGAAGGAGAATTCACCGTGACTATGACTGGAGATAGTCTTGTCATACTAATCCCTTAGCTACACACAAGATCTATGCTGAGGGTAATATGGAAACCATTTTTGAAACGATACCTATCAATATCTCCAGAAGCCCTAGTGTCATAGACAATGTTTTCATCGGATCATACAGCTCCCGCGAGGAGATGCCAGGCATCGACCCACAAAGAGTCTATCATGAGCTAACTTTGTTGTTTTTCAAGCTCACTTTGAGATCCGAAAGCAACATCCAGTGAGACTACATTTATGCTTTTCGATCTCGTCCAGATTAACTGAGAAAAGTAACCATTGTGGAGTCTTATTTAAGCCCTTTTCAGACTCCTTAAAAATGAAAAGATTGCCGAGTGACCTTGTTTCTTCACACTCGTTAAATTGGTCCAGAAGAATGTTCCTTGACGGGTCTCCTTTTAATCCCTTTTCAGACCCTCTAAAAATGAAAAGATTGTCTAGCGATCTTGTGGCCTTTCACGCTCGTTAAACTAAAATTTGAAGTCACGTATGTCCAGTGGTAGTTTACCCCTTTTTCGGTCCGGACGGTCAACTGTATGAATAAAGGTATACTCTATCGAATTCCCATTCTTTAGAAGAGTATTCTCAAGTATAATTTTATTCCTTTTTCGGGCCCGAGGGACTAAATTTATGAAAAAGAAACCCCCACGAAGTCCATAGTTAATCTCTTTTCAGACTCCCTAAAATTGAAAATATCATCGAGTGACCCTATTCTTTCACACTCGTTAAATTAGTCCAGAAGAATATTCCTGACGGAGTCCATAGTTAAGCTTTTTTCAGACTCCTTAAAAGTGAAAAAATAGCTGAGTGATATTGTCCTTGTCACACTCGTTAAAATGGTTTTGAATTGACGTCTAATTGGTGCTAGTTTATCCCTTTTTCGAACCGACTAGACTATTATCGAAAAAGGTACCCCAATGGAGTCTCCTTTTATTCTTTTTCAGACTCTCTAAATATGAAAAACCATCGAGCTTACCTTCTCTGGGATCATTAAACTTACATCGAAGGATGTTACCATTACGTGTTCTATCAACTGCATTTGCATACCTTATCCTCCAGCCTTGTGACAGTTTGCTTCTGTGTCTTAACACCTTTGGTCGTCGGAGGATTTTTCCTGAGTATCATTTTACCAAAACATTAGTCTTTTCCTTGTGCCTTTTGCTTGTATGTTTGCAGTACTCATTCCTCCATTGTAACGTAATATTCCTTTATCCTTTTTCCAAAATTATCGAAAAGAACAAAAAAAATCAAATATACCCCAAAAAGAGGATGGGAAAAGTATTTTCTTTATTGGCAGCATAATGAGTCGCCCTTGGATAAAGCACATATGTCTGTTTTATCATCAGACTAGGGGATGTAGTACAACCTTAGGAATCTTTTCTCGCTATTAGAGTTGTGTCCTCCACCGTTTGGTTATTCTTCCAAACATATGGAGAGTTTGTGTTGCCTCCTGCTTCGTAGACTTATGATTAACATATATGCTACCTGAGTCTCATCACTTGTCGTGCTATTGTCCAAGGGAAGTTTGTTACTAAGCCTGAGTTGGCCCCTCTGCAATATGTCTCTTGTTTGCATACATGGCCATCTTGAACATCCAATCAAGTCCTTGTTCGAAATCACTGAAGCCTTCAGTCTGATCATCAAGATTATAAATTTTGTCCATGACCGACGAGCCATCGAAGACCTCTGGGTAGTGCAGTCGTACAGTCATATTACACTCCTACCCGAGTTTTGAATATTTTGAAGTTGTTTCTCGAGCTCTGAAGTCCTCATCTCCAACCATCAGGCCGATTCAACTTTTGGAAGATGGATACTCTATATGTATATCTTTCTGATTTCGAGATGTAGCTCCGCTGTGTATTATTCGTGGCTACTCTTTATAGTTATTTGACATGGATCTACAGTGTATTTGATTGGTAGCCATGCATTCTACTTTATCCCAAGCATGGGTATGCCTGTCTCGGTGAGACATTTGTTATTTTGCAGATGACACCTCCCGATTCCTGCTCCTTGGGCTCACTCGTTTGGTATATCAGTAAAGATTGGTAATTTATTTCGGCCATCAGACGCTCTTCTGACCTCACACATTAGGGGGCATCTGTTATAACCCTAAATTGCACCACACATGCTTACCTGGAATTAGGCCAACTCATATCCCTTCTTTGCCAAAAACTAATGAACAACTCTTCTAAAAACTCCATTTTTAAAAGTACACGCTAGTAGGCCCACTACAGCCCGCGTGTATCTACGATGTCCATACTAGCAGGCCCACTATAGCTCGTGTGTACCTTCAGAATCCTGAAAAAAGGAAAGTTGCCGACGGGACAAAAAACTATGGGTCAGTTAACTGAAACTCCTAGCCATGCATGGTCGAGGGTTCATCCAAAACCCTGGCTCCTTCTAGCCTATAAAAGAAGGGGTAGGGGTACCATTTGGAGGAGGAAAAAATATAGCGAAGAGACTCTGCCCATTTACGTAATCCATTGTCCCAACCTTTAGCCTTTCCTCATGCCAAAGGAGATTTAATGAAAAGTAGTTGAAGGACATAAGAAGAGGAGCCCAGGATCAGGTTCAAGGAGCGATCGCCTGTCTTAGCTTTGATTGTAAGTTGATTCATTTTCAGTAATAAAAAGAATACTTTTCTCGTCCCAATGCATGAATTGTCTATGGTTTGGGTAATTTATGCTTGATTTGTAACCCTTGAGTAGAGAAGTAGCATGCATGCATAGTTGTTGTTTGTCTTGAGTGCAGGTCATCTGTGGGAGGAGCAACGCAATAAAGTAATCGAAGAGCAATGGAGGATCTACATCGAACATCGGTAACAAGGTTAGTGGTCCTTTTCCATGCATGTACTGTGAAAGAGGGGTTTAAGTCTTGAGTTGTAGGTAAAAAAGTAATTTCTTTTTGGTCAAAATCTACATGCAAGTCTGACCCTAGTTTGCTAGTCCGTAGGGTATTTTTCCCAACAACAACTACTACTTGGTGCTTTGTGCATAAAGTTAGGGGGAAAATCTAACTTTATAATTACAAACAATCATGAAAATTTAGTGCATGTATAAAACAATATAAAAGTTTGAGAATACAATAAATATTAAAACAAATAATGAATGTATATATAGCTAATTACCATGGGATGATATCCATTTGATGCCCCGTCCATGTGCCCATATTTTCTACAATGTTTTTTAGTTGTTTCTATTAAAACTCTTTCGGGACATCTAGTACAACAATTTTTTCAAGGGAAATGACATTTACCATCACCCTTTTCACCCTCTTTAATTATTTTCCCAGCTCTAATGTTTTCTGACATTCTTCCCCACAGACATATACTGAAAAAAAATACATGTTTTTTGTTCGCCAAGAAGACTGGATTATACCCTTTTTGAAGTGTCATTATTATAGAAAACTTGTCACAACATTTGTAAAATGCAACATATTTATATATTTTATAACATCACAATTCTGCAATAGTTGACCAAGTCAAAGTTGACTTGGTCAAATACTAGGTGACCATTGGAAAGGGGGAAACCTAGTTTCCATAACGTCGCAAGTGCGACAACTATTTTAACAATGTTCCAAGAGAGATGAAAATCCAATGGCTTCGCAATAGAGATGGCTTCCTACCTTCATCACAATAGCGACATGTGTTTTTATTACATCGCACTTGCGGCGTTATCGGAAAATATGGAGAAAAAAAATTAAAATTTCCTTTATTTTTGGACAGTATGGCCAATTTTGTCCATAACGTCGCAAATAGAACGTAATTTTTTTCCCAATATGTACTAGTGTGCTTGCATTTTCTAACGAAAGTTGTAATGGTGAAAATTTCCAACTACAGGAGAAGAATGAGTAGACAATTGAATAGTCATTTCCAGCATTCCAAGGCATATTTGAGACAGAACATTTGGAAAGTTAGCTCCACATATTCATATTTTTTAGGTATTTAAACAACATCATCTAATATGACCTTATTGGGACAACAAATTACTTAAATGTTGATTCCTTCAAAGTAATTTTCAAATTTAGAATCAACTCCACAAGAAAAGGCATAAAATAATTATTCAAAATTTATTTCCAGTAGCATCTGAAGGTAAAGTATTAGTTAGCATCATTGATTCAACTCTATATTTTATGGATAAATATTTGCAATTAAAGCATGATTTATATATTTTCAAAGATATTCGAGTATAATTTGAGCATACAGGTGGAAGAGTGAAGCAATTGCTGGAATAATCATGGCATTCGAGCCCAACATTCCAAATTTCTTGCAATTAAGTCATAGATAAATGAGAGCAAGAAGTGGATTGATGTGATTTGATATAAAATTATTACTTATATATAAGGAGATGACTATGAATGGGGGGTGTTAGGATTTTCATATTTTTGGTTCCCATCAAGCTATCATGGTATAGACTGGGATTATGAAGTGTAATGATATGCAAAGTTTTCTACGTAGTGAATATAACTTCTGGTGAACACGCTGTCTTTCTCAATCTTGCTTGTATTTTCTTCTTATGCATGTTGAATGTCTTGAAAAGAAAATATTCTTTCTATTTCATCTAATGTGTTCACAACCTGTTCAGAAATGTATTCCAAGTATTGTTTTAGGTTTAATGCAATGTGTTAGATCTAAAATTTCTAGTTTCAAGTGAAAAATTGTATGCTTGTCAGTGTTTTTATGCTCTACCTTTATATCTTTTATCTGCTACACCAGAATGCATGCCATTGACTAAGGGAAACATTGTAGTGACTATTGTTGAACAATACAACTAGACCCATTCCCTTGAAGCTCATACATCAGCTAACAATAAAAAGAAAACCTAAACTTATAAAAAAAATTCATCCCAATATTTGAGGTGGCGTAGCTCTTCCCTTAACAGTCAGACGTAGACCTTAGGACCAACAAATGGAGTTTTCTTTAAGATATTTTCAGACTCTCTAAACATGAAAAGATCGTCAAGTTTTCCTTCCTTGGACTTGTAAAACATGCATTAAAGGACCCATACGGGGTAGAACCCCTCCTTCTTCAGGTTCATTAAACATATGATGAGGGACTAATTGAAGATGAGCTATACTGAGCACTTTTTATCCTCCTCAAGCTCGTTAAAAAACAAAGAGGTACTCGCCAATCATGTTGTGGGGGAAATTGAAGGAAGTGGGTCAAGGTTTTGGAAAGCATCATGGAAGTTGCTTGTTTTCGCCCTTGAACATTGCACCTGTTTGTGTCTCATCTTATAGTTGGATAATCTACTTTTCTTGCACTTGTTTGCACCTCATATTACATTTGGATATACTTGTCTCTAATTCATACCAATTTCATGAGTCCTCATACTCCTTCATCTCACCCGAAGAGTGCCTCGATGATAGTCACACTATGTTTTGGTCCATCTCTCAATCGAGTCAATGCTTCCAAGTTACTTGTCATGCCTTACAATGTTCAAGGGAAGTTTCACCTCAAACCAACCGTTCTTTAGTATTACCATATTTCATCCTCGTGTCAGTCAATCCTCATTTGATCTATCATATATTATCACTTTCCCGTGTCAGTTTCATGTCGATGATGGGGGATACATCATGGCCCTCATTTGACAAGTTTTTTTCCTGTCGACTTCAACACATTATCTGGGAATTAGACATAGAAACCAGTTAGTGCCTTGGCTCAATGGAAGGTTTCCTCATCTTCGACAGTAGGTTTACACCATTGGCCTCTGCTCGAATGATTCCATGGATGTTTGAATTCAACTCATTTATTCACATTCACTGGAATGTAGTAGGGTGCCTTGGGAGTCATTGTCATAATTGGTGATTTCCATCACACTTGTTAATGGTATACATTAATGACCAATAATCAAGTGGTTTCTATCATGTTTTACATCAATTCATCTCTTCACATGGCTATATTCACACTATTTCAAGATTGGGATGAAGACCCTAGGTTGGGCACTCACTCTATTATGTTATTTATCCAAGGTGTGATGGATATTATCTGAGTATTTTGGGGATTCCAGTACGCTCACCCTACTGGCGAACCCACCGATATATATACTATCACATAGATCCACTTTGTATTGGTCTGTGGCTATGTTGTTGTCATATCGTAGCTCTCGTACTATGTATGTTTCATGGTTACGACCTAATTGAGTCATGGATCCACATTTTATTGTCGATGGCCATATCCTTAGTGAGTATTTTCATGTATCCTTGGTGTATTGGTCGATGTCCATTCTTCGAGTCATTTTGTATTCTGAGCATAGGTATCCCTACCTGAGGAATGATACATATATATTATTTGATGGTTGTTTGCAACTTATGTCAGACTCTCCTACTCCAACACCCTTGCATCCATATTTTTGTAAAGTGTTTCAACCATCTGTTTCTCTTCTTACCTCACACTTTAGGGGGCATTTGTTACACACCAAAATGTCACACTTAAGTGTCGCACCTATTTACACCAAAGTGTCCCAAGTGTCGTATTCACCCTACTAAGTTTTGTATGCACTTTGTCAACTGTCGTATGCACCTTTCTATGTGTCGCATGTACTTTATGAAGTGTCACAACCCCTTGACACCATCAAAGAGCATTTTTCATAATACCTAAGTCGTTTTGGAGGAATAAACCCATCATTTGAAATCTAGAAATGTGCCCTTTACTTGGAATTTTGACCATTTTTAGAGAGTTTTAAAGGTCAACACTCCCTTTCCTGTGTATAGGGAGCATTGAACCCTTACCAATTCTCCCCTTCCTATTCTTAGGGAGCATTGGAAACACTTTGTGTTCAGTTCTGAGGGAGCGTTGATGTGGTTAAAGGGATTTATAACCATCCCACCTTTTTCTAAGGGAAGAAATCCGAGGAGATTCAAGTTTGTTTGGGTCAAGGATTCGAGTCACCCTACTTGGATCTACCATAGGAAACATCAAGAAGACAAATCCCAAGTTATGGAGTAAAATATTCAACCATTTCTCAAAATATCTCAAAGTGGTTAAGCCTCTAAACCCTATATAATGAGGGCATTTCCATGGTGAAAAGGGGTGGGTGATCCATTAAAGCATCATCATTATGATCTCAAGACATTCATGTAAGGGATAGAATGGAGAGCTTGGAGAATTTGATGCAACGTCAAAGGTGATTTGTAGGTGATTTCTTTATTGTCTTTCCATTAATACAAACTTGGCCTATTCCCTTCAAGTTCACGTGTTCAAACATATACTTGTATATTGTTGTTTCAATAATCCTAGATAGATCTATTTTTTCTAACCACATAAAGTAGAAGAAGGAGATTCATTGTTGTCCATTGCAGGTCCTATCTTATATCTAGGAGCTTGGATATCAAGGTCATAGGTTGTATTAGCGAGGATGACATTCACGAATGCCATTACCCATGAAATACATTCATGCATCCCCATACTAATTTCCCAGCCTTCCCTTATGATGTCCAACCCAACCCACCTCAATCCATGACCCCCTAACCCAACATTCATGCTGCCAACCCCACCATGTTTTCCAGCATTCACACCACCCCACCTCCCTATCTTGGTTTCACCGAGGCACAACATGATATTATCAAGGAGATTTGTAGGGACAATGATGAGCAAACATTCCGACAGGACCTAATGGAAAAGCAACTAGATTGGTTGATGGATTCAGGAGCGGAAGACCCCCAAAAATGTCATAGCGATGAGGAGATTCTCTAGGTTATTATGACTCCAAAATGGCTAGAGTCAGATTATATTTTTCATAGACGATAATATTTTGGTCTTATTAGTTTTTTCTTGGTCTGGTAGTCTACAACACCTTTTTTTTGTCATAATCAACCACGTTGGTTGTTTCTCAAATCAAACTATGTAATTATGTTAGGTTTAGGTTGTCATAGTGAAATATTATGGAACTTCAACACTTGGTGGTGGGTCTAGTTTCCTCTGTTGGAAGCCTCAATACTAGTGTCAATGACATTTTTTGTAATTTTTATTTATAAAAGATAATACAATAGCTAACTTACAAAAAAAAAAACAGTTGTACTAATATTAAGTGGCAATCTATGTTTTTTTTTTTAAACTATATACTTTTTAATTTCTTGTAAATAGAAATAGTTGTACTAATATTAGTTGGCAATCTATTTTTTTTTTCCTATATTCACAATAAAACTTTCTCACATGCACATTATTTTGTGGTATTTAATATTATAAATGAAATGGTTGTACTATTATTAGGTGACAATCTAAGAATTTTTTATTTTTTATTTTATTTTTTTTCTACCAATTTCCCATTCATGAAGAATATATTGTCACTTCATTGTTTTTAATCAATTATTTGGACATATTTTCACTTCATTGTTTTTAATCAATTATAAAAAATAATTAGAATATATCAAACATTTAAAAAACAAATTATTTTTAAAATATTATATTTAATATTTTAAAAAATAATCATTTTTTTCTAACAATTTCCCATTTTTAATCAATCATAAAATAGAATTAGAAAATATCAAATATTTAAGAAAATATTTATATTTTCAAAATGTTAAATTTAATACACAAAATTTACAAAACATTTCAAAATATTTTTTTTACAAGTATAAAGTCAAAATAATTTGACTCAAATCAATCCCCATATTCCTTGTTGGGAAGGAACTAATAAACAAGAAGGCCCACAAATATATAAAAAAAAAGGAAAATGTGATGGTTGTGAAGTACTAACAAAAACACATGAAAAAAGGATGACATGATGGTTGTGAAGTACTAACATAAACTAAGAAAAAGTTTTCTACCTTGCAAATAAGGTGAGTTGGTGGTGATATGCTAAAATGTTGATTTTTAACATAGTTATCAATTTGATGAAGAGTTTTTCAAGTTCTCATTTTTTAAGAGGTCACATTTAATGATTATTTTTACTCCATTTTCAAAAAAAAGTGTTCTCATCGTCAATATTTTTCCAGTATTAAAATTACATTTTTTTTACAAGTATGGATTTAAAACCTACAATGTTTTTTTTTCACATAGACTTAGAGATTTTTATTAATAAAAAGGCATGGACAATATGTAATGTTCCAAACAAATTTGTACTGGGAAAAGGAATTTTAACTATGTGATTTTGTCAAAAAAAATGATATTTATGTGTTTTAGAGAACTTCCTTCAAACAATTGTACGTGTTCTACCCGTGATTATGTATTCAAGCATCTAGCATGGAAATCAAGTATACCTAGACTAACAGAGATATCAGTGGCATATTTATTATGAGTAAAATATGGAATACAGTCAAGGTATTTCTAATGGTTCCTACAACAGTTGTCATATAGAAATAAACACTATGAACTCAAATAAAAAAGATGGAATGATGCCATAAATCTCCTTAACAAATGTTGTTGTAGTTATGGAGCCCTATCAACCTCCATGATTCCTCCTTCAGAGTCCCCATGACCTCAAAAAAATGGTAAATATCCCCCCTCTAAACCTCATGACCCCATTGCTAGAGCTCTCGGCTCCTTCCCAAACAGGGATAATTTTAGGGGCTAAATTTCGCTCATGGGCTAATTTTCCATGGGTTTTACCAAATAAAGATTCTCTATTCTAAAAACAATTCACCCAAATTCTATAGGATAAAATTATTTTACCTTAAAAATCACCAAACATTTATACAAACTATATAAAATCCTTAGAAATTTGAATATTTTTACAAAAATATCGTCAAACATTTTATAGTTGGCATATGAAGGATTAGTAATATTCGCCAAGGTTTCCACATTTCAAAATAAATTTCCATTCTTAAAATCATCCATGTTCCCAAGACTCACGTGGCCTACATGAGTCCTTGTGACGCTCATGCACTCCTGTGATCCAGGTGGATATCGGTGGCCACCCACCTTTTTCGACTGTCTCAAAACAGTTTTCTGGCAATTTTGGCAATTTACTATTTTTAGCAGGTTTTAACTTCCGGGGCCATTTTGAGGGCCTAAATGAAGGTTTTTTGAGATAGAGGTTCTCAATTATAGCCAAAGTCATCATTTATCCCCCAAAATGAATCTCCTCGATGATACCTTTCCAACGAGCTATCACACGCCTAAAACGAAGATCGTATGCAAAAGTTATGACCCCGGGAAGTTGATGTACTAACTTACCCAAACGGGGCCCACATGAATTTTGGCGCTTCATCTCCTAGGGTTAGGTTTTTGTATGTATATGACTTTTGGCATTCTCGTCTATTGTAAAAAAAGGCCTCTAGAGCCTCATTGTAATCATCGTCTCACGGATGTGAGTAGCAGCCACATCTCTTCTCAGAGATAAGCTACCAGCACCTTAGCTAGTTTATTTACATTCTGTTTGTAAGCATATTTCAGTCATTTGTTATTAATGAAATGAAGTCTTATTTCCGCTGCATCTCTGCGTTTATGTGTATTTCTATATTTCATTATGTTCCTACATAAATCTGGATCAGTGGTATCAGAGCGATCTTCTCATTCTCGATCCTTCTTTGCATGTCCCCAACGAGATCAGGGTATAAGGAGTTGGGACTCGATCTGGTTGAACCTTTGCGAGATCAGCCTCGCAAACCCCGACGACCGCCCATGGGGGAAGAAAAGAAAGATGAGAGAGCAGGAGATCCTATCAAAATGTTGCTCAAGGAGGCCCTCGAGAAACAAAGGAACGCGATGATGGACAACGTTTCCCAGATTCTTCAACGG
>ML803019.1:50109-75677 GCA_009831015.1 Picea engelmannii
CCCTCTCTACCTAGCTAGGGTGGATATTGCACCACCAAAACTAGACCACTAAAGGAAGGGTTTTTCTAAACCTGAACGAAACAATGGCTCCAAGAGAACTCCAAAATGAGAGATCAAATCATAATGATAAAGTGAGAGGATAACCCTCCTTTTATTCTTTCTATGAGCCTTCTAATTCTTTCCATTTTTTTTCCAAATCAAACCCTTACCCTATTTCTCCTTTAATTATTACTTAAACATTAAAAATGAATTTTTAATGGTTAAGTGATTAATAATTTTATTTAATGTCACTTTATGAATATAATAATTTTCCTCCCAAGTGACACTAAACTAATCCTCGTGACTCCCTTTTTTTCCACTAACTATCTCCTATGGGAGTCGTATAGGTTACTAAGTCATATTCCTCTTTGATCAAAAGGAAAGGGACATTACAATCCTCCCTTCCCGAGATTGCATCTCCCCAAGAAAATACAAATCATGATGTTGTATAATCTACTCTCTCTCCCAAGTGCATCCTCAGAAGGAAACCCTTTCCACTATTACACACCCAAACCCCTAGTTAGCTTTTAAGGGAATGTGGTATTAAATTTTCTTTCCCTTAATCCATCTCAGAATTTCCTTCTAATTGCACCATCGAATTCTTCTCATCCAGATATTTCCAATGACTATAATTTTTCCCAAAACTGAGCTATGGATTCAAATTTATGGTTTCTCAAAGTCCTCAGCTTTTGTTGACTATCACATGCTTCCTCCTATGTGGCACTATCATGGATCTCATGTACACGCACCATGCTTCATGGCATGGATGTGGAACCTTCCATTTCCCACCTCGACCAATGCTTATCAAAATTTTATTGTCGCCTTCCGTTGCTATCAAAATCCTCCCATCGGAGTGTTTCCACAACAAGTTACCCTGCACACTCTGACAACTAAATCTGATATCTTCCTCCTCTGACAGATAATACGGTTCTAGGGATCAGGTGATGGATGATTAGGAAATTTTTAGGCTTCTTGTTTGTGTCAAATCCTCTTTACACGTGACACCACGTCTGTGTGACATGTGGTGCTATCGCAAACTGACACATGACCCTCATTTTTCCCTAGAAGTTCACCTATGGGTGCCAAATCACTATGACATGTGGCACTCTCTATGCTCAACACATGTCACCACTTGCATTATGACACACGACACTACCCATGAAGTCCTCTTGAACCTTCAACTAAAGATTGATGGTCTAAATCGTCTACCAGATCCCTTGGGATTTGGCAGATCTAGGGTCTAGATTTCATCTTTGAGCTTCCCCATCAGAGTGTCTCCAGGAAATTCCAAACCGAATAACGCTTCACGATTGACGACCCATGTCTCCTCTCGAAGATCCTTCTGTCCTAATGCATCAATGGTCAAATATTCTTCTCGGATCTCCTCCAATATTGATGGATCAACAATCGATATTTCATCTTGGAGGTCCTCCATTGGAGTGTATCATCGTGATTCACTTTGAAAGGCACCTTACGATGGATGTTCAAGATCTCTTCATAGATATCCTACGGCAAGGATTTGAGGTGAGTTCATTAGGTCTCCTAGACCCCTTCTCGTATGACCCTTGGTCTTGGGTCATTCATAGGGGGCCACCTGTAACCCCTAAGACATGCTCACGAGACATGTGGCACTCATATTGTGTCATGGTCGTCCTCTAACTATGCCAAAATACCACGACACATGGCATAACCACTTCTCGACATCTGGACCTCCACGTGTACTAGACATGTCATACACGTCATCACATATGCACTCAGATTAACCATTCAAGTGATGACATATGTCCTACTCGTGACATGCTAACCACTAGGATAGATCCTCTGTCAGTCTGACGTGACTTCCATTTGTTAAAAATTTCCAAGGGAAGAAGTAAGTGCCACGAAAAATTAATGTCTAGCATTCCTCACGACCATCTTCTGATCAATAGACCCGATCTAACCTTAGATCACTCCCATCAAAATCAATCCCTCCCTGACGTCAACAATCACTCTAAACAACCTCCTTTGAAGGATGATTGAGATTTTTCTAACTCTTGGATCATATAGTTCGGATTTGACAATACCTTCCCCAAATTACGATCCGACTGGGACTCCTCCTTGGTCCTTCCTTCAATCACAGACCGACACATGTTGTCCTCTAGACACACTAGTAGTCCTAATCAACATGACACATAATGTTGACATCATATCTTCTCTTAGTCCTGCTTAAATGAGACATATGATGATCCACGATGGATTTTATTTGTGGGTTGTTCCCCAATGGATGACCCATATTGTCCCTCAGACTTCCCCTTTCGAAACCCATCAACTTGGTTATTCAGGGATGCTTCGACCACAAGACTCTGATATTACTAGCCCTTATGATCTATATCTGAGAACCCATCGTTGTGTCAAATCCAATGGCTATGAATACAATGGGTCCTAGGTGTACTTGGACTCTAAATGCATCCACCATGATGGGTCCAACAATTTATAATCCATCGTAATTTCCCTCCAATGAATCAACAATGCTGGTAGATTTGGGGTGCATACTCTAAAATCTTCATGAATAACTTCGATGGAGGGTCACGATCTCTTCGTTCTTCCAGATCGATGATCGAGATCAAGTCTTACCTTCGTTATGATAGAGGACCCATATTTAACCTCCATGCTAAATAAAAGGTCACAATCATCCAAAGAAAATTAGGGTTTTTCCTCTGTTTTAATGGTCAAATTCAGGACTTAACCATTTTAGTGAAGTTTTTATCTTGTTCTCTTTTAGGATTTCTAAGTTTTTATTTTTTGAGAGCTCTTATCTTGGGTTCCAAGGAATTTCATTTCCTCACCTAGGGTACCTTAGTTTCATCATACCTCGAAGGACTCATTTGCTTCGAGGTTCTCAACCCCGCGAGGCATAGGTAAACACACATACCCATATGATTTCTTATATGAGGGAGGTTACAATAGTACCTACAATAAGCATAGATGTCTTTCCACATTTACTAGTCTCACAAGATTCTCATAGACTTATTCTTGTAATTATTTCAATAAATCTAGAGACTGCCTATATACAAAAACATAAGACTTCTCATGTAGATATATTTATATATTCTATGAAAAAACATGACCATCTACAGGATGCACAATAAAGATTGCAGGTCAAGTATTCATTTCTAAAATAATCCTATTGACCATCCAACCATACATGCATTCAAATCCATACACAAAAAACAAAACAAGTTACTTATCTACAATTTTGTGATATTTTGTATACTACTAAAGGGTGTGATGCTCTCCACCCAATCATAGGAAATGATCCTCTTTTCACTACTACATCCATCCACCCCCGAGGCAGGGTATGATGCCATGAGAGGATTTCTGGTATTTTGCAAGGTTTTCTAGGAGTTTCTATGGCCTCTGTATTTTCTCTTTTCTCCCAACCACAAAGTTCTCTTTGTCTCCAGTGCTTAGGCCTCTTTCCCCCCACCATCGTCTCTTATGTCTGGCCTCCTCTTCTTTTCATGTATTCTTCCCCAAGACCTCATGTGTCATGTCAGAATCTTCCTGATGGTAATCTCCCCATCCTTCCTTAATTATCAAGGAGACTACCCAGCTACCAGCTTGGATAGTAATCAAATTTATGGGAAAAGGGCAGTTCAGGGTCTACATTATTTTTAATTTGACAGGGTACTACCTGGTAGTATCCTTTCAACCAGTAATTACCTCCATCTTGCACCATTCCTCTCATGCAATTGTAACCTGTGAAGGCCACCCCTTCAACAGTAGTTCAACATTTCCCTATTGCATTAGTACTCAATATGCACATTACAAAATTCATCAAAGGTCCATTTTCAATGGTCACATAACATACTTGTTTATAGTTTCTTCATGATAATACTCATATTTTCATAATGGGGGAAACATGGGTGTTACAATGCCCCATGCCTTAAAGGAACACCATCCTTGATGTTATTTCTTAGTAACACCTGTTACACCCTCTTCTTTATCTAGTCCTTACTTGGACTTTGTCATTTCAGAACAGGGCTACAACAATTTTCAACAACAAGCATATTAATTACCATTTCATGCAAAAAAAAATAAAATTGTTCAAACTCAAGTGGAAAAATTCACAAATCGACACAATACTTATCTGTGTAGTTCATGTCTTTGCATCTAGATGGTTGTCTCATTAACTTGGCTCACTATTTTTCTTGACATACCCATTGTGTGTGTGATCCTCATCAATAGATGAATTTTTTTTAAAGACTCCATTGAGTCTTTCACGTGAGATATCAAAGTCCCCCCTCCCTTACAGTCACTCACATTTTGGTCTCAGGTTCAGACATCCCCTTCTTTGCTATACAATCCATCAGGCGATCCATCTTTCCTGCCCGAGATTTATCGCACAATAAGTTTTTTAGAGATTTCATCGAGTCTTGTAGTTGAAGCATCCATCAAGCTTTTTCTATCCCTCTTCCATGATTTTCCTATTTGAAAACCATCGTATGTCCTCCCTAGACATATCTTTTCATATCACCTTTGTTCACATGCATGAAAAAATGTGTGAGACATTTTCATGAATTTTCATTCAAAAATTCTTCCCAAATCTATTACCCACATATTTCTAAATTCAAAATTTCATTTCATTTTCATATATGTCCCACATTGGAACAAAAGTTCACAAGCATGGGATTTCCTTCTCATAACAGTTTGTCTATTTACAACCAAAAAGAATTGGCCTTCCTCATGGGTTTACAATATTTCCGTATCCAAGACCATCTTTCCTATAGTTTCAATACTCACACAACCAAACAAATTGTTAGTTTCTCATGAATATCACATTTTCATTGTACACAGTTTCAAAATTGTGCATACTAAAACTTACATCACATTTATCTATCTAGTGATATAAAATAAATGAATTATCATTCCTTAGACATACTTTATCTTAGCATACAAAACCTTTCAAATGTAGCTAATCATTAAATGAATTAATCAATGTGCCAATGTCAGTTTCCACGTTCACACACAATGCATCCTTGCATTGATTTTCGTTTACTACTTTTTCATTTGAGGCACTCTTATCAAGTGTGTTGGGACTCAACCAACTTCTCACCACATAGATTATATATCCACATTTCATTATTACCATAGGGTTGTTCTTCTCTCTTTGAGTTGATCCTAGCCTCAAATAAACACACATGAAACTAAATGTTTCTCATGAATGCATTCAATCATTCTTTCTTCACTAGTAACTAGTGTGCTAACAATCATGGCCATCCAATTCCTCTTTCTACCATTATTAAAAATTTGTAAAATATTGGAACTTTATCCTTCCCTACTGGGAAGTCCATTTCCTGCCCTCTAATGAAAACATGCATTTCCTCAATTTATTCAATCAATGTTCTACTTATGAGCACTTTTGTTCCCAATCATTCTCGATGGGTCAATGTGTTCATGACACATCTGTTCATGAACTTCTTTCAAGCATATTAATCATCCTTGGTTGTTAGGGTTCATAGATCTCATCATTCAGGTTCTTCTTCTTGAATCTTACCATGCTCGGGTATCAATGGCATATAACAACCATTCAAAATCATTTTCATATCATTGAAATAATAAAATATTTCAGAAGGGATTCTTACCCGATCTGTTTCAAACCTTTTTCCACATAAGAATGAATACTTTTATACTTGTTTTGGATGGAAATACCTTTTCTGATATTACCTCATCAGTGGCGCTTCATGGGGACTACTAAGTCGCTTCAACATTTTTTTCTATTAGCAATCTTTTTGTAATTATCCTCTACCTGAGGTTGTCCATCATTGGCAGTTGTCTTCCCCAACAACTCAAATATTTTCCTACATATAACACACATCATCACATTCACAATCATATCAATTGTCATGTAAAATAAAAATGCATGTATCATAGTATTTAAATCAATAAATCATTGTCATATATGCCCCAACATATATCTATGCACTCTATCAAATTATCCTCAATTTTCTCCTGAGTGCAAACACAATCAAATTTTTCAGCTGTGTCTATAGTCATACAACTACTAGAATTCTCATGCCAACAACATTCATACACAATATCACATCAGTTTCCTCATCCTAGGGAATACAATAAATAGTGAGAAAAGAGTTAAGGAACTTTCCCTCTTTCCAACTCATTTGTACAATCAAGATTTTCATTTCAGTTGAATTAAACCAAGGCCTCACTCCCTTTGCATAACATGGCCTTTGACCAAGGTCATTCTTTCAAACATATTCATTGTTTATTATACTTTGCTTTCACAACTGTTCAACTTTACAACTTTGTTAAGAAAATTAGATTTTCAAACTGAGAAAAGTGTTCCTCCTTTTCTCCTTATTTTCTTCTACAGTCTATCCCTTTTGGGGTTTTTCTGCTCAATTCCTTGAGCAATTTTAGCTAAGTTTCATCTTGACTTTCTCTAGTAAATCAACATGCTACAACAACAAGATTTTGGTTCACATTTTAATCGTGAACTAGTACATTCTGCACATTTAACAATAAGATTGGTTAAATTCATTTGCATGTTCCCTATGCATGCATTATATTTTAGAATGTAATCCAATATTCTTATATAAACATGCCTTGCATCCCACTGCCCAACTCTCAATAGTCATTAAGGTTATAGCTATGTTTCTATGACAAAGTTCTTACACAATTCCTTCACATGGAACTATCTCATCATGCAACTTCCTTATTGCATATCCAAACGGTCTGAAATGAACTCAATCTTGAGTCATTCATAACTTCATTATTTCATATTTCTATCCAATATTCCATAATAAATATAAACTTATAGTCCCATTAAGAGTTCAAACTTGTATGTTTAGGTTATCATCTTTCTTTCAAACTGTTCTATATGCACTCAACCACATGCATCAACATGTGTGTATATCATAGTCACACTTTACAATTTTATTTTTGTGTATATTTACATTAAAATCATTTAACTCATGATTGTTCACAGTCATTCTCATACAATCCTCAAAGACATAAGCATGTTGTCTTATATCATTCCAATAGATCATTTCTATTCATTTATTATTTCAAAAAATGACAATCAATTTTCTCAAGGAAATAGAACACATATCCCTCAAGATATTATTCCATCAAGACAATCAGATCCTACAGCATATGGTCAATCATCCCTCCATGGAATTATTCATATTTTGCAAGTACACATCTAGCCTCACATCCTACTTGATGAGACAATCATATTATACTTTTTAAGCATGTTTATATACATCTACATATATGTATGTGCATCACTCACATATTTTTACCTCATTCATTCACATTTAGTTTAGCATCATTTAGTTTTGATGAGATCCTTCAGTCACTTTCATGACTAGTCACACCAATTAAAATCACAATTATGATGCCTCTTTACAATATAACAGCCAACAAAAGATCACCTTTTCTTATTTCTCTCTTAGCATTTTTTTTTTCTTTCTCCGAGGAGTTGCATACTTCCCCAAAATATTATTGAGACAA
The DNA here is from genome assembly GCA_009831015.1 of Picea engelmannii. Lineage (NCBI taxonomy): Eukaryota > Viridiplantae > Streptophyta > Pinopsida > Pinales > Pinaceae > Picea > Picea engelmannii. The sequence goes on from ML803019.1 coordinate 57,661, forward strand.
GGTACTTAGACCCTCCAACATAGGGTCAACCATGCATTCATGGTATTATCCAGTCTAGACAAGAACACTCTTTACCTTACTGCCCTCTTACTTAGGAAATCATATCATGTCTTTAGTATACATATACTCATACATATATATTGTACATGTGCACTACTTTTACATTCCCATACTAATCATATACATTCATCAAATTTTAGCTTATATCAATATTTTCTAATGAGGTTGTATAGTTATTCACATGACTGGTCTCATAGACGTGATCATATTTATGTTTCCTTCTCTCATGGAAACACCCAGCAAGAATCCATTCTTACCTGTCAACTATAAAATCCTTTCACAATTCAAGAACATAAGTAGGTAATTACAACACTTCCTAAGGAAACAAGTTAACAATTCTAGTCTCTCTTCATGCTTCAATTCACTTTTTATCCAAAGACCTTTATCAAGGATATCCTTTCCTAAATTCCTTCTTTATGCTATTTTAGTATTACCCAACCATACTTGTATGGCCATCGTCCACCTCTGGATATCAATCTGACCCATTGGTCACCTAAAAATTCTCCAACACTTCCTTTACCAAACTTTATATCAGTCTTTCCTTCAACATTACAACCTTATCTTGATAAGGCAATAAAAATCATTTATCATCAACATTTTACTTATGTTGTTATAATTAGATCATTATTATCCATATGATATATGACCATACCATATTTTATATCTAATCATAGACTATAATAAGCCTATATGCACGTTACCTGCATGTTCAATCTTTACCATATGCATTCCATCATATCTTTGTGCACTAATCATTTTTCTCATTCCCTTGGTGCATATGTATTTCAATTGTCTTCCTTTGCATTCATATTCATAGACATACCCTTAGGTTAATAGGATTATATATTTTCTTTAATACAACCATGAGCTCAAAAATTTCTCATCTTCATATCATTTACCTCTCTTATGAGGACTATGAGCAGTCCAAAGGAATCCTTTTTCTTTTCTTAACTAGGTTATTCTAGTAACAAGTTTTCATTTGTTACAGGTCAAGTAGATTGAACTTAAAATTTTCCATCAGTCCTCTAAACATGAGGAATTACACACACACACACACACACACACACACATATATAGTTTATTATTTTATTTAAGAAGTAATTAACATTTCCAAGGGTCCTATCCATCCATACTAAATTCCTTTAACCATAAGGAATCTCTCCATAAGGGTCTTAGCCCTTATATGAACAAGAATCACCAATACTTACATGCAACATTACTATCACTATCTTGTTCATTCTTTTGAACCTAAGAATCCCTTAACAAGATTCTTCCATTTTACATCACATTCAAACTTGAATTCTTACCAGTATATTCTCACTCATATAGGAGAAACTATCAAATTTTCAAGCGAAAATAATGCTTCTATTAAACGAAACACCAAATAAATATTTTTCCAATAGGCCTATCCTAGCCTTAATATACCAGTCCCTTGATTGATCTATGGCCCATCTAGGCTAAGTGTTTGAACTCATCTCTGATACCACTCTTAAACACACACAACCCCCTCGTTAGATTTTAGGGGAAAGGGGTATTAAAATTACGTTCCCTTAATCCATCTCAGAATTTAATTCTAATAGAACCATTGACTTCTCTCATTGAGAGATTTCCAATGACTATAATTTATCCCAAAACTGAGCAATGGATCAAAAGTTATGGTTTCTCGAAGTCCTCGACCTTTGTTTACCCAAGGTCACCTTGTTGCCATGTGTCATCCATGTGGAACCCTATCACATGCTTCCTCTTACCTGGAACTATCATGGATCTTGGGTACATGTTCCATGCTTCATGGAGTGGATGTGGTACCTACCATGTCCCACCTCAGCCAACGTTTATCGATTTTATTGTCACCTTCCTTCACTATCAAAATCCTCCCATAGGAGTGTTTCCACGATAGGTTACCCTGCATGCTCTGACAACTGAGTCCCACAACTTCCTCCTCTGACAAATCAGATGATTCCAAGGATTAGTTGATGGATGGTTAGGATCTTATCAGGATTCTCGGTTCTGTCAAATCCTCTTGAAACACGATGCCACATATGCATGACATGTGGCTCTATTGCCACCTAACACGTGGCACTCATATTTCCACAGAAGTTCACCTGTGGGTGCCAAATCATTATGACACATGGCACCCTCTATGATCGACATGTGGAAACACCTACATCATGACACATTTCACCACCCACAACATCCTCTTGATATTTCAAATAAATATTGATGGTCCAGATCGTCTGTTGGATCCCTCGGGCTTTGGAAAATCTATGGTCTAGATTTCATCTCAGATATTCCCCTTCAGAGTGTCTCTAGGAAATTCCACACCGAATAATTCTTCGTGATGGATGACCCTAATCTCCTCTCGGATATCCTTTGGTCATGTTGTCTTTTTAACCCATTTATTAGTCTTTGTATTTTCTACTCAGTATTATTTATGGGTTATTCTGATCCTACCTTACTATCATAGATTGGCCCTGGTTCAGATTTGATAAGCTCCCAACAAAATCCCTCTAAAACTATAAGCCCCTCTAGTAGAACAGAAGGAAACGCAACACACAGAGTGTACTGCGTAGTATCACCCGAGATAACTCTATAGGTGGTTTCATTAATGAGGTGTTTGCAACCTGGGAATGAGTGGAGATCTGCAGTGATATTATGTAATATTTATTCATTCAATCTAACATCTAATTATAGAATTCATTCTATTCATGCATGTGGAATACTAGATATAACTAGTTAATTCATTCATATAACATTGAACAATTAATCAGCTATAAAGATGCATACATTCATTCACATAACACAGGTGTTAACATGGTTCACCCCCTCCTGGGATACTTCCACAAAGATTTGGCTCTGAAGATTTTATTACGGTTCAGTAATATATCATGCCACACATGTTTACAATCTTAGGTATTACTTTCTTCCATAGGCTCCTCGATCCATGTGAGGCTAACTAGACCGCACCAGGCTCGTCAACCTGCGATCTAACCCTTGGGATCAAGTCACTCACTGCCTCACTATATCATCAACTTACTGAGTAGTATAGTTCTTACAACTTCCTCCTCCTTGGTCAACCCCCCTCTCATATGATCGGTCCTTCTCTTCCCCTAATTACTACTTATTTATATTCTTGGCTCACCATCCATTAAGATACATTACAAAAACCCTAACCCTAGAGTTGTTAGTTCTTCCTTTCATGCATGCCTCACCTGCTTCCCTTACACGTACTTCTTTTTCTTCCAGCTGTCCTTTCCTCCTTGCATGATTCTCTTCCCAAAATAGGACTTTTCTCCTAACTAGGCCTGCATCCAACACGACCCCAACAATGACATATGGCTCATCGCGAGCCACCTAAACTTTGTGCACTTCTCCAACAGCTCCTACAAGAGTCTACAACTTCTCTGTGAGTTCCCTTGCTTGTATTTGAACCTACGCGACTATGATTTCTACTTGCCGCTTCTTCATATCATGTAATCCTTCGAGGCACTCTGTGATGTGCATCATATTCTGCCTCTGCTTGAGGTCCTGGATAAATGTGTTTATATTCTCCTCTTCCTAGTCCCACTGTTGAACCTGTTGATCCTCCTCCAACTTCATCCATAGTTGTGATTCTTTATCGAACAAGTCGACAACTGCATTGACTTGTCATTCCATCTCCTCCATCTTCCTTGATTCTTCTTGCTTTCTTTGCTCCTTAACCTCCGGAGGAGTGGTAGGGATGAGTTGTTCCCAGAGGTTCCTGATCTCCTTCCTGTATTGACCGATTGTCTGCACAATCTGATCAATTTTCTGCGTCATTGTAGGCTCTGTTGTCTGCGTGCTCTTCATAATTTTTTCATAAGCTATAGCCAATCCTTGCTCGAGCCTATATGCGCAGTATTTCTCATATTTGGTATTGATATTGTCTTGCTCAAGAACCAATTCCAATGCTTCTCTATTGTCCTTCGTCTGTTACATTTATGTTGAGTATGTGCATGCATGCAATTGTACCTCTTACATGACACTGACTTGTAATTTATACAACACCTTGGTTGGTATCCACCCCATTACCAACTGTAATTGTTTCAGATATTTTAGTGGTGTCTGGCCCACAATATCATCCATGTACAACATGATGGGTGTAACGTGAAATGTCGAGCTCTCTCGTTCCATTGTTTAGATCATATTGTACTCGCTCGACCCAGCCTTGGCTCATGCCTGTGATGTTGTGGGGGTGATTCTATTCCTCTTCCGACCCTCTATGTTTCTCTGATTTGCTTGAGAATATGCCTCATTTCATCCAACTCATCCTAAATCCTGTCCCTTTAGCATTGGGCTTCGTCAAAATCCTTCGTTGTTCAGTCCTGGACCATTTGGGCCAAGTGGTTTGCGTTGTCCTCCACAATTGTATACTTTGGTGGCATTTTGTGTGCCTTAGTTTTCATGCACACACCCCCCCGTTTGTATGATTTACCTCTTGGTATGTCCCTTCTCCTATTGAGTAGAACTTGATGTGGTCCTGTGTGCTATCTCAGTATATTTTTCCTATTCCTATGGTGCCTGGGTGTTGTTCTTCTTCCCTGCTTGGGTACCTTTCTTGGAACACCCCCTTTCTTCTATTGCGTCGGGTTTTGTCCTAGCTTTGGATTATTGGGCATTTTTTTGTCTCATACAGGTGTATGTTCTTACCTTGCATCATCCTCCTTCTCTGCAGACATCTCTTGATTCAAGTCTGGAACCCTCCAGTCATCGTGTCAGTCCTTGATGGCCATTTCTACATCCTCTTCCTTTACGTAGTACCACATTTTTATCCATTTCTTCTTCTGATCCTTTCATGCTTGGATCCATACTGCATTCCTAGGCTCTTTAAAGTTGGCTATGCCCTGATATTGTGCAACCACTTCTGGCGTAATCCTCCAAGTGTTGGAAATGGTTTTCTAGAGGTCACTGTAATATCCTGTGAACATGCCTGCATTAACATTTTTGTTTTTAGGGTCTGAAATGATCCCCAATGATAGGTATCATGTTGTACGAAAACGAGTGGATCTCTCGGAAAATTATGTATACTTAGGCTCCCTCCATCCGACCAAGGCGATCAGGATGAGTAGCCAAGAATAGTGAAATTTTGTTCCTAAGTCCTGCACGTCCTTGCAGTCTTCCAGGAATAGATTTAACAAGTATGGGGCCCAACTAAGTACAATTCCCTCCGCACACTATGTTGTAGCTATGATGACCTCAACAGGGAATTCCTCCTTGCGGAACTTCTTGAGTAACTTGCATGCCATTATTTTTGTGGAAATCCTTGTTGTTGCATCACTAATGCACTTAATTATGATTTTCATGACCCTGTTTCTGTACCATATGTCTTCTTCATTTCCTCGACCAATTCCTTTTCCTTCATTTTTTCATCAAGGAACTGTGAGGGTGTCTCCCCCTGATATGGAAGCCATGTAATATACATAATGAACTCTATGTCTATCGAGATGAGATCTTCCACCCATAGGTATCCTCTATGGGTAACTTCCATCATCTACTTGATGCAGTTTCTTACGTCCCAACCCCTTCCAAAGTGTGAGATCTCCAACAGGGCTAGAATCTCGGTGTTGGCTAGTCCAAATGCCCACTTTTTTGGTTGGTTAATTGGTTCATCGAAGTGTCCTATACCCACAGTATCTAGGTAAACCTTATTCACAAAATCCAAAAATGTTTCTGTGTTGTTCACATCATTATTCAAGTACCATGTTTTTTCCACATGGCCTAATAGGTTAGCCATGACATGCACCCCTTTTGGAATGCATGGTAAGACTATGGCTGTGGTAGCCTTATTGCGCAATGATATTTCTACTGGCTACTTGCCCTTTCACTGTGATTGCTGACTCAAGGTTCCAACCTCCATTGTTCTTTCTTCTACATATGCCTATGACCGGTGAGTCACATCTTCTACTACACCCTCCCATGGCTTCTATGAAATGGCTATATGTGACCTTTTTGGTGTGGTCATTTTTGTCTGGTTTAGGACCATCCCATTAACCCTCGGGGATTCTTTAGGGTTTCCATAGTGCGAAGGATTTCCTGCATCCTGGGTCTGTTGGCTCTGTGCTACTTCTGGCATATTGATATCCATTCCCACTGGTGTTGTTTGTTGGGTTTCCTCCACCACTAGTGTGGGGCTTCCTGGTTCCATATTGGGCGACAGGATTTTATCCAAGTTGATGAATTCTGTAGGCCAAGGTGGTTTTTGTTCACTCCCTTGTGGATGCTGAGGTGCTCTGAGATTGATTTGAGGTCGTCTGTAGGCATGTTTCAAAGCTCCTAGCTTGGGTGGTTCCATGGTGGTAAAAATGTTCTCCTCTGAGCTTCGTTGGCTCTATAGCTTCCAAAAACCTACTCTTTTCTCTGTATATTTGGTTGCTCTATTCTTTTATAAATTTCACAATAATCCTTCTGATCCCCGCATGCTTACCTTATATAATAATTGTATGAAACTTCTCAGAGATGTTACCCATTTTTCATTTTGAATGAACTGGTGCTTCCCATGCACTTTCCATTGAATTCCCTTAACATCTCTAGTTGGCGCGATTAATGCAGCGTATCGTCAATCTTTCTTGTCATTCAATTTTGATAGTCATCGTCCATTCGCACCTATTTTCCATACCCGCCATTTCCTTTGTTTCTTCCTTTTAGTGATCATTGGTCCTTTCTCCGTCGTGATAAAATTTCTGAGTGCACGTGAACATTCTATTTTCGGTGCGCTACCCCTTTGTTGCAATCTTTTGTTGTCTAGTATAGTAACCCCTCTGTTTTTGTGCTTAGTTAGTTTTTTTTTTTTTTTTAAGTTCTAGGAGGTTGAATGTCCTTATACAACTTTAGTCGACTCCCATTTATCATCCCTCTAAGTTATGTTACTCCTAAATCCTTCAACTGTACATCTCCCCCATATGTGTCAATCTTTACCTTGTATGGTCCTAACCAATGCATTCTGCGTTTTCTTGGGTGTTGAAGAAATTTACTGTCATTTACCAATACTAAGTATCGCTCCTTGAAATTTTTATTCTTGACATGTCTATCATGTCAAGCTTTGTCCCTTGCTTCCTGTACTTATTGGTGAAACCCTGCTAGAATCCTATCTTCCTCCATGATCTTCAGCTGACTTAGAATTTCCTGTACTGCGCCTCACTCTATCATGTTGGTAATTGTTGCTACGCGCAGGCTAGGTACCAAAAATTCTAATGGCACCACTACTTCTTGTCCATACACCAACCTGAACGGTGTCTGCCCTGTCAATGTTTTTCATGTCCTCCTGTATGCCCATAATACTGTTGGTATCTTCAAGTCCCAGCCGTCCCTATTAACATTGCAGATCTTTGTCAATGCATTCTCGAGGATCTTGTTAAAGGCTTCCACTGTTCCATTTGCTTGAGGATGATATGGTGTACTCTTTTGATGATAAAATTCAAACTCCTCAGACATAGCCTTAATAGTGTTTTTAATGAAGTGATTTTCTTGGTCAGTCATCAAAATCCTTGGGAACCCAAATCTAGTGATCACATGCTCAAACAAGAAGTGTTCCATTGTCTATGTGCTACAATATTTTACTAGTGTTGCTTCTACCCATCTTGTTAAGTAATTTGTCGCAATAATAATGTACCTCACTCCTGACCTTTTTTTTGGTGGGTTAATTGGTCCCACAAAATATATTTACCATTTTTCGAATACCCGCAAGGTTACTTGTGGTCTCAAGGGAATATCATCTCGTATATTCAGTTTTCCAACCTTCTGAAATACATCACATCTCTGGTAGTAGTCCTTTGATTCTCTGTGAATAGTTGGCCACCATAGTCTTGCATTCAATACCTTATCTATGGTATCTTTTCTTGCATAATGTCCTCCTGGTATTCCCTCATGGGCTTCTGCTAAAATCCTAGGTCTTTCATGTTCTAGAACACATCTTCTAAAGATGTTATATGCACCCATTTTGTATAAGTGTCTGACAATCAAATAATAGTCTGCAACCCTAACTACCAGACTTTTCTTCTGCATAGTGTTGGAGTCTTGTGGCATAGTCCATGTACTCAAGTATTGAATGATATCTGCAAAGTAGTCATCGACTACTTTGACTGAGAATAACTGTGCATCGAGAAAGTTTTCCTCTAGATTCATAGGTTCTTCTCCATTAGTGATCCTTGATAGGTGATTAGGTCTTGCATTCAACTTCCCTAGTTTGACTATCACCTCAAAGTCAAATTCCTAGAAAAACAATAACCATATACAAATTCTCCCCCCCAACACTGTCTTGTTGACGAGGTATTTGAGAGTTGAATGGTCTGTGAACATCTTGAAATGTTTTCCTGATAAATAATGCCTGAACTTCTAAAGCGCATAGACCATATCTAAGCCTTCTCTTTTCCATGGTATTGTAATTCTGTTCCGATTCTGACAATTTTCTTCTAGCAAATGTTATAGGGTGGTCTAATTCTCCTGATTCTGGATGCGCCAAAATAGCTCCAAGTGCTATGGTCAATGCATATACATGAAAATGGAATGTATTTTCCCAATATGGGAATACTAGTATTGGTATTGTTACCATGTTCTCTTTCAGGGTGTCCAGTCCGCGTTGATAGTCCTCATTCCAATGAAACTTGTTTTCTTTTCTTAAAAATTTCTCCATTGACGCAATGATCTTCGCATACCCTTTTATAAATTTCCTGTAGTATCTTGTGTGTCCCAGGATTTCTCTTAATTGAAGGACTAATTTTGGTGGTGGTAGATTAAAAATTACTGCAATCTTCGTAGGATCTACCAGCAAGCCTTGTTTGCATACTATATAGCCCAATAGTATCCGAAAGGGTGTTCCGAAGATGAAATTCTTAATGTTTAACGATATCTGACAGTGCCTGCATCTTTATAACATAATCCTTAACACCCATACATGGTATTTCAACAGACTATAGACTGTCCAATCATCCAGATATACCTCTAGAAACTAGTGGATGAATTTTTTGAATGCAGCTATGACTACTCTAGAAAATATTGTTGGTAAATTCTTCAGTCCAAATGACATGACTGTGTACTATTAGGATCCCCATTCTATGGAAAAATTGGTCTTGTATATGTCTTGCAGGGCTATCTTGATCTGATGGTATCCTGAGAATCCGTCGGTGAATGAATAAGCTTCCTGTCCTCCTACATTATCCAACACATCATCTGTGAAAGGAGTAGGGAATGGGTCATGTAGGCACAATACATAATTCATCTTCCTTTGGATGACACATATCCTTATCCCCCCTTGTTTCTTCTTCTGAACTACCATCGGGCTTACCCATTCAAACTCCTCTACAGGTTCTATGATCCCAGTCTCCAACATCCTATCGATTTCGGCTTTGACTTTTTTCTTATATATAGGATTTAGTCTGTATGGTCGATGTTTGATCAGTCTTGCCTCAGCTATAAGGGGTATCCTCATTTCACCTAGCTCTCTTGTTATTCCTTTCGTTTCTGTGAATGTTGTTGGGAATAGGTCATTGTACTCGTGCAATAACTCTGTTATGCTTTCCATTGTTTGCTCATCCTAATAGTCTCCAATGATGACCATTTTGGGATTCTCAAGTGTCCCAATGTTGAATTTATTCACCTTTATTGGCACAACAAATACTTCTAATTCCAGAGGTGGACCTTCCACTTATCTTTCACCTTCAACCTCCATGATATGAATGTTTCATGGATCATCTTCATCTGGTGCTTCTTCTTGCACATGGTAACATGACATTAGTTCCTTTACTGTTTGTTTGTTTTTTTGTTGTTCTTTTGTCATGAGTTCAACTTCCGGTTCTTTAATGAATATCACCCCTCTTATTTGTTTAAGTGTTGATTCTATGTTGGGGTTCTCATGCTCAAATGATAAAGTGATTGTAAATTTATGTTGTAATACTGTCCAATTTGTAGTTCCTGTGCGCAATTTTTGGTCTATATATCAGTTTGCTAGAATCCCTTCTAATGCGTGAACACAATAATGATGCCATTCCTCCAGTGGTGTCATTCTCCATAATGTTATGCACTTCTCCAAGTGTTCTCCTGGTACCCCTTGTCCATCATATTTTTGCATTTGGTTTCTTCCCTGTTCTATGCCAAACCTGATGCACAATAACCGCTTACATTGGTACTGGTCCTTAATTGTTTCTTTGTGCCCACCCCACCATCTTACAGGTGTTTCCTTGAGTGTTATATCCAAGGATAAGAGCCTCCGATTTTCTAACACTTCATCTTCATATCATGTTAAGAATGCTTCTAATTCATTCACCCCATGGAAGCTGGGAGGTTCCCTTATCTCTATACTTACCCATCTTAATATGCGGTCTATTCTTGTGCATATTCATGTGGAGACTTCATGTAACCTCTGCTACCAATTTTCTAAGCCTATATCTGAGTCTGATGCACATGAGGTGATGCTTCTCCAACCGAGTACCCCATCCGTAGTTGGGTTCACATAATATTCTTCTCACGCAGTTGTTCTATACAACTGGTTAATTTCCTCCATGTCCAAGCAAGTAGGTTATACAAACCTTTCCCCTTCAGATGGGTCCAACGGTGCAATGACTCTATATTAGCCTCACTCGAATGTCATCTTCCTCTTCTTTAAGTTGATTATGGCCTTATTTTCAAACGCCCAATCTAAGACAAGCAATGTTGGATATGGTGTTGTGCCATCCACTATATCTATTGCTTCGAAGTCGGATTTAGTACACACTCCATCCAAATATATTGTTACGCCTTTTAGACTTCCAATTGATAAAACTCTATGTTGATTTTCTAGTTTCAGATGAATAAGTGAATATCCTATTGTGGGTTCTCCCATACATTGCCATGTATTCTTGGGTATCACATTTACTTCGGATCCTAGATCCAATATAATATCTCCCATCTTGAAATATCCAATGTTGTAGTTTAGTTTGAATTCTCCATTTGTTCTCCTTCTTGTATGCAGATGATTAACTGTTTTTTGTTATAGCTTTCCTTCTGCCTCTATGCTACATCTGTCTAGCATATTTTGTAATAATTTAACCAAGGATGGATCGTTTATTAGTTTAACATAAGATTTCATAAAACCCTTAATCGTACTTACTTGTCCCAGGGTTTGTGCTTCTTTTTTGTGATCCAATGATTGAGGCATCTTGTATGCTAGTACTTCCTTATTATACTGCACAACTGATGTATATGCAATGTTGGGCTTCATGAATTCTTGTCTAGCCTTCTTGAATATATAATTTTCTTTCTGCGCATCACACTACTTCTTTGGTTCGGCATTCTTCTTCACCCATTGGTGTTGTGCTTGCTCTTGTCTTACTGTGTCGTTCCTTGTTTTATCTCCTTCCCACGTAACTATGTTGATGTTTCTTCCTTAATCCCTCACTTTTGTCAAAATCCACTGAACATTCTAATTGTTCGGATTTCTCTTCTCCTAGATCTTTCCCTAATAGTGTTGGAAATTATTTTGTGTCATGATCTGATGCAGAACAATATATACATGTCGTAGGTGAAAGTGGACATTCTCTTGCATAGTGTCCTCGTTGTTGACAATTGTGGCATACCACTAGTCCTATGCCTCTTCCAAAGCCTCCTCTTTATCTTGCTCCACCCCTATAGCCAGCTCGATCCCCTCATGGCGCATTATACTGAGGTGTCTAGTTATACTGTGTGATATTATAGTGTGGTTGTGCGATATTGTACTGTGGCTGCATAGTGTTATATTGTTGTTGCGCAATGTTATACTGCTACTGTGCAATGTAACACAGGGTTGGTACTTGGTTAAACTGTGGTGCAACTTTCCCTGTCATCATTTCTGCCTGAACCCTATATGCATTTGATGGTATTTCCCTCATGAGGTCCATGGTTCTGCAATATTTGTCATAATGTCCTACTAACTTGCAAAAATTGCAATATGATCTCTTAGATACTGTCTGGTACTTCTGCATCATTGGCCAGTGATATGGATCATGCCCCTATTTTTTACAGATCTCACACCATAGTCCTCCTTTTGGCAACGGGTCTGGCATTCCTACTTCCATGTATTGCGTGAATGTTGGACATTCATTCTTATGGTGTCCTTCTGTCCTACATTTGGTACACCAAACAAATTCTCTTTTTTCCTCAGAATTTTAAGTTCTTCAGATCCTCCTTCAGCACGTCTATGGTTGGATCTGTCTTTTGATATTGGTTCTCTTCTAGTTGTATGGATTCCTATAGAGCCTCTGCTTGTGTCTGAAACTTGTGTTGTCGCAAAGGGTATTTCAAGTGTGGTAGCAGTGAATTGATGAACAAATGTCTATGTTGCATATCTGTCATGAAATACTTTAGCTTCCCCTTCAATCATTTGAATCTCTGGCCAATCTCCCATACAAATTCTCTCGGTTTCTGTCTAATATCTATCATCTCGTTCGTGTATTGGTCCTTTGAACTAGGCTTCTGGAAATTATTTATCAATAGATTTTAATATCTCCAACCGTCTTGGTTGTTCCTGGTTGACTGTTTGTAGCTAAACTCATGTACCAATCCAGTGCGCAATATCTTAGCGTGATAGCTAACTGTGCAAGTTTAGTGTCCTCGTCCGTGATTTGTTTCTCTTCCCATATATTTTCAAAAATAAACAAGTTCTTCTTCGGGTCCTCCAACACATCTCCTTTGAATTCTGGTAACCTGATGGTGGGACCATGTCCTTCCATCCTGAATGTTGAACTACTACCTTTGCATGGTGTAGATACTTGACTAATGCTTCCTGAACTGGCTCCCCCAGTTTTTGTTCCTTGTGTAGATGTACTTCTTGATGTCTTCTTTCTCTCGAAATTCGGTTGTCTAAATGGTGGTGTTCCTCTTGGTGTATTAGTCACACATGGGTTTATGGGTTACACACTGACACTAATATGGATAGGAGTGCTTCCTTCTATTCTCTCTCTTAGACCCCTTGTATTCCTCTCATATGTCGCATGTGGTATTTCCTCAATATTATCCACATCCCGAAGATCCTCTACCTCTTCTTCATCACTTGCCAATCCTTCCCTCATGGATATGACTATGTTCTTGGTGTTCACCTTATAATGGTAGGGTACTCCACTGTGTGTTTTTCTAGTTGTTGATATGATTCGCTTGATCTTGTCTTCGTCCATCATAATTGGGTCCAATGCCTCCTCCTTATTTCCTTTATCCACTTCTCCTTCCATTTCTCCTTCTCTTGTCAGTGCTTCCCCCCTTCCCCCATGCACACAGGGAAGTTGAGCTATCTGACTCCATTGTCATTACACCTTTGTTATATAGTAATATATTAATAGAAGTATATAATGATATTATATACCTACCTTGAGGTTCCTTCAATAAATATTGTTCAACTGCGTTGTAAGACTTCACTGTATCTATTGCAAATTTTTTGATAAATCCTGCAACAATGTTGTCTAACCAGAAATCTACTGCAGGCATAAATTTATTATCAACTCGTTGTAACTGGATGATCTCTTCAGGATTCCACTCTAGTTGTCTGATCCGATTTGTAGGATGGTTGTCTTTCAACCTTTTTATCCACTCCTACAATACATGTGGGAGATCACAAAAAAATACTTCATGCAAGTCATTGAATACGTACTTGTCCATATATTTGCACGTTTCCAACTTCAGGTTTTTGTTATCTTTCTGCACAAACTCTAGCTCCTTTGTCTTCAACCAACTCTCTATCTCTGTCTTCGTTCGATTCCACAGTCTCAACATCCCCTTTTATATTCTCATTGTCTCAACGTCTTATCATCCGGTTTGACATTCTTTTGACTCGTCTTCAACAAATCTCATATACTCAATCCCATCACATTCTAACCAACCAACCGACCAACCGACAACAAAACCATTTGTTGGATTTTTAACCCATTCATTAGTCTTTGTCTTTTCTACTCATTATTATTTATGGGTTATTCTGATCCTACCTTACTATCATAGATTGACCCTGGTTTAGATTTCATAATCTCCCAACAAAATCCATGTAAATCTATCGGCCCCTTTGGTAGACCAGAAGGCAATGAAACACATAGATTGTATTGCGTAGTCTCACTCAAGATAACTCTATGGGTGGTTGCAATACTCAGGTGTTTGCAACCTGGGAATGAGTGGATATCTATGGTGATATTTTGTAATCTTTATTCTTTCAGTCTAACATCTAATTATAGAAGTCATTCTATTTATGCATGTGGAATACCAAATCTAACTAGTTAATTCATTCATCTAACATTCAAAAATTAATCAACCATAAAGATGCATACATTCATTCACATAACACAAGTTTTATTGTGGTTCACACCCTCCTAGGCTATTTCCACCAAGATCTAGCTCTCAAGATTTTATTATGGTTCAGTAGTATATCACGTCGCTTGTGTTTACAATGTTAGGTCTTACTTTCTTCCACAGGATCCTCGATCCCTACGAGGTTGACTAGATCACACTAGGATCCTCAGCCTATGATATAACCCTCGTGATCGAGTCACTCACTGCCTCCCTAGCTCACCAGCTTACTAAGTAGTACATTTCTTACAACTTCCTTCTCATCGATCGCCCCCCCTCTCGTCTGATCTGTCCTTCTCTTCCCCTAAGTACTACTTATTTATATTCTTGTCTCACCAACCATTATGATACATTAAAAATACCCTAACCCTAGCATCTTTAGGTTTTCCTTGCATGTGTGCCTCACCTACTTCCCTTACACATGTTGCTTTTCCTTCCAACTGTCCTTTCCCCCTTGCATGCTTCTCTTCCCAAAATAACATTGTCTCCTGACTACGATTGCATCCAACATATCCTTATGCATCAATGGTTATATCTCCTTCTCGGAGCTCCTCCGATCTTGATTGATCAACAATAATGATTTCATCTTGTAGATCCCCCATCAGAGTGTATCACCATGATTCACTCTGAAAGGCACCTTGCGATGGATAAGCATGATCTCTTTCATACGAAGATTCGACAACAAGGATTTCATATGAGTTCTTTAGGTCTCCCATCCCCCTTCTCATATGACCCTTGGTATTGGGCCAATCCTATGGGACACCTGTCACCCCCAAGACATGCTGGTGAGACATGTGGCACTCACATCATATCACAATTATCCCCTCAATGTGAAAAAATACCATGACACATGGCATAACCACTACTCAACATGTGCAACTTTACGTGTACTTGAAATGGTATACATGTCATCACAGATGCACTTGGATTATCCATTCAGGTGATGACGCCTATCCTACTCGTGACATGCTAACGACTAGGCTAGCTCCTCTATAAGTTTGACATCACATCCCTTTGTGAAAACTTGTGAATGGAAGCGACAAGGCCTGCAAAAAATAAATGAATAGCATTCCTCGTGATGATATTCCGATCAATGGACCCTATTTAACCTTGAAATACTCCCATCAGAATCAATCCATCCCTGAAATTCGAGATCAATCTAAACAATCTCGTCTGAAGGACGATCAATATTTATTTATCCTATGGATGGGATGGTTCCAATTCAACAACACCTACCCCAAGGTACAATCAGACTGAGACTCCCCTTTGGTCCTTCGTTCAATCACATATTGACACATGGTGTCCTCTGGACATGCTAGTGGTCCCAGTCAGGATGGCATGTCATGATAACATCATATATTCTCTTAGTCCCACTTAAATGAGACCTACGTTGATCCATGATGGAGGTTATTTGTGGGATTTTCCCTGATATACCTCCCAGATTGTCCCTCAGAATTCCCCTTTCAAAACACCTCCACTTGGGTATTCAGGGTTTCTTCAACCATAGGACTCTGATATTACTAGCCCTTAATATCTATGGTTGAGATCCCATCGTCATTCCAAATCCAATGGTTGTGAATACATTGGGTCCTAGGTGTAATAAAAATCTAGTTGTGTCCACCACGATGGGTCCAACAATATATAATCCACCATAATCGTCCTTCGATGAATCAACGATCCTAGTTGATTCAGGGTGCATACTCTACGAGCTTTATGACTAGGTCCAATGGAGGGTCAGGATATCTCTGTTCTACGATATCAATGATCAAGATCAAGTCTCACCCTCATTCTGATAGAGGGCCCATATTTAACCTCTGTGCTAAATCAAAGGTCACCATCATCCAAAGTGAATTAGGTTTTTTCATCTAGGAGACTACCCAAGTACTAGCTAGATGAATTAGGTAGTCTTTTAGTATTTATGATTTTTTATTTTTTGAGGGCTCTTTTCCTAGGTTTCAAGGCATTCCATTTCCTCAACTATGGTACCTTGGTTTCATCATACCTTGAAGGGCTCATTTTCTTCAGGGTTCTCAACCCCGTGAGGCACAGGTAAACACACAAATCCATATGAATTCTTATATGAGGGAGGTTATAGTAGTACTTACAATAAGAAGGGATGTGTTTCCACATTTACTCATCTCACAACCCTCTCATAGACTTATTCTTGCAATTATTTCAATAAATCCAGAGACTCCCTGTAAACAAAAACACAGGAATTCTCATGCAGATATATTTATATATTCTATGTAAACACATGACCATATCCAAGATGCACAATCAAGCTTACAGGTCAGGTATTCATTTCTAAAACCATCCTACTAACCATCCAACCATACATGCATTCAAATCCATACACAAAAAAAAAAACAAGTTACTTATCTCCAAATTTGTGATATGTTGGCTACTACTAAAGGGTGTGTCGCTCTCCACGCAACTATAGGCAAGGCTACACTTTTCACTTCTACAACTAGCCACCCTTGAGCCATGGTATCATGCCAAAATAAGATTTATGGTATTTTGCAAGGTTTTTTTTGAAATTATATTTCCTCTGTATTGTCTCTTTTCTCCCATCCACAAAGTTCTCTATGTCTCCAACGTTCAAGAATCTTTTCCCCTATCATCATCTCGTATGTCTATCCTCCTATTCTTTTCATGTATTCTTCCCCAAGACTTCATGGGTCGTGTCAGAAGCTTCCTGATGTTACTCTTCCCATCCTTCCTTAATTCTCGAGGAGACTACCCAAGTACCAGCTTGACTAGTAATCAAATTTATGGGAAAAGGATAGTTCAAGGTCTTCATTGTTTTTAATATGACAAGCTACGTCATGGCAGGGTCATTTCAACCAATAATTTCCTCCCTCTTGCACCACTCCTCTCATGACATAGTAACGTGTGAAGGCCGGCCCTTCAACAGTAGTTCAAAATTTCCCTATTGCATTAATAATCAATATGCACATTAAAAAAATCATCAAAGGTCCATTGTAAATGGTCACATAACAAAACTTTTTATAGTTTGGTCATGAAAATAATTATATTTACATTCTGGGGGAAATAAGGGTGTTACAACCACATGACCAGGTACTCTTGAATGACTCTACCCCTCATCCTCCTCTCTCTGATAGAAATAATCCTCTCTGGGGTCATAACTAAATGTCCATCCTCATCGAGTGGAGGAAGATCTGTTGAAGGGGTGTCCTGTTGTCCCAAGTCCCTCTTGAGGAAAGACACGTGGAAGACGTGGATCCTACTACCCTCAAGAAACTCTAGCTCATATGTTTCCTCTCTGAATCTTTTGATCACCATGTATGATCCATAGAAGAGAGGCTTCAACTTTTCTGCACCATTCTTCTTTAGCAAAGATTGTCTGTAGGGATGAAACCTAAGAAATAACAAATCCACAACCTCAAAGTTGTGCTCCACCCTATGTCTATCTACATACGTATTCTATTGGTTTTGTGAGACTTACAAGTTTTCCTTTAGACTCTCAATATGTCCTGACTCTCCTGCAACCAGTGTTTGGCCTTGGGGGCCTTGCTCTCTCCAAATTATAGATCCAAAAATGATGGGGAATCATAGTCATATAATTCCCTGAAAGGACTCATCCCTATGAACATGTGATAAGTGGTATTATAGTAATACTCCCCAACATGAAACCACTTTATCCATGC
>ML803019.1:85489-158824 GCA_009831015.1 Picea engelmannii
AACAATCATGGCCATCCAATTCCTCTTTCTACCATTATTAAAAATTTGTAAAATATTGGAACTTTATCCTTCCCTACTGGGAAGTCCATTTCCTGCCCTCTAATGAAAACATGCATTTCCTCAATTTATTCAATCAATGTTCTACTTATGAGCACTTTTGTTCCCAATCATTCTCGATGGGTCAATGTGTTCATGACACATCTGTTCATGAACTTCTTTCAAGCATATTAATCATCCTTGGTTGTTAGGGTTCATAGATCTCATCATTCAGGTTCTTCTTCTTGAATCTTACCATGCTCGGGTATCAATGGCATATAACAACCATTCAAAATCATTTTCATATCATTGAAATAATAAAATATTTCAGAAGGGATTCTTACCCGATCTGTTTCAAACCTTTTTCCACATAAGAATGAATACTTTTATACTTGTTTTGGATGGAAATACCTTTTCTGATATTACCTCATCAGTGGCGCTTCATGGGGACTACTAAGTCGCTTCAACATTTTTTTCTATTAGCAATCTTTTTGTAATTATCCTCTACCTGAGGTTGTCCATCATTGGCAGTTGTCTTCCCCAACAACTCAAATATTTTCCTACATATAACACACATCATCACATTCACAATCATATCAATTGTCATGTAAAATAAAAATGCATGTATCATAGTATTTAAATCAATAAATCATTGTCATATATGCCCCAACATATATCTATGCACTCTATCAAATTATCCTCAATTTTCTCCTGAGTGCAAACACAATCAAATTTTTCAGCTGTGTCTATAGTCATACAACTACTAGAATTCTCATGCCAACAACATTCATACACAATATCACATCAGTTTCCTCATCCTAGGGAATACAATAAATAGTGAGAAAAGAGTTAAGGAACTTTCCCTCTTTCCAACTCATTTGTACAATCAAGATTTTCATTTCAGTTGAATTAAACCAAGGCCTCACTCCCTTTGCATAACATGGCCTTTGACCAAGGTCATTCTTTCAAACATATTCATTGTTTATTATACTTTGCTTTCACAACTGTTCAACTTTACAACTTTGTTAAGAAAATTAGATTTTCAAACTGAGAAAAGTGTTCCTCCTTTTCTCCTTATTTTCTTCTACAGTCTATCCCTTTTGGGGTTTTTCTGCTCAATTCCTTGAGCAATTTTAGCTAAGTTTCATCTTGACTTTCTCTAGTAAATCAACATGCTACAACAACAAGATTTTGGTTCACATTTTAATCGTGAACTAGTACATTCTGCACATTTAACAATAAGATTGGTTAAATTCATTTGCATGTTCCCTATGCATGCATTATATTTTAGAATGTAATCCAATATTCTTATATAAACATGCCTTGCATCCCACTGCCCAACTCTCAATAGTCATTAAGGTTATAGCTATGTTTCTATGACAAAGTTCTTACACAATTCCTTCACATGGAACTATCTCATCATGCAACTTCCTTATTGCATATCCAAACGGTCTGAAATGAACTCAATCTTGAGTCATTCATAACTTCATTATTTCATATTTCTATCCAATATTCCATAATAAATATAAACTTATAGTCCCATTAAGAGTTCAAACTTGTATGTTTAGGTTATCATCTTTCTTTCAAACTGTTCTATATGCACTCAACCACATG
The DNA here is from genome assembly GCA_009831015.1 of Picea engelmannii. Taxonomy (NCBI): domain Eukaryota; kingdom Viridiplantae; phylum Streptophyta; class Pinopsida; order Pinales; family Pinaceae; genus Picea; species Picea engelmannii. The sequence continues at coordinate 87,140 of ML803019.1, forward strand.
CATCAACATGTGTGTATATCATAGTCACACTTTACAATTTTATTTTTGTGTATATTTACATTAAAATCATTTAACTCATGATTGTTCACAGTCATTCTCATACAATCCTCAAAGACATAAGCATGTTGTCTTATATCATTCCAATAGATCATTTCTATTCATTTATTATTTCAAAAAATGACAATCAATTTTCTCAAGGAAATAGAACACATATCCCTCAAGATATTATTCCATCAAGACAATCAGATCCTACAGCATATGGTCAATCATCCCTCCATGGAATTATTCATATTTTGCAAGTACACATCTAGCCTCACATCCTACTTGATGAGACAATCATATTATACTTTTTAAGCATGTTTATATACATCTACATATATGTATGTGCATCACTCACATATTTTTACCTCATTCATTCACATTTAGTTTAGCATCATTTAGTTTTGATGAGATCCTTCAGTCACTTTCATGACTAGTCACACCAATTAAAATCACAATTATGATGCCTCTTTACAATATAACAGCCAACAAAAGATCACCTTTTCTTATTTCTCTCTTAGCATTTTTTTTTTCTTTCTCCGAGGAGTTGCATACTTCCCCAAAATATTATTGAGACAAGGTACTTAGACCCTCCAACATAGGGTCAACCATGCATTCATGGTATTATCCAGTCTAGACAAGAACACTCTTTACCTTACTGCCCTCTTACTTAGGAAATCATATCATGTCTTTAGTATACATATACTCATACATATATATTGTACATGTGCACTACTTTTACATTCCCATACTAATCATATACATTCATCAAATTTTAGCTTATATCAATATTTTCTAATGAGGTTGTATAGTTATTCACATGACTGGTCTCATAGACGTGATCATATTTATGTTTCCTTCTCTCATGGAAACACCCAGCAAGAATCCATTCTTACCTGTCAACTATAAAATCCTTTCACAATTCAAGAACATAAGTAGGTAATTACAACACTTCCTAAGGAAACAAGTTAACAATTCTAGTCTCTCTTCATGCTTCAATTCACTTTTTATCCAAAGACCTTTATCAAGGATATCCTTTCCTAAATTCCTTCTTTATGCTATTTTAGTATTACCCAACCATACTTGTATGGCCATCGTCCACCTCTGGATATCAATCTGACCCATTGGTCACCTAAAAATTCTCCAACACTTCCTTTACCAAACTTTATATCAGTCTTTCCTTCAACATTACAACCTTATCTTGATAAGGCAATAAAAATCATTTATCATCAACATTTTACTTATGTTGTTATAATTAGATCATTATTATCCATATGATATATGACCATACCATATTTTATATCTAATCATAGACTATAATAAGCCTATATGCACGTTACCTGCATGTTCAATCTTTACCATATGCATTCCATCATATCTTTGTGCACTAATCATTTTTCTCATTCCCTTGGTGCATATGTATTTCAATTGTCTTCCTTTGCATTCATATTCATAGACATACCCTTAGGTTAATAGGATTATATATTTTCTTTAATACAACCATGAGCTCAAAAATTTCTCATCTTCATATCATTTACCTCTCTTATGAGGACTATGAGCAGTCCAAAGGAATCCTTTTTCTTTTCTTAACTAGGTTATTCTAGTAACAAGTTTTCATTTGTTACAGGTCAAGTAGATTGAACTTAAAATTTTCCATCAGTCCTCTAAACATGAGGAATTACACACACACACACACACACACACACACATATATAGTTTATTATTTTATTTAAGAAGTAATTAACATTTCCAAGGGTCCTATCCATCCATACTAAATTCCTTTAACCATAAGGAATCTCTCCATAAGGGTCTTAGCCCTTATATGAACAAGAATCACCAATACTTACATGCAACATTACTATCACTATCTTGTTCATTCTTTTGAACCTAAGAATCCCTTAACAAGATTCTTCCATTTTACATCACATTCAAACTTGAATTCTTACCAGTATATTCTCACTCATATAGGAGAAACTATCAAATTTTCAAGCGAAAATAATGCTTCTATTAAACGAAACACCAAATAAATATTTTTCCAATAGGCCTATCCTAGCCTTAATATACCAGTCCCTTGATTGATCTATGGCCCATCTAGGCTAAGTGTTTGAACTCATCTCTGATACCACTCTTAAACACACACAACCCCCTCGTTAGATTTTAGGGGAAAGGGGTATTAAAATTACGTTCCCTTAATCCATCTCAGAATTTAATTCTAATAGAACCATTGACTTCTCTCATTGAGAGATTTCCAATGACTATAATTTATCCCAAAACTGAGCAATGGATCAAAAGTTATGGTTTCTCGAAGTCCTCGACCTTTGTTTACCCAAGGTCACCTTGTTGCCATGTGTCATCCATGTGGAACCCTATCACATGCTTCCTCTTACCTGGAACTATCATGGATCTTGGGTACATGTTCCATGCTTCATGGAGTGGATGTGGTACCTACCATGTCCCACCTCAGCCAACGTTTATCGATTTTATTGTCACCTTCCTTCACTATCAAAATCCTCCCATAGGAGTGTTTCCACGATAGGTTACCCTGCATGCTCTGACAACTGAGTCCCACAACTTCCTCCTCTGACAAATCAGATGATTCCAAGGATTAGTTGATGGATGGTTAGGATCTTATCAGGATTCTCGGTTCTGTCAAATCCTCTTGAAACACGATGCCACATATGCATGACATGTGGCTCTATTGCCACCTAACACGTGGCACTCATATTTCCACAGAAGTTCACCTGTGGGTGCCAAATCATTATGACACATGGCACCCTCTATGATCGACATGTGGAAACACCTACATCATGACACATTTCACCACCCACAACATCCTCTTGATATTTCAAATAAATATTGATGGTCCAGATCGTCTGTTGGATCCCTCGGGCTTTGGAAAATCTATGGTCTAGATTTCATCTCAGATATTCCCCTTCAGAGTGTCTCTAGGAAATTCCACACCGAATAATTCTTCGTGATGGATGACCCTAATCTCCTCTCGGATATCCTTTGGTCATGTTGTCTTTTTAACCCATTTATTAGTCTTTGTATTTTCTACTCAGTATTATTTATGGGTTATTCTGATCCTACCTTACTATCATAGATTGGCCCTGGTTCAGATTTGATAAGCTCCCAACAAAATCCCTCTAAAACTATAAGCCCCTCTAGTAGAACAGAAGGAAACGCAACACACAGAGTGTACTGCGTAGTATCACCCGAGATAACTCTATAGGTGGTTTCATTAATGAGGTGTTTGCAACCTGGGAATGAGTGGAGATCTGCAGTGATATTATGTAATATTTATTCATTCAATCTAACATCTAATTATAGAATTCATTCTATTCATGCATGTGGAATACTAGATATAACTAGTTAATTCATTCATATAACATTGAACAATTAATCAGCTATAAAGATGCATACATTCATTCACATAACACAGGTGTTAACATGGTTCACCCCCTCCTGGGATACTTCCACAAAGATTTGGCTCTGAAGATTTTATTACGGTTCAGTAATATATCATGCCACACATGTTTACAATCTTAGGTATTACTTTCTTCCATAGGCTCCTCGATCCATGTGAGGCTAACTAGACCGCACCAGGCTCGTCAACCTGCGATCTAACCCTTGGGATCAAGTCACTCACTGCCTCACTATATCATCAACTTACTGAGTAGTATAGTTCTTACAACTTCCTCCTCCTTGGTCAACCCCCCTCTCATATGATCGGTCCTTCTCTTCCCCTAATTACTACTTATTTATATTCTTGGCTCACCATCCATTAAGATACATTACAAAAACCCTAACCCTAGAGTTGTTAGTTCTTCCTTTCATGCATGCCTCACCTGCTTCCCTTACACGTACTTCTTTTTCTTCCAGCTGTCCTTTCCTCCTTGCATGATTCTCTTCCCAAAATAGGACTTTTCTCCTAACTAGGCCTGCATCCAACACGACCCCAACAATGACATATGGCTCATCGCGAGCCACCTAAACTTTGTGCACTTCTCCAACAGCTCCTACAAGAGTCTACAACTTCTCTGTGAGTTCCCTTGCTTGTATTTGAACCTACGCGACTATGATTTCTACTTGCCGCTTCTTCATATCATGTAATCCTTCGAGGCACTCTGTGATGTGCATCATATTCTGCCTCTGCTTGAGGTCCTGGATAAATGTGTTTATATTCTCCTCTTCCTAGTCCCACTGTTGAACCTGTTGATCCTCCTCCAACTTCATCCATAGTTGTGATTCTTTATCGAACAAGTCGACAACTGCATTGACTTGTCATTCCATCTCCTCCATCTTCCTTGATTCTTCTTGCTTTCTTTGCTCCTTAACCTCCGGAGGAGTGGTAGGGATGAGTTGTTCCCAGAGGTTCCTGATCTCCTTCCTGTATTGACCGATTGTCTGCACAATCTGATCAATTTTCTGCGTCATTGTAGGCTCTGTTGTCTGCGTGCTCTTCATAATTTTTTCATAAGCTATAGCCAATCCTTGCTCGAGCCTATATGCGCAGTATTTCTCATATTTGGTATTGATATTGTCTTGCTCAAGAACCAATTCCAATGCTTCTCTATTGTCCTTCGTCTGTTACATTTATGTTGAGTATGTGCATGCATGCAATTGTACCTCTTACATGACACTGACTTGTAATTTATACAACACCTTGGTTGGTATCCACCCCATTACCAACTGTAATTGTTTCAGATATTTTAGTGGTGTCTGGCCCACAATATCATCCATGTACAACATGATGGGTGTAACGTGAAATGTCGAGCTCTCTCGTTCCATTGTTTAGATCATATTGTACTCGCTCGACCCAGCCTTGGCTCATGCCTGTGATGTTGTGGGGGTGATTCTATTCCTCTTCCGACCCTCTATGTTTCTCTGATTTGCTTGAGAATATGCCTCATTTCATCCAACTCATCCTAAATCCTGTCCCTTTAGCATTGGGCTTCGTCAAAATCCTTCGTTGTTCAGTCCTGGACCATTTGGGCCAAGTGGTTTGCGTTGTCCTCCACAATTGTATACTTTGGTGGCATTTTGTGTGCCTTAGTTTTCATGCACACACCCCCCCGTTTGTATGATTTACCTCTTGGTATGTCCCTTCTCCTATTGAGTAGAACTTGATGTGGTCCTGTGTGCTATCTCAGTATATTTTTCCTATTCCTATGGTGCCTGGGTGTTGTTCTTCTTCCCTGCTTGGGTACCTTTCTTGGAACACCCCCTTTCTTCTATTGCGTCGGGTTTTGTCCTAGCTTTGGATTATTGGGCATTTTTTTGTCTCATACAGGTGTATGTTCTTACCTTGCATCATCCTCCTTCTCTGCAGACATCTCTTGATTCAAGTCTGGAACCCTCCAGTCATCGTGTCAGTCCTTGATGGCCATTTCTACATCCTCTTCCTTTACGTAGTACCACATTTTTATCCATTTCTTCTTCTGATCCTTTCATGCTTGGATCCATACTGCATTCCTAGGCTCTTTAAAGTTGGCTATGCCCTGATATTGTGCAACCACTTCTGGCGTAATCCTCCAAGTGTTGGAAATGGTTTTCTAGAGGTCACTGTAATATCCTGTGAACATGCCTGCATTAACATTTTTGTTTTTAGGGTCTGAAATGATCCCCAATGATAGGTATCATGTTGTACGAAAACGAGTGGATCTCTCGGAAAATTATGTATACTTAGGCTCCCTCCATCCGACCAAGGCGATCAGGATGAGTAGCCAAGAATAGTGAAATTTTGTTCCTAAGTCCTGCACGTCCTTGCAGTCTTCCAGGAATAGATTTAACAAGTATGGGGCCCAACTAAGTACAATTCCCTCCGCACACTATGTTGTAGCTATGATGACCTCAACAGGGAATTCCTCCTTGCGGAACTTCTTGAGTAACTTGCATGCCATTATTTTTGTGGAAATCCTTGTTGTTGCATCACTAATGCACTTAATTATGATTTTCATGACCCTGTTTCTGTACCATATGTCTTCTTCATTTCCTCGACCAATTCCTTTTCCTTCATTTTTTCATCAAGGAACTGTGAGGGTGTCTCCCCCTGATATGGAAGCCATGTAATATACATAATGAACTCTATGTCTATCGAGATGAGATCTTCCACCCATAGGTATCCTCTATGGGTAACTTCCATCATCTACTTGATGCAGTTTCTTACGTCCCAACCCCTTCCAAAGTGTGAGATCTCCAACAGGGCTAGAATCTCGGTGTTGGCTAGTCCAAATGCCCACTTTTTTGGTTGGTTAATTGGTTCATCGAAGTGTCCTATACCCACAGTATCTAGGTAAACCTTATTCACAAAATCCAAAAATGTTTCTGTGTTGTTCACATCATTATTCAAGTACCATGTTTTTTCCACATGGCCTAATAGGTTAGCCATGACATGCACCCCTTTTGGAATGCATGGTAAGACTATGGCTGTGGTAGCCTTATTGCGCAATGATATTTCTACTGGCTACTTGCCCTTTCACTGTGATTGCTGACTCAAGGTTCCAACCTCCATTGTTCTTTCTTCTACATATGCCTATGACCGGTGAGTCACATCTTCTACTACACCCTCCCATGGCTTCTATGAAATGGCTATATGTGACCTTTTTGGTGTGGTCATTTTTGTCTGGTTTAGGACCATCCCATTAACCCTCGGGGATTCTTTAGGGTTTCCATAGTGCGAAGGATTTCCTGCATCCTGGGTCTGTTGGCTCTGTGCTACTTCTGGCATATTGATATCCATTCCCACTGGTGTTGTTTGTTGGGTTTCCTCCACCACTAGTGTGGGGCTTCCTGGTTCCATATTGGGCGACAGGATTTTATCCAAGTTGATGAATTCTGTAGGCCAAGGTGGTTTTTGTTCACTCCCTTGTGGATGCTGAGGTGCTCTGAGATTGATTTGAGGTCGTCTGTAGGCATGTTTCAAAGCTCCTAGCTTGGGTGGTTCCATGGTGGTAAAAATGTTCTCCTCTGAGCTTCGTTGGCTCTATAGCTTCCAAAAACCTACTCTTTTCTCTGTATATTTGGTTGCTCTATTCTTTTATAAATTTCACAATAATCCTTCTGATCCCCGCATGCTTACCTTATATAATAATTGTATGAAACTTCTCAGAGATGTTACCCATTTTTCATTTTGAATGAACTGGTGCTTCCCATGCACTTTCCATTGAATTCCCTTAACATCTCTAGTTGGCGCGATTAATGCAGCGTATCGTCAATCTTTCTTGTCATTCAATTTTGATAGTCATCGTCCATTCGCACCTATTTTCCATACCCGCCATTTCCTTTGTTTCTTCCTTTTAGTGATCATTGGTCCTTTCTCCGTCGTGATAAAATTTCTGAGTGCACGTGAACATTCTATTTTCGGTGCGCTACCCCTTTGTTGCAATCTTTTGTTGTCTAGTATAGTAACCCCTCTGTTTTTGTGCTTAGTTAGTTTTTTTTTTTTTTTTAAGTTCTAGGAGGTTGAATGTCCTTATACAACTTTAGTCGACTCCCATTTATCATCCCTCTAAGTTATGTTACTCCTAAATCCTTCAACTGTACATCTCCCCCATATGTGTCAATCTTTACCTTGTATGGTCCTAACCAATGCATTCTGCGTTTTCTTGGGTGTTGAAGAAATTTACTGTCATTTACCAATACTAAGTATCGCTCCTTGAAATTTTTATTCTTGACATGTCTATCATGTCAAGCTTTGTCCCTTGCTTCCTGTACTTATTGGTGAAACCCTGCTAGAATCCTATCTTCCTCCATGATCTTCAGCTGACTTAGAATTTCCTGTACTGCGCCTCACTCTATCATGTTGGTAATTGTTGCTACGCGCAGGCTAGGTACCAAAAATTCTAATGGCACCACTACTTCTTGTCCATACACCAACCTGAACGGTGTCTGCCCTGTCAATGTTTTTCATGTCCTCCTGTATGCCCATAATACTGTTGGTATCTTCAAGTCCCAGCCGTCCCTATTAACATTGCAGATCTTTGTCAATGCATTCTCGAGGATCTTGTTAAAGGCTTCCACTGTTCCATTTGCTTGAGGATGATATGGTGTACTCTTTTGATGATAAAATTCAAACTCCTCAGACATAGCCTTAATAGTGTTTTTAATGAAGTGATTTTCTTGGTCAGTCATCAAAATCCTTGGGAACCCAAATCTAGTGATCACATGCTCAAACAAGAAGTGTTCCATTGTCTATGTGCTACAATATTTTACTAGTGTTGCTTCTACCCATCTTGTTAAGTAATTTGTCGCAATAATAATGTACCTCACTCCTGACCTTTTTTTTGGTGGGTTAATTGGTCCCACAAAATATATTTACCATTTTTCGAATACCCGCAAGGTTACTTGTGGTCTCAAGGGAATATCATCTCGTATATTCAGTTTTCCAACCTTCTGAAATACATCACATCTCTGGTAGTAGTCCTTTGATTCTCTGTGAATAGTTGGCCACCATAGTCTTGCATTCAATACCTTATCTATGGTATCTTTTCTTGCATAATGTCCTCCTGGTATTCCCTCATGGGCTTCTGCTAAAATCCTAGGTCTTTCATGTTCTAGAACACATCTTCTAAAGATGTTATATGCACCCATTTTGTATAAGTGTCTGACAATCAAATAATAGTCTGCAACCCTAACTACCAGACTTTTCTTCTGCATAGTGTTGGAGTCTTGTGGCATAGTCCATGTACTCAAGTATTGAATGATATCTGCAAAGTAGTCATCGACTACTTTGACTGAGAATAACTGTGCATCGAGAAAGTTTTCCTCTAGATTCATAGGTTCTTCTCCATTAGTGATCCTTGATAGGTGATTAGGTCTTGCATTCAACTTCCCTAGTTTGACTATCACCTCAAAGTCAAATTCCTAGAAAAACAATAACCATATACAAATTCTCCCCCCCAACACTGTCTTGTTGACGAGGTATTTGAGAGTTGAATGGTCTGTGAACATCTTGAAATGTTTTCCTGATAAATAATGCCTGAACTTCTAAAGCGCATAGACCATATCTAAGCCTTCTCTTTTCCATGGTATTGTAATTCTGTTCCGATTCTGACAATTTTCTTCTAGCAAATGTTATAGGGTGGTCTAATTCTCCTGATTCTGGATGCGCCAAAATAGCTCCAAGTGCTATGGTCAATGCATATACATGAAAATGGAATGTATTTTCCCAATATGGGAATACTAGTATTGGTATTGTTACCATGTTCTCTTTCAGGGTGTCCAGTCCGCGTTGATAGTCCTCATTCCAATGAAACTTGTTTTCTTTTCTTAAAAATTTCTCCATTGACGCAATGATCTTCGCATACCCTTTTATAAATTTCCTGTAGTATCTTGTGTGTCCCAGGATTTCTCTTAATTGAAGGACTAATTTTGGTGGTGGTAGATTAAAAATTACTGCAATCTTCGTAGGATCTACCAGCAAGCCTTGTTTGCATACTATATAGCCCAATAGTATCCGAAAGGGTGTTCCGAAGATGAAATTCTTAATGTTTAACGATATCTGACAGTGCCTGCATCTTTATAACATAATCCTTAACACCCATACATGGTATTTCAACAGACTATAGACTGTCCAATCATCCAGATATACCTCTAGAAACTAGTGGATGAATTTTTTGAATGCAGCTATGACTACTCTAGAAAATATTGTTGGTAAATTCTTCAGTCCAAATGACATGACTGTGTACTATTAGGATCCCCATTCTATGGAAAAATTGGTCTTGTATATGTCTTGCAGGGCTATCTTGATCTGATGGTATCCTGAGAATCCGTCGGTGAATGAATAAGCTTCCTGTCCTCCTACATTATCCAACACATCATCTGTGAAAGGAGTAGGGAATGGGTCATGTAGGCACAATACATAATTCATCTTCCTTTGGATGACACATATCCTTATCCCCCCTTGTTTCTTCTTCTGAACTACCATCGGGCTTACCCATTCAAACTCCTCTACAGGTTCTATGATCCCAGTCTCCAACATCCTATCGATTTCGGCTTTGACTTTTTTCTTATATATAGGATTTAGTCTGTATGGTCGATGTTTGATCAGTCTTGCCTCAGCTATAAGGGGTATCCTCATTTCACCTAGCTCTCTTGTTATTCCTTTCGTTTCTGTGAATGTTGTTGGGAATAGGTCATTGTACTCGTGCAATAACTCTGTTATGCTTTCCATTGTTTGCTCATCCTAATAGTCTCCAATGATGACCATTTTGGGATTCTCAAGTGTCCCAATGTTGAATTTATTCACCTTTATTGGCACAACAAATACTTCTAATTCCAGAGGTGGACCTTCCACTTATCTTTCACCTTCAACCTCCATGATATGAATGTTTCATGGATCATCTTCATCTGGTGCTTCTTCTTGCACATGGTAACATGACATTAGTTCCTTTACTGTTTGTTTGTTTTTTTGTTGTTCTTTTGTCATGAGTTCAACTTCCGGTTCTTTAATGAATATCACCCCTCTTATTTGTTTAAGTGTTGATTCTATGTTGGGGTTCTCATGCTCAAATGATAAAGTGATTGTAAATTTATGTTGTAATACTGTCCAATTTGTAGTTCCTGTGCGCAATTTTTGGTCTATATATCAGTTTGCTAGAATCCCTTCTAATGCGTGAACACAATAATGATGCCATTCCTCCAGTGGTGTCATTCTCCATAATGTTATGCACTTCTCCAAGTGTTCTCCTGGTACCCCTTGTCCATCATATTTTTGCATTTGGTTTCTTCCCTGTTCTATGCCAAACCTGATGCACAATAACCGCTTACATTGGTACTGGTCCTTAATTGTTTCTTTGTGCCCACCCCACCATCTTACAGGTGTTTCCTTGAGTGTTATATCCAAGGATAAGAGCCTCCGATTTTCTAACACTTCATCTTCATATCATGTTAAGAATGCTTCTAATTCATTCACCCCATGGAAGCTGGGAGGTTCCCTTATCTCTATACTTACCCATCTTAATATGCGGTCTATTCTTGTGCATATTCATGTGGAGACTTCATGTAACCTCTGCTACCAATTTTCTAAGCCTATATCTGAGTCTGATGCACATGAGGTGATGCTTCTCCAACCGAGTACCCCATCCGTAGTTGGGTTCACATAATATTCTTCTCACGCAGTTGTTCTATACAACTGGTTAATTTCCTCCATGTCCAAGCAAGTAGGTTATACAAACCTTTCCCCTTCAGATGGGTCCAACGGTGCAATGACTCTATATTAGCCTCACTCGAATGTCATCTTCCTCTTCTTTAAGTTGATTATGGCCTTATTTTCAAACGCCCAATCTAAGACAAGCAATGTTGGATATGGTGTTGTGCCATCCACTATATCTATTGCTTCGAAGTCGGATTTAGTACACACTCCATCCAAATATATTGTTACGCCTTTTAGACTTCCAATTGATAAAACTCTATGTTGATTTTCTAGTTTCAGATGAATAAGTGAATATCCTATTGTGGGTTCTCCCATACATTGCCATGTATTCTTGGGTATCACATTTACTTCGGATCCTAGATCCAATATAATATCTCCCATCTTGAAATATCCAATGTTGTAGTTTAGTTTGAATTCTCCATTTGTTCTCCTTCTTGTATGCAGATGATTAACTGTTTTTTGTTATAGCTTTCCTTCTGCCTCTATGCTACATCTGTCTAGCATATTTTGTAATAATTTAACCAAGGATGGATCGTTTATTAGTTTAACATAAGATTTCATAAAACCCTTAATCGTACTTACTTGTCCCAGGGTTTGTGCTTCTTTTTTGTGATCCAATGATTGAGGCATCTTGTATGCTAGTACTTCCTTATTATACTGCACAACTGATGTATATGCAATGTTGGGCTTCATGAATTCTTGTCTAGCCTTCTTGAATATATAATTTTCTTTCTGCGCATCACACTACTTCTTTGGTTCGGCATTCTTCTTCACCCATTGGTGTTGTGCTTGCTCTTGTCTTACTGTGTCGTTCCTTGTTTTATCTCCTTCCCACGTAACTATGTTGATGTTTCTTCCTTAATCCCTCACTTTTGTCAAAATCCACTGAACATTCTAATTGTTCGGATTTCTCTTCTCCTAGATCTTTCCCTAATAGTGTTGGAAATTATTTTGTGTCATGATCTGATGCAGAACAATATATACATGTCGTAGGTGAAAGTGGACATTCTCTTGCATAGTGTCCTCGTTGTTGACAATTGTGGCATACCACTAGTCCTATGCCTCTTCCAAAGCCTCCTCTTTATCTTGCTCCACCCCTATAGCCAGCTCGATCCCCTCATGGCGCATTATACTGAGGTGTCTAGTTATACTGTGTGATATTATAGTGTGGTTGTGCGATATTGTACTGTGGCTGCATAGTGTTATATTGTTGTTGCGCAATGTTATACTGCTACTGTGCAATGTAACACAGGGTTGGTACTTGGTTAAACTGTGGTGCAACTTTCCCTGTCATCATTTCTGCCTGAACCCTATATGCATTTGATGGTATTTCCCTCATGAGGTCCATGGTTCTGCAATATTTGTCATAATGTCCTACTAACTTGCAAAAATTGCAATATGATCTCTTAGATACTGTCTGGTACTTCTGCATCATTGGCCAGTGATATGGATCATGCCCCTATTTTTTACAGATCTCACACCATAGTCCTCCTTTTGGCAACGGGTCTGGCATTCCTACTTCCATGTATTGCGTGAATGTTGGACATTCATTCTTATGGTGTCCTTCTGTCCTACATTTGGTACACCAAACAAATTCTCTTTTTTCCTCAGAATTTTAAGTTCTTCAGATCCTCCTTCAGCACGTCTATGGTTGGATCTGTCTTTTGATATTGGTTCTCTTCTAGTTGTATGGATTCCTATAGAGCCTCTGCTTGTGTCTGAAACTTGTGTTGTCGCAAAGGGTATTTCAAGTGTGGTAGCAGTGAATTGATGAACAAATGTCTATGTTGCATATCTGTCATGAAATACTTTAGCTTCCCCTTCAATCATTTGAATCTCTGGCCAATCTCCCATACAAATTCTCTCGGTTTCTGTCTAATATCTATCATCTCGTTCGTGTATTGGTCCTTTGAACTAGGCTTCTGGAAATTATTTATCAATAGATTTTAATATCTCCAACCGTCTTGGTTGTTCCTGGTTGACTGTTTGTAGCTAAACTCATGTACCAATCCAGTGCGCAATATCTTAGCGTGATAGCTAACTGTGCAAGTTTAGTGTCCTCGTCCGTGATTTGTTTCTCTTCCCATATATTTTCAAAAATAAACAAGTTCTTCTTCGGGTCCTCCAACACATCTCCTTTGAATTCTGGTAACCTGATGGTGGGACCATGTCCTTCCATCCTGAATGTTGAACTACTACCTTTGCATGGTGTAGATACTTGACTAATGCTTCCTGAACTGGCTCCCCCAGTTTTTGTTCCTTGTGTAGATGTACTTCTTGATGTCTTCTTTCTCTCGAAATTCGGTTGTCTAAATGGTGGTGTTCCTCTTGGTGTATTAGTCACACATGGGTTTATGGGTTACACACTGACACTAATATGGATAGGAGTGCTTCCTTCTATTCTCTCTCTTAGACCCCTTGTATTCCTCTCATATGTCGCATGTGGTATTTCCTCAATATTATCCACATCCCGAAGATCCTCTACCTCTTCTTCATCACTTGCCAATCCTTCCCTCATGGATATGACTATGTTCTTGGTGTTCACCTTATAATGGTAGGGTACTCCACTGTGTGTTTTTCTAGTTGTTGATATGATTCGCTTGATCTTGTCTTCGTCCATCATAATTGGGTCCAATGCCTCCTCCTTATTTCCTTTATCCACTTCTCCTTCCATTTCTCCTTCTCTTGTCAGTGCTTCCCCCCTTCCCCCATGCACACAGGGAAGTTGAGCTATCTGACTCCATTGTCATTACACCTTTGTTATATAGTAATATATTAATAGAAGTATATAATGATATTATATACCTACCTTGAGGTTCCTTCAATAAATATTGTTCAACTGCGTTGTAAGACTTCACTGTATCTATTGCAAATTTTTTGATAAATCCTGCAACAATGTTGTCTAACCAGAAATCTACTGCAGGCATAAATTTATTATCAACTCGTTGTAACTGGATGATCTCTTCAGGATTCCACTCTAGTTGTCTGATCCGATTTGTAGGATGGTTGTCTTTCAACCTTTTTATCCACTCCTACAATACATGTGGGAGATCACAAAAAAATACTTCATGCAAGTCATTGAATACGTACTTGTCCATATATTTGCACGTTTCCAACTTCAGGTTTTTGTTATCTTTCTGCACAAACTCTAGCTCCTTTGTCTTCAACCAACTCTCTATCTCTGTCTTCGTTCGATTCCACAGTCTCAACATCCCCTTTTATATTCTCATTGTCTCAACGTCTTATCATCCGGTTTGACATTCTTTTGACTCGTCTTCAACAAATCTCATATACTCAATCCCATCACATTCTAACCAACCAACCGACCAACCGACAACAAAACCATTTGTTGGATTTTTAACCCATTCATTAGTCTTTGTCTTTTCTACTCATTATTATTTATGGGTTATTCTGATCCTACCTTACTATCATAGATTGACCCTGGTTTAGATTTCATAATCTCCCAACAAAATCCATGTAAATCTATCGGCCCCTTTGGTAGACCAGAAGGCAATGAAACACATAGATTGTATTGCGTAGTCTCACTCAAGATAACTCTATGGGTGGTTGCAATACTCAGGTGTTTGCAACCTGGGAATGAGTGGATATCTATGGTGATATTTTGTAATCTTTATTCTTTCAGTCTAACATCTAATTATAGAAGTCATTCTATTTATGCATGTGGAATACCAAATCTAACTAGTTAATTCATTCATCTAACATTCAAAAATTAATCAACCATAAAGATGCATACATTCATTCACATAACACAAGTTTTATTGTGGTTCACACCCTCCTAGGCTATTTCCACCAAGATCTAGCTCTCAAGATTTTATTATGGTTCAGTAGTATATCACGTCGCTTGTGTTTACAATGTTAGGTCTTACTTTCTTCCACAGGATCCTCGATCCCTACGAGGTTGACTAGATCACACTAGGATCCTCAGCCTATGATATAACCCTCGTGATCGAGTCACTCACTGCCTCCCTAGCTCACCAGCTTACTAAGTAGTACATTTCTTACAACTTCCTTCTCATCGATCGCCCCCCCTCTCGTCTGATCTGTCCTTCTCTTCCCCTAAGTACTACTTATTTATATTCTTGTCTCACCAACCATTATGATACATTAAAAATACCCTAACCCTAGCATCTTTAGGTTTTCCTTGCATGTGTGCCTCACCTACTTCCCTTACACATGTTGCTTTTCCTTCCAACTGTCCTTTCCCCCTTGCATGCTTCTCTTCCCAAAATAACATTGTCTCCTGACTACGATTGCATCCAACATATCCTTATGCATCAATGGTTATATCTCCTTCTCGGAGCTCCTCCGATCTTGATTGATCAACAATAATGATTTCATCTTGTAGATCCCCCATCAGAGTGTATCACCATGATTCACTCTGAAAGGCACCTTGCGATGGATAAGCATGATCTCTTTCATACGAAGATTCGACAACAAGGATTTCATATGAGTTCTTTAGGTCTCCCATCCCCCTTCTCATATGACCCTTGGTATTGGGCCAATCCTATGGGACACCTGTCACCCCCAAGACATGCTGGTGAGACATGTGGCACTCACATCATATCACAATTATCCCCTCAATGTGAAAAAATACCATGACACATGGCATAACCACTACTCAACATGTGCAACTTTACGTGTACTTGAAATGGTATACATGTCATCACAGATGCACTTGGATTATCCATTCAGGTGATGACGCCTATCCTACTCGTGACATGCTAACGACTAGGCTAGCTCCTCTATAAGTTTGACATCACATCCCTTTGTGAAAACTTGTGAATGGAAGCGACAAGGCCTGCAAAAAATAAATGAATAGCATTCCTCGTGATGATATTCCGATCAATGGACCCTATTTAACCTTGAAATACTCCCATCAGAATCAATCCATCCCTGAAATTCGAGATCAATCTAAACAATCTCGTCTGAAGGACGATCAATATTTATTTATCCTATGGATGGGATGGTTCCAATTCAACAACACCTACCCCAAGGTACAATCAGACTGAGACTCCCCTTTGGTCCTTCGTTCAATCACATATTGACACATGGTGTCCTCTGGACATGCTAGTGGTCCCAGTCAGGATGGCATGTCATGATAACATCATATATTCTCTTAGTCCCACTTAAATGAGACCTACGTTGATCCATGATGGAGGTTATTTGTGGGATTTTCCCTGATATACCTCCCAGATTGTCCCTCAGAATTCCCCTTTCAAAACACCTCCACTTGGGTATTCAGGGTTTCTTCAACCATAGGACTCTGATATTACTAGCCCTTAATATCTATGGTTGAGATCCCATCGTCATTCCAAATCCAATGGTTGTGAATACATTGGGTCCTAGGTGTAATAAAAATCTAGTTGTGTCCACCACGATGGGTCCAACAATATATAATCCACCATAATCGTCCTTCGATGAATCAACGATCCTAGTTGATTCAGGGTGCATACTCTACGAGCTTTATGACTAGGTCCAATGGAGGGTCAGGATATCTCTGTTCTACGATATCAATGATCAAGATCAAGTCTCACCCTCATTCTGATAGAGGGCCCATATTTAACCTCTGTGCTAAATCAAAGGTCACCATCATCCAAAGTGAATTAGGTTTTTTCATCTAGGAGACTACCCAAGTACTAGCTAGATGAATTAGGTAGTCTTTTAGTATTTATGATTTTTTATTTTTTGAGGGCTCTTTTCCTAGGTTTCAAGGCATTCCATTTCCTCAACTATGGTACCTTGGTTTCATCATACCTTGAAGGGCTCATTTTCTTCAGGGTTCTCAACCCCGTGAGGCACAGGTAAACACACAAATCCATATGAATTCTTATATGAGGGAGGTTATAGTAGTACTTACAATAAGAAGGGATGTGTTTCCACATTTACTCATCTCACAACCCTCTCATAGACTTATTCTTGCAATTATTTCAATAAATCCAGAGACTCCCTGTAAACAAAAACACAGGAATTCTCATGCAGATATATTTATATATTCTATGTAAACACATGACCATATCCAAGATGCACAATCAAGCTTACAGGTCAGGTATTCATTTCTAAAACCATCCTACTAACCATCCAACCATACATGCATTCAAATCCATACACAAAAAAAAAAACAAGTTACTTATCTCCAAATTTGTGATATGTTGGCTACTACTAAAGGGTGTGTCGCTCTCCACGCAACTATAGGCAAGGCTACACTTTTCACTTCTACAACTAGCCACCCTTGAGCCATGGTATCATGCCAAAATAAGATTTATGGTATTTTGCAAGGTTTTTTTTGAAATTATATTTCCTCTGTATTGTCTCTTTTCTCCCATCCACAAAGTTCTCTATGTCTCCAACGTTCAAGAATCTTTTCCCCTATCATCATCTCGTATGTCTATCCTCCTATTCTTTTCATGTATTCTTCCCCAAGACTTCATGGGTCGTGTCAGAAGCTTCCTGATGTTACTCTTCCCATCCTTCCTTAATTCTCGAGGAGACTACCCAAGTACCAGCTTGACTAGTAATCAAATTTATGGGAAAAGGATAGTTCAAGGTCTTCATTGTTTTTAATATGACAAGCTACGTCATGGCAGGGTCATTTCAACCAATAATTTCCTCCCTCTTGCACCACTCCTCTCATGACATAGTAACGTGTGAAGGCCGGCCCTTCAACAGTAGTTCAAAATTTCCCTATTGCATTAATAATCAATATGCACATTAAAAAAATCATCAAAGGTCCATTGTAAATGGTCACATAACAAAACTTTTTATAGTTTGGTCATGAAAATAATTATATTTACATTCTGGGGGAAATAAGGGTGTTACAACCACATGACCAGGTACTCTTGAATGACTCTACCCCTCATCCTCCTCTCTCTGATAGAAATAATCCTCTCTGGGGTCATAACTAAATGTCCATCCTCATCGAGTGGAGGAAGATCTGTTGAAGGGGTGTCCTGTTGTCCCAAGTCCCTCTTGAGGAAAGACACGTGGAAGACGTGGATCCTACTACCCTCAAGAAACTCTAGCTCATATGTTTCCTCTCTGAATCTTTTGATCACCATGTATGATCCATAGAAGAGAGGCTTCAACTTTTCTGCACCATTCTTCTTTAGCAAAGATTGTCTGTAGGGATGAAACCTAAGAAATAACAAATCCACAACCTCAAAGTTGTGCTCCACCCTATGTCTATCTACATACGTATTCTATTGGTTTTGTGAGACTTACAAGTTTTCCTTTAGACTCTCAATATGTCCTGACTCTCCTGCAACCAGTGTTTGGCCTTGGGGGCCTTGCTCTCTCCAAATTATAGATCCAAAAATGATGGGGAATCATAGTCATATAATTCCCTGAAAGGACTCATCCCTATGAACATGTGATAAGTGGTATTATAGTAATACTCCCCAACATGAAACCACTTTATCCATGCCCTATGTTGTCTTGACACATAGTTTCGTAGGTATGCCTTGATCCACTTATTCACGATATCGGTCTCTACATCTATCTGAGGATTATAGATTGTACTCAATATCAAATATATCCATGATAACATGAAAAATGCCTACCAAAATGCATTGAGAAACCTGCTATCATAGTCACTAACTATGTGTCTCGAAAGACCATGAAGTCTAAACACCTCCCTGAAAAATATTGCTGCCACCTCAGATGTGCTATACTCTGAAGGAATAGAAATGAAGTGTGCATATTTTTTCAACCTATACATCACCATGTAGATACAACCCCTACCCTATACCTTTGGTAAACCTGTAATGAAATCTATGGAGATGCTTTCACATTTCTCCTCGAGAATCGACAATGGTTGTATCAACCCTGCAGGATGTGTAAGCTCCGACTTGTTATGCTAAAACATCATGCAATATCTAACATATCAAATCATGTCCTCCTTGAGACCCTTCCAAGAGAATGTCTCCCTCACCTACCTATAGGTCTTCAAATACCCTGGGTGTCCTAATAGTGGTGCGTCATGTACCACCCACAAAATATTATCCTTGAGTGTGGACTCAGGGAGAATATAGATCATGCATGTGTAGTAGATTATATCATTTACTACCCTATACCTATCATCCTGAATAATACCCTCCATCAGCTCACAAGCAAAGGTATTATTTGAGTACTCACCAAAATAATGGACTTCTAGTCCATTGAGATCTATGTCATGAAAAAGGATGTAGGTCTCCTGGATAGGGTGTGAACAACTATGTTCTCAAAGCATTTAGGTTTTCACAGTTAGTCATAGTGTTAGAATATTTTCTGGATAAAAACTGTGTCAAAATTTATGAAACATCCAATGTTTCGAGTGGATACTCCACCCATCATCAAGGAAATTAAGATTCAATGATAAAAGAGGTTGTTGAGGAAACAATATAAAGAGAAATATGTGAATAGGATTGTTGTAAAAGAGAGAACTATTAGATAGAGATGAGTAAATTAAGGAATAAATATTAATAAAGTAGAAAATTAAAAAGGATTGAGGTCAAAGGTGGAAAATGAAACCATTGAAAAAAAATTAGTTAAGAATATAATACTAAAATAAAGAGAAAGGAGAATAAGGTTAAGGAGGAAAAGGGTAATAATATAAAGGATTTTAATTATTTATTAAAATCCCTATGGTTTGGAGGAAAAAGGAATTGCTAAAGAAGGGGGGAATAATTTGAGAATAGGTTAGGAGGGACGGGGTTAATCATTAAAAATAATATAAACAAATTGATAATTATTATAATTTTTATTATTAATTAATTATAATGTTTATTAATAATTAATTATAATGTTTAATATTAATAATTATAATCATCAAAGATACAAATTATTATTAAAAGAGAAATTAGGGTAGAAGAAAATTTTCTAAAGAATAGAATCAAGAAAGAGAGAAATGAGAAATAAAGATAGAGTAAAATCAGTGAGAAAAAAGGGGACTAAAAAATTAAAAACAATTGAGGGGGTTAGTAATTAAAATTAATTAAAAGAATTACAAAACATACTATGGTTTGGAGGAAAAAAGGAATTTTTAAAGAGGGGGAATAATTCGAAGGAAAAAAGGGAGTTTCTAAAGAGGGGGAATAATTTGAAAAGAGGCTAAGAGGGACTGGGTTAATTATTAAAAATAATATAAACAATTTAGTAATAATTATAGTGTTTATTAATAATTATTTATAATTATTTATAATGTTTAATATTAATAATTATAATAATTAAAGATAATAATTATTATTAAGAAAGAAACTAGGGTAGAGAAGAAAACATTGTTAAATAATAGAGCCAATAAAGAGAGAAAAGGTAAATATAAGGAAGAGTAGAATGAATGAGTAGAAAGTGGGGAAAATATGGGAGGATTAAAAATTAAAAACATTCGAGGGGGTTAATAATTAAGATTAATTAAAAGAATTGAAAGAATACAAGAGATTTGAAAGATGGTTAGGAGCCAGGGATCAAAAAGGATGACAATAGGAGAAAAAGGGGAGGGGGGAAGAGATATGACCATAGAAGGAGGAAATAGAAAGGAACCTGGAAAGAAAAGGAGAATCAAGAGGAAAGATGATAGATAATAAGAGGAAAGATGATAGATAATAGGCTTCAAATATTGGATGAGTTTGTAGCCATCTTCTTAGTTGAAATTGTTGGTATCTTTTTCAATTTCCAAAGCTTCACGAATCAGGCAAGAGGTGTAATGAGGTTCGAAGGATAAAAAATTTGTTTGGTCAAAGAAGATAAGATGTTTGGATTTGAAATAGTGTTCTGTAAGGGAGGATTTAGAGACTCTTTTGTGAGAGGTATCAGCAAGATGCTCCCTGAGCCTGACAATGAAGAATCTACCCGTTTAGCCAATATATGATTTGCCATGGGAGCAGGGAATTTGGTAGACCCCTGGGCCAAGCATAGGGTCTGACTTGTCTTTAGTTGTTCTAAACAATTTTTTATAGGGTTTGAAAATGATCTTAATATTATTCTTAGCTAGGAATTTAGAAAGACGATCAATGGTGTTGGATTAGTGAGAGGGGGGGTGAATCAGTAACATAGAAATTTAATCCTTTTTAACCATATAATCCAAAGGTTATATCAATGTAGCATTATCATCCAAGTATTAACATTAATTATTTTATTTTTTTTTGTAAATAAGAAGTATATGTTATATTAAGAGCCTACTAAAGCTGATAAAAGTGCCAAAATATAGCAATATACTGGCTGCAGTTACCGGACTGCCCCAACGGAGGGGAAACCAGTCCAGCCAACCCCCAATTCACAAGTCTAAGAAGGTCACTAGTCCAGGAAAAAACAAAGTTCAGACTGACTGTCATCTATACTATGAACCGTAGAAAACCTGACAAACAACACTAATAAGCTAAACACCTGGAAAATAGCTTATCCACGTGGCTCAGAGGTCCTCTGTCCATGGTTCTTCTTCAATATATGTCGGTTGGTCGTCCTAATGCTTTTCCTTTCTCTCGTCATGCTCCGTGCCCTCAGCTTGGCCTCTTCACTCCACTTTCTCCTGCTTCGCTTCTGCTGGTCGCTGCATTCTATCCATTCCTGCACCCGTAACAGTATCAGGTGCCTCCCCTGGAGCAGAGTCAACTGGGTCCGAGGAGAGCTCCGAGTGCATAGTAGAAAGGATTTGAAGAAAGGTCACTACATTTTCTTCTGTGGCCTGCAGGCGAGACTTGAGGTCCGCCACCTCCTTCCTGAGCTCAAAAACTAAGTCATACAGAATGACCAGTCGATCCCTAAAGTGCTCATTGTCGAGGTGGTCTGTGGGGTGGAGGCGTGCTTGTTTAGACTCACCATATGCCGATAGTGCACTACTCAGATTGCTCGAAGGTCCAGGGATAGACATTGTAGCTGAGAACTACATCCGGGGGTCCTGAGGGCATCTCAGAAGTGGGGCCGACCCTCGTGGGATAGTAGCCATGGAATGAAGAAGCATACACTGCGAAAGTGGTAGGGTGGCAGCTGTGGACGAAGTTTGAGGACGGGAGGATGAACAGGTGGAAGGTGAAACTGAAGGTGAGACCGGGGGTCGACGGGGCTTCCAGGGAGAGCCCCTCCTTGGTCTTCCTTTAAGCCGTTCTTTCATGTGTGCAGGTGGACGGGTCTGGGTGAGGTTAAACCAAAGGGGCAGGAAAACAACAGAGACAACATCAGTCTGGAGGGAGCGATCCAGGTCCTGTTTGCGCTGTGAAAGGAGGGGCCCTTCAGACCTCATACAGGGATCGATAACCAAAACGACGAGTCGAGCCATAGAACAAAATGTGAAGGAGAAAAGGGTGGCGTTAATGCCCATTACCGCGACGTTAATGCAATTAAACTCTCGGGATGACATCAGCCTGTGGCACGAGCCCATCACGTGGCTTTGTGTCGCATCGGACTGTGTCCGCTCCCAACCGTTTCCACGAGGAACCCACTAGCACCCCATCCGGGGAAACATCTACTAAGCCAGCTTTTCGAATACACTGCTGGAGGATAGGATGATCTGGATTCTGGGTTGAATAGCACTAGAGGTCTGGTCCTCTCCAATCAATGCCCACATTAGCCAATTCATCCGCAACTTGGTTCACCTTCCTTCTAATGTGTGTGGGGATGATTACCTGATGAGAGTGCAACAGAACTACAATGATTTGCAAGCCATGTGAAAGCCTCCATCTTGGAGAGATGCTGTCCGGGTTGGCCCCATGTAGGATTCTACGCAACAAGCCAATGATGACCTGAGAGTCCCCTTCGACGATGATCTTTGTATAGTTATTTTGAGAGGCCATTTTCATACCTTTGAGAAGGCCCCAGAGTTCTATTGCATTATTCGTGGAATGCCCAAGGGGGCCTGCTCCTATGGCTAAAATGTGTCCAAGATGATTACGGAAGACCACTCCATAGCCTGCATCTCCCAGATTGCCTTTAGACGCTCCGTCAAAATTGAGTTTGAGGAAATCCTTTGGAGGAGGAGACCAATGGGAAGGGCGACTTGGAGGGGGGGTGGGAGGGGGGGAGGAGGGCGTCTGAGAGGGAGGAAGAGGAGTCCAGTGCCGTAGTATGGGGAACTCGGAGGGAGAGTGTTAACATTAATTATTAACCCCCTCAAATGTTTTTAATTTTTAATCCTCCCATATTATCCTTGTTTTCTACTCATTCATTTTACTCTTCCTTGTATTTACCTTTTCTCTTTTTATTGACTCTACTATTTAACAATGTTTTCTTCTCTACCCTAGTTTCTCTCTTAATAATAATTATTATCTTTAATTATTATAATTATTAATATTAAACATTATAAATAATTATTAATAAAGGTTATAATTATTACCAAATTGTTTATATTATTTTTAATAATTAACCTAGTCACTCCTAGCCTCTTTTCAAATTATTCCCCCTCTTTAGAAACTCCTTTTTTACCTTCAAATTATTCAAATTATTCCCTCTCTTTAGAAATTCCTTTTTTCCTCCAAACCATATGTTTTGTAATTCTTTTAATTAATTTTAATTACTAACCCCCTCAATTGTTTTTAATTTTTTAGTCCCCTTTTTACTAATTGATTTTACTCTTCCTTTTATTTCTCATTTTTCTTTTTTTTATTCTATTCTTGAAAAAAAAATTCTACCCTAATTTCTCTCTTAATAATAATTTGTATCTTTAATGATTATAATTATTAATATTAAACATTATAATTATTTATTAATAAACATTATAATTATTATCAAATTGTTTATAATATTTTTAATGATTAACCCCATCCCTCCTAACCTATTTTCAAATTATTCCCCCTTCTTTAGCAATTCCTTTTTCCTCCAAACCATAGGGATTTTAATAAATAATTAAAATCCTTTATATTATTACACTTTTCCTCCTTAACCTTATTTTCCTTTCTCTTTATTTTAGTTTTATATTTTTAACTAAGTTTTTCTCAATGGTTTCATTTTCCACCTTTTACCTCAATCCTTTTTAATTTTCTACTTTATTAATATATATTCCTTAATTTACTCATCTCTATCAAAAAACTCTCTCTTTTACAACAATCCTATTCACATATTTCTCTTTATATTTTTTCCTCAACAACCTCTTTTATCATTGAATCTTAATTTCCCTAATGATGGGTGGAGTATCCACTCAAAATGTTGAATGTTTCATAAATTTTGACATAGTTTTTATCCATAAAATATTCTAACACTATGACTAAATATGAAAACCTAAATGCTCTGAGAACATAGTTGTTCACACCCTATCCAAGAGACCTGCATCCTTCTTCATGACAGAGATCTCAATGGACTAGAAGTCCATTATTTTGGTGAGTACTCAAATAATACCTTCGCTTGTGAGCTAATGGAGGGTATTATTCAGGATGATAAGTATAGGGTAGTAGATGATATAATCTACTACAAATGCATGATCTATCTTGTCCCTGAGTCCACACTCAAGGATAATATTTTGTGGGTGGTACATGAAGTACCACTAGTAGGACATCCAGGGTATTTGAAGACCTATAGGTAGGTGAGGGAGACATTCTCTTGGAAGGATCTCAAGGAGGACATGATTTGATCTGTTAGATATTGCATGACGTTTTAGCATAACAAGTCGGAGCATACACATCTTGCAGGGTTGATACAACCATTTTCGATTCCTGAGGAGAAATGTGAAAGCATCTCCATAGATTTCATTACAGGTTTACCGAAGGTATAGGGTAGGGGTTGTATCTACATGGCGATGGATAGGTTGACCAAATATGCACACTTCATTTCTATTCCTTTAGAGTATAGCACATCTAAGGTGGAAGAATTTTTTTTCAAGGAGGTGTTCAAACTTCATGGTCTTTCGAGATACATAGTTAGTGACTATGATAACAGGTTTCTCAATGCATTTTGACAGGTTTTTTTCATGTTAGCATGGATAGAGTTGATATTGAGTACAAGCTATCATCCTCAGACAGATGGAGAGACTAATATCGTGAATAAGTGGATCAAGGCATACCTGTGAAACTATGTGTCAAGACAACATAGGGCATGGATAAAGTGGTTTCACATTGGGGAGTAATACTATAATACCACTTATCACATGTTCATAGGGATGAGTCCTTTCAGGGAATTATATGAATATGATTCCCCGTCATTTTTGGATCTATAATTTGGAGAGAGCAAGGCCCCCAAGGCCAAATACTGGTTGCAGGAGAGTCAGGATATCTTGAGAGTCTAAAGGAAAACTTGTAAGTCTCACAAAACTAGCAGAATATGTATGTAGACAAACATAGGGTGGAGCACAACTTTGAGGTTGTGGATTTGTTATTTCTTAGGTTTCATCCCTAAGAAAATCTTTGCTAAATAAGAATGGTGGAGAAAAGTTGAAGCCTCTCTTCTATGGATCATACATGGTGATCAAAAGATTTAGAGAGGCAACATATGAGCTAGAGTTTCCTGAGGGTAGTAGGATCCAGGTCTTCCACGTGTCTTTCCTCAAGAGGGAACTGGGACAACAAGTCACCCCTTCAATATATCTCCTCCACTCGATGAGGATGGACATTTGGTTATGACCCCAGAGAGGATTATTTCCATCAGAGAGAGGAGGATGAGGGGTAGAGTCATTCAAGAGTACCTGGTCATGTGGATGTAACACCCTTGTTTCCCCTAGAATGTAAATATAAGTATTGTCAGGACCAAACTATTAAAAGTTTTGTTATGTGACCATTGACAATGGACCTTTGATGAATTTTGTAATGTGCATATTGATTAATAATGAAATAGGGAAATTTTGAACTATTGTTGAAGGGGTGGCCTTCACACATTACTATGTCATGAGAGGAATGGTGCAAGAGGGAGGAAATTATTGGTTGAAATGACCTTTCCAGGAAGTACCATGTCATATTAAAAGAAATGAAGACCATGAACTGTCCTTTTCCCATAAATTTGATTACCAGTCATGCTGGTACGTGGGTAGTTTCCTCGAGAATTAAGGAAGGATGGGAAGAGTAACATTAGGAAGCTTCTGACATGACCCATGAAGTCTTGGGGAAGAATACATGAAAAGAATAGAAGGATAGAAATAAGAGATGATGATATGGGAAAATATTCCTGAATGTTGGAGACATAGAGAACTTTGTGGATGGGAGAAAAGAGACAATAAAGAGGCAATATAATTTCAAATAAAACCTTGCAAAATACCATAAATATTATTTTGGCATAATACCATGGCTTGAGGGTGGCTGGATGTAGCAGTGCAAAGTGCAGACTTGCCTACAGTTGGGTGGAGAGCGACATGCCCTTTAGTAGTAGCCAACATATCACAAATTTAGAGATAAGTAACTTGTTTTGTTTTTTGTGTATGGATTTGAATGCATGTATGGCTAGATGGTTAGTAGGATGATTTTAGAAATGAATACTTGACGTGTAAGATTGATTGTGCATCTTGGATATGGTCATGTGTTTACATAGAATATGTAAATATATCTACATGAGAATTCCTGTATTTTTGTTTACAGGGAGTCTCTAGATTTATTGAAATAATTGCAAGAATAAGTCTATGAGAGGGTTGTGAGATGGGTAAATGTTTAAAGACATCCTGTCTTATTGTAGGTACTACTATAACCTCCCTCATATAAAAATTCATATGGGTTTGTGTGTTTACCTATGCCTCATGGGGTTGAGAACCCCAAAGAAAATGAGTCCTTCGAGGTATGATGAAACCAAGGTACCATAGGTGAGGAAATGGAATGCCTTGAAACCCAAGAAAAGAGCTCTCAAAAAATAAAAACTCATAAATACTAAAAGACTACCTAATTCATCTAGCTGGTACTTGGGTAGTCTCCTTGTTTTTCAATCTAGGAGACTACCCAAGTACCAACTTGACTGGTAATCAAACTTATGGGCAAAGGACAGTTCAGGGTATTCATTGTTTTTAATATGGCAGGGTACTTCCTGGCAGGGTCATTTCAACCAATAATTTCCTCCCTCTTGCACCATTCCTCTCATGACATAGTAATGTGTGAAGGCCACCCCTTCAACAGTAGTTCAAAATTTCCCTATTGCATTAATAATCAATATGCACATTACAAAATTCATCAAAGGTCCATTGTCAATGGTCACATAACAAAACGTTTTATAGTTTGGTCATGACAATACCTATATTTACATTCTGGGGAAAACAAGGTTGTTACATCCACATGACCAGGTACTCTTTAATGACTCCACCCCTCATCCTCCTCTCTCTGATAGAAATAATCATCTCTAGGGTCATAACCAAATGTCCATCCTCATCGAGTGGAGGGAAATCTGTTGAAGGGGTGACCTATTTTCCTAGTTCCCTCTTGAGGAAAGACACGTGGAAGACGTGGATCCTACTACCCTCATATGTTGCCTCTCTGAATCTTTTGATCACCATGTATGATCCATAGAAGAGAGGCTTCAACTTTTCTTCACCATTCTTCTTTAGCAAAGATTTTCTGTAGGTATGAAACCTAAAAAATAACAAATCCACAACCTCAAAGTTGTACTCCACCCTATGTTTGTCTACATACATATTCGATTAGTTTTGTGAGACTTACAAGTTTTCCTTTAGACTCTCAAGATGTCCTGACTCTCCTACAACTAGTCTTTGGCCTTGGGGGCCTTGCTCTCTCCAAATTATAGATCTACAAATGATGGGGAATCATAGTCATATAATTCCCTGAAAGGACTCGTCCCTATGAACATGTGATAAGTGGTATTATAGTAGTACTCCCCAATGTGAAACCACTTTATCCATGCCCTATGTTGTCTTCACACATAGTTTTGCAGGTATGACTTGATCCACTTATTCACGATATCAATCTCTCCATCTGTCTGAGGATGATAGCTTGTACTCAATATCAACTCTATCCATGCTAAGATGAAAAACACCTGCTAAAATGAATTGAGAAACCTGCTATCACAGTCACTAACTATGTATCTCGAAAGACCATGAAGTCTGAACACCTCCTTGAAAAATATTTCTTCCACCTCATATGTGCTATACTCTGAAGGAATAGAAATGAAGTGTGCATATTTGGTCAACCTATCCATCACCATGTAGATACAACCCCTACCCTATACCTTTGGTAAACCTATAATGAAATCTATGGAGATGCTTTCACATTTCTCCTCGAGAATCAACAATGGTTGTATCAACCCTGCAGGATGTGTAAGCTCTAACTTGTTATGCTAAAATGTCATGCAATATCTAACATATCAAATCATGTCCTCCTTGAGACCCTTCCAAGAGAATGTCTCCCTCACCTACCTATAGGTTTTCAAATACCCTGGGTGTCCTACTAGTGGTGCGTCATGTACCACCCACAAAATATTATCCTTGAGTGTGGACTCAAGGACAAGATAGATCTTGCATTTGTAGTAGATTATATCATCTACTACCCTATACTTATCATCCTGAATAATACCCTCCATTAGCTCACAAGCGAAGGTATTATTTGAGTACTCACCAGGTCTCTTGGATAGGGTGTGAACAACTATGTTCTCAGAGCATTTAGGTTTTCACAGTTATTCATAGTGTTAGAATATTTTCTAGATAAAAGTTGTGTCAAAATTTATGAAATGTTCAACGTTTCGAGTGGATACTCCACCCATCATCAGGGAAATTAAGCTTCAATGATAAAAGAGGATATTGAGGAAACAATATAAAGAGAAATATGTGAATAGGATTGTTGTAAAAGAGATAATTGTTATATAGAGATGAGTAAATTAAGAAATAAATATTAATAAAGTAGAAAATTAAAAAGGATTGAGGTTAAAGGTGGAAAATGAAACCATTGAGAAAAAATTAGTTAAGAATATAAAACTAAAATAAAAAGAAAGGAGAATAAGGTTAAGGAGGAAAAGGGTAATAATATAAAGGATTTTAATTATTTATTTAAATCCCTATGGTTTGGAGGAAAAAGGAATTACTAAAGAAGGGGGGAATAATTTGAAAATAGGTTATGCGAGATAGGGTTAATCATTAAAAATAATATAAACAATTTGATAATAATTATAATGTTTATTAATAATTAATTATAATGGTTAATATTAATAATTATTAATATTAATAATTATAATTATTAATGATACAAATTATTATTAAGAGAGAAATTAGGGTAGAATTTTTTTTGGGTTAATCATTAAAAATAATATAAACAATTAAAAATAATATAAACAATTTGATAATAATTATAATGTTTATTAATAATTAATTATAATGGTTAATATTAATAATTATTAATATTAATAATTATAATTATTAATATTAATAATTATAATTATTAATGATACAAATTATTATTAAGAGAGAAATTAGGGTAGAATTTTTTTTTATAAAGAATAGAATCAAGCGAAAGAGAAAGAAATGAGAAATAAAAAGAAGAGTAAAACCAATGAGTAAAAAGGGGACTAAAAAATTAAAAACAATTGAGGGGTTAGTAATTAAAATTAATTAAAAGAATTACAAAACATACTATGGTTGTAGGAAAAAAGGAATTTCTAACGAGGGGAAATAATTTGAAGGAAAAAAAGGAGTTTCTAAAGAGGGGGACATAATTTGAAAAGAGGCTGGGAGGGATTGGGTTAATTATTAAAAATAATATAAATAATTTGGTAATAATTATAATGTTTATTAAATAGAATAATTTGAAGGAAAAAAAGGAGTTTCTAAAGGGGGAAATAATTTGAAAAGAGGTTGGGAGGTATTGGGTTAATTATTAAAAATAATATAAACAATTTGGTAATAATTCTAATGTTTATTAATAATTATTTATAATGTTTAATATTAATAATTATAATAATTAAAGATAATAATTATTATTAAGAGAGAAACTAGAGTAGAGAAGAAAACAATGTTAAATAAGAGAGTCAATAAAGAGAGAAAAGGTAAATACAAGGAAAAGTAGAATGAATGAGTAGAAAGCCCAGATAATATGGGAGATTAAAAATTAAAAATATTTGAGGGGGTTAATAATTAATATTAATTAAAAGAATTCAAAGAATATAAGAGATCTGAAAGATGGTTAGGGGGCCAGGGATAAAAAGGAGGACAATAGGAGAAAAAGGGGAGGGGGGAAGAGATACGACCATAGAAGGAGGAAATAGAAAGGAACCTGGAAAGAAAAGGAGAATCAAGAGGAAAGATGATTGATAATAGGCTTTAAATATTGGATGAGTTTGTAGCCATCTTCTTAGTTGAAATTGTTGGTATGTTTTTCAATTTCCAAAGCTTCACAAATCAGGCGAGAGGTGTAATGAGGTTCAAAGGATAAAAGTTTTGTTTGGTTGAAGCATATAAGATGTTCGGATTTGAAACAATGTTCTGTAAGGGAGGATTTAGAGACTCTATTGTGAGAGGTATCAGCAAGATGCTTCCTGATCCCGACAATGAAGGATCTACCCGTTTAGCCAATATATGATTTTCCATGGGAGCAGGGAATTTGGTAGACCCCTAGGCCAAGCATAGGGTCTCACTTGTCTTTAGCCATTATAAACAATTTTTTAAGGGTTTTGTAGGGTTTGAAAATGATCTTAATATTATTCTTAGCTAGGAATTTAGAAATATGGTCGATCGTGTTGGATTAGTGAGAGGGGGGGCGAATCAGTAATAGAGAAATTTAATCCTTTTTAAACATATAATCTAAGTGTTATATCAATGTAGCATTATCATCCAATTACTAAAGAGTAAATAAGAAATGAACAGATGAACAATCATACACATACACAATACACCAGTTTTTTACATGGAAACCCAAAGTGGGAGAAAACCACGAAATGTTTGTTTCTTATATGTCTTGAAGAATTACATTCACTGGAAGAACCAACTTCCTTTGTTTTCCAGATTCAAATGGAAAGAGGCTCCAACCCCCTATTTTCTCAAGCTACAATCTGAGGGAGGTTCCAACTCCTCAATTCTCTGGCTAAAACCATAAGGAGGCTACAACCCCCTATGTTCTCTGACTACAACCGAAAGGTGGATACAACCACCTATCCTTGCCCCATCTAACCGCCTTGACGTATAAGTAGAATGATGGAACCACTGCAACACTATCACTTTGAGATATACTACTGTAAACATGTACCAATAAACCTGCACCAAACAACCTGTACCAATAAACTTGAACCATTCATCAACCTGTACCTCAATCTGTACCATAAACAAGTGCATCAACCATGCACCAACCTGTACCAAACAACCCGTAATCAACCTGTACCATAAACAAGTCCATCTAACCATGTACCAAGTATGTACCAATCATGTATCAACTACTCATCAACTATGACTCATCAAGATGTACCAACATCATCAACTATACACCTCATGTATGTATCAACTCATCAACTATTTGTCTCAACCATGTACCCAACATGTACCTCAACCAAAAGCCCTCATAAATTTCATCATCCAAATTTGATTTGTAACTCTGTAATATACCTACTGTATATGATCACATACCTTCAAACCTTCCTTAACGTTAACAACAAGAGACTAGCATTTTCATCAAACTTTTCTTTAGTCTCACATGACTAGTTTTGGATTAGTCAACAACCCTAAATTGAAATAATCATAACTATGTACATGTAATGAATAAAGATATGAAAATAGTACACAATGTTCTTCAGTGTTTTTAATGCAATTCCTTCAAGTGTCACTACTTGGAACCTCTTAGAAAAGGAGTTATAGCAAAAATGACATACCTTGTTGAATTCTGACTTATTCTAGAGAGCAAACTTGTAGAGCGTGCCCCACATAGAATATTTGTTGTATGGATCTGAAAATTTTACACAGAATAATACAAATTGTACTCTAACCAACACATTTTTTCTTACTTAATTTGGATATGTTATGAATAATGTATGATGTTTTTACCCGAAACACCTGTTTTAGACTAGTTTTAGGACTAGCCACAAACCCTATTTTCCACGGAGTGTAACTCCAAAAATACAACGACCCACAAGATAAAATTCATATCAAAACTACTTGGAAATGTTTTATCAATTTCCTATCAATTTCAGGGTCTGAATCATTCTAGAAAAAATGCTATTGCGAAAATGGTGAGATGACCTGTAAATAACATACCTTAGAAAACATCATCAAAATAACTTATCCTCCCTAGAATTTCGACCTTCTTTACTTCATCTTCTCTCTGGAATACGGCTTAGATATCCTTTCGTTACCTCAGTAACCTATATATATTCAATATTCTCAAGTGTGATATAAAATGAGAGAGCCTTGCCTCTTATTTATACTTTCATGTAGCTTCCTCAAGGGGTTACCTTTTAACCATCTTAACCCACTTTTCTTATTTTACGGTTAACCAACTTCTAACCACTTTTCCAATTAGTAATTTATCCATATAAATTTATTATTTAAATACTTTATTTTGTATTCACTTTGAATTATAGTACACTCATCACTTCACTTTTCCTCAAGGGGTTACCTTCTATCCATCTTAAACCAATTTCCTTATTTTAGGGCTAACCCACTACTAACCACTTGTCAACTTAGTAATTTCTCCATTAACTTTATTATTTAAATAATTTATTTTGTATTCACTTTGAATTATAGTACACTCATCACTTCCCTTTATTATTTACCTTCTAAAAATCTCTTAAAGCACTTTGACTACTTTGACCTTTTGGGGCTTCTAGATGACTCGTGAGGGTTCTCCAACTTCACATGGCCATGACTCTCCAACCATGAGGATTTATGTGAGGTTCCACATACCACTAGAAATGGCATGGCAAGAACTATACATATAGGATATTTTCACTGACAAATTCACTGACCTTCATCTCATTATTCAACAATTAAGCATGGGTTAATTAACCATACTTCTAGGACAAATCAATCTGCAAAGTGTCTTCCCATGAGGGCTTTCACGATAAGGGGACCACTTTGGAGTTAATCCATTTGTACTTATTATCAACCATGAAAAGAAAATAATGAGTGATATTTACATAAAAAAAACTTTGGTCCATTACCCAAAAATTTGTGCTACCAAACCTTCTTCAAGGGCTGACATCAATGAAAACCAACCTTAATCAACAATATCCACCTTTGGCATTGATGCAAACACTCTGATTCAATACTAAAATCATATCACTCATGCTCCCCCTGGAACCATGCCTCTATCCTCTGCATATTTGTGATCATTTCTCCCCCCCGCAACAATGCCTCTGTCCTCTTCATCTGATAAATCTCTCCCCCTTTGTCATCAATGGAAAAGGCATCTTTCCGTTCAGGGCTTCTCTCCTTGACTAAAATGTCCTCTTTATGGTGCTTCATCATGTACATCTAAGACATATAAGATAAGCATTCAAAAGAATTCATTTTGGAGTATAAATAAATTTGAGTCTCTGGTGAAGATACTCAAAGGATTCCCGTGGAAGTGTTTTTCTAAATATGTTTGTCACTTGTTCTTTTGTTCCCACATACTTAACTTTGATGTTATTTTCTGCAACCTGTTCTCATAGAAAGTGATACTATATTGGAATGTGATTTGTCTTAGAGTGCATCACTAGGTTCTTTGAAATACTGATGGTGCTTGTATTATCACAATAGATTGGAATGGGCTCATCATACTCAACCTATATATCTTTCAGAGTTTGTTTCATCCAAAGAGCCTGTGTACAACATGTTGTTGTTGCAATATACTCTACCTCAGTTGTAGATAAAGATACTAATGATTGTTTTTTTCTTAGACATGATACTAAACACTCACCTAAGTAGAACGTTTCTCCACTGGTTCTTCGTCGGTCATCAATACAACCTGCCCAATCTGCATCTGTGTAGGAATCAAGTGATAGATCCTTTCCTTTTGGATACCATAATTAAAACTCTTATGTTCCTTTGAGATATTTGAAAATCCTCTTCACTTCTAATACATGTGATTCCTTTGGTGTTTGTTGAAATCATGCCACCTATTCAACTGCCTTCATTACATCCGGTCTGGATGTTGTCACATATAGTAGGCTACCAATCATTGACCTATATTTCCTTTGATCTATAGACTTTGAATCATCATCTTTTCTTAACTTGCAACTGGTTTGCATGGGAGTGATAATTGGTTTGCAATCTTCCATTTCGAACCTCTTTAGCATTTCTCTGATATACTTGGTTTGAGAAATAAAAATTCCTTGGTGGCTTTGACGTATCTGAAGTCCCATAAAGAAGGATAGTTCTCCAAGTAATGACATTTCAAATTTATTATGCATATGATTTGCAAATTTATGTCTTAACCTGTCATCATCACTACCAAAAATAATATCATCAACATAAACTTCAATTAATAAAATACTATCTTAAGTTACCTTGATGTAGAGGTTGTTGTCTGCACTTCCTTTTTTGAACCCTGCCCGCTGTAGATATTTATCCAGTCTAGAGTACCATGATGTAGACTTTGATGTATTTGAAGTCCCAGAAAGAAGGATAGTTCTCCAAGTAATGACATTTCAAATTAATTATGCATATCCTTTGTAAATTTTTGTCTTAACCTGTCATCATCACTAGCAAAAATAATATCATCAACATAAACTTCAATTAATAAAA
The DNA here is from genome assembly GCA_009831015.1 of Picea engelmannii. Classification (NCBI taxonomy): domain Eukaryota; kingdom Viridiplantae; phylum Streptophyta; class Pinopsida; order Pinales; family Pinaceae; genus Picea; species Picea engelmannii. Next base: position 121,873 of record ML803019.1, read on the forward strand.
TACTATCTTGACTTACCTTGATGTAGAGGTTGTTGTCTTCACTTCCTTTTTTGAACCCTGCCCACTGTAGATATTTATCCAGTCTAGAGTACCATGCTCTAGGATCCTGTTTTAGACCATACAAGGCCTTCTTTAATTTACACACATAATCTGTGTTCTCTGACAACTGAAATCCTTCTGGTTGTTCAATGTAGACGACTTCTTCAAGTTGTCCATTCATAAAAGTTGATTTTACATCCATCTGATACACTTTAATATTTTTGGAGCATGCATAAGCTAAAAGCAATCAGATTGCTTCCATTCTGGCAACTGGGGCAAATGTCTCTTCAAAGTCGATTCCTTCAACATGTCCATATCCTTTACATACCAATATAGCTTTATTCCTTGTAACCTATCCATCTTCATTCAATTTAGTCATGTATACCCACTTTGTGCCGATCACATTCTTATCCTTTGGTATTGGAACCAATTCCCAAGTGTCATTTTTCTCTATTTGATCCAATTCTTCATCCATGGCCTTATTAAAAAATTCATCCTTGTTGGCCTCTTCAAAACAGGTTTGTTCAATCATAGATGAGAGTGCTAGGTGTGTTTGTTCTGATGAACAAATACTTCTTCTAGTCTCAACTCTTGCATCTTTGTTTCCGATAATCTGATCTCAAGGATGATTCTTTTGTACTCGTCTGCTAGGTGTCTTTGGAGGCACTTGTTGAACTTTCTCTTCTTCTTCTGTCAGATATTTTTCATCTTCCCCTTCTAATTCTTTTTCATATTCTATTTCTTATTCGTAAAGTTGTTCCATTGATTCATTTTCTTCTTCCTTTAATTCGTGTCTTCCTGTTTCATCAATTGTTACATTGATTCTTTCCACAACTTTGTTCAATATTAGGTTGTAACACTTGTATCCTTTCCTTGTACTTGAGTAACCAACAAGTACTCCTTTGTCCACACGAGAGTCAAACTTTTCCATTCTGCCATCTTCTCTTTTGATGTAGCATTTACTTCCAAAAGCTCTGAAGTGCTTCACATTTGTTGGTCTTCATTTCCATATCTCGTAGGGAGTTTTTTCAATGTTGTTTCTGAGCATTACTTCATTTTGAATGTGAATTGTTGTATGCACTTCTTATGTCCAAAACATATCTTTCAATTTGGAATCCATTAGCATTGTTTGACCCATTTCCTGTAGTGTATTGTTCTTTCTTTCAACAACTCCATTCTATTGAGTTGTCCTAGCAACGGAGAATTGTTTATTTATTCCATGACTGTTGTAGTAGTCCATAAATTCCTTTGAAGTAAACTCTCCTCCATTATCAGATCGCAAGCATTTGATTTTTGAATCTGTTTCATTTTCAACTATTTCCTTGTAGATCTTGAAGTTTTCAAAAGCTTCTGACTTATTATTGAGAAATAAAACTGTAGTCATTCTTGAATAATCATCAACTAATAACATATAGTATTTCTCCCCTTTTAAACCCTTTGTTGTATTTGGTCCAACTAGATCAATATGCACAATTTCCAGTGGTCTTGTTTTTGAATATTCATTTGATTTGAACCCGGTCTTTGTTTTCTTTCCTTATTGACAATACTTGCATAAAGTGTTGGTTGGTTTCGTGATCTGGGGAATTTCTCTAACTTCTTCTCTTTTTTTGAATTTGACAATATTATCAAAATGTATGTGACATATTATTTTGTGCCATAGACAACTTTCATATTCCTTTCCTAGAAAACACTTTTCATTTCCAATTTCACTTAACACTTATATGTCACTTGAAGTTCTCGCAGTTGTAGCAATCAATTTTCCTGAGCCTTCTTTTCTTATCTTGCACTTTTGTGAATCCAAATTAACTTTATGACCTTGGTCACACATTTGACTCACACTTAGAAGATTATGTTTCATATCTTCTACTAGTATAAAAAAAAAATCTTTTGTATTCTTGTTCCCAATTATGACTGTGCCTTTTCCAATGATTTTAGTTGAATCACCATTTTTGAAGGAGAATGGTCCATCTCTTTCCTTTCTTAATGTAAGAAACTTGTCTAAATCACCTGTCATGTGTTTTGAAGAGCCACTGTCAACATACCAACCACGTTTCTTCTGCTTAGCTTGTAGAGAGAGTGTGCATTCTTCATTGTTGTATTGATTCTTCTTTATTATCCATGTCCTTTTCTAAGGTTCTTGTCTTTGATTGTTGTTGTTCTGTTGTGGTTATCTAGGAGGGATTGTCATTCTGCAATCTTTGGCCATGTGTCCAAAGTTGTTACACTTGTAGCATTCCACTTCAATGCTTAATGATTCAAACCTGTTGTAACTTCTTCTCTGTGTTTCACTAGGCCTTCTTGGATAACCATTTTGTGTATGACTTTCAAAGTTGTTTATGTTCCTATTTTTATCTCTGCAATTCATAGATTTATGTCCAAAATTATTACATGCATAACATAAACCAAAACATATAGTTTGATACCTGGGATTTGAAGATATTCTGAAAGGAGGTGCTCTTATGAATCCTTCCTCTTCCCGAGCCCTATCTGTTTCTGTTGGTCATTGATTTTGAAATATGAATATTCTCGGTGGAGGAGTATCCCTCTAATTTTCTCTGTATACCTTCCTATCCCCTTTGATTGTTTATGCATATCTTTTTGGATATGTTTCTTGTTCTGTTGTTTTGGAGATTGATCTGTTTTCTATCTAATTGTATCCAAGTCTGGACTTGTCGTGATTAGGCCTTTGACTGCTGATAATTTCATTCAAAACTTTTGAGTTTCTCTGCATATTTTTCTTTTGAATATCCTTTCTTAATGTGACAATATCTGCTTCCAAATTTTCAATGATCCCATATCTTCCTTCTAGCTGTTCTTTGAGTGCTTCTTCAATTCTTTTATCTTCTTCAATTTGAACCTTCAAATTTGTGATCATTTTTTCTAATTATTGAGTGTCTTCTTTCTTGTCTAGTTCTTCTTGTAGCTTCTTTTTTTTCCTCTTTTCTCTTCTGATAACTTCTATGGAACTAAACAATTCCTCTCGGTAGTCAACTTCCGCCTCTTCAATTTCTTCTTTGAATTCTTCATATTCTTCTTCGACTTCTTCATATTCTTCTTCGGATTCTTCTTTATCAGAGTCTTCTAATGCCATGAATAGAACTATTTATGTCTCACTGTCACTGGCTTCATCTTCATATGATAATGAGATGTCTTCTTTGGTGCATAAGCTTTTCTTGAAAAAATTCTTTATGGTTATTTTGCCTTTATATGTTTGTTTGTTTTTTGAGTAACCTTCATCATTTCTCTTTTTCTTATGAGGACATTTGTTAGCAAAATGACCAATACCATCACAATTAAAACAAATTAAAGGAATAGTACCTCTATACCTATCGTTGATTCCCTTATTCAGTTTTTTGACAAAGTTGGCCACTTATTCATCATCTTTTGAGATGTCACTATTGTTGTTATGTTCTTTTTCTTGTTTCTTTCACTTTTGCTTTAATCTTTCATATGATTTGAAGGCTACTTCATTTACATATGGATTTTCTTGTTCGGTTCTCATTTCATATGCTATGAATGTTCCATGTAGTTCATCCATTCTTATTTAGTTTAGATCTACTCTTTCTTCTAGTGTTGATATCTTAGGGTCCAATCTCATAGGAAGAGATCTTAGTACCTTTTGAACAATTACAGATTCTTGAATTTCTTCTCCCAATACCATGATTGCATTTACTGTTTCATTGAATCATAAGAAGTAAGCTACAATATTCTCATCTTCCTTCATATTTAGTTGTTCAAACTGGACTCTGTAAGTTTGAAGCTTTGTTGCTTTGACTTTTGAATCTCCTTCATAAATATTTCGAAGTTTGTCCCAAATCTCTTTAGCAGATTTACAATGTGCAACTTTGGCAAATATCGTTTCACCAAGGCCATTCAGAAGTGAATTTGTGGCTTTGGAATTATTTTGACCGAGTTTCACTGCTTTGTCATTTGTTGGCGGAATTGTTGGAACTATGTATCCATCTACAATTGATTGCCAAATTTCAAATCCATGTGCCTGTATATATGTGTTCATCCTTATGATCCAAAATACATACTTTTGTCCATCAAACTGTGGTATTCCATTTTTATACAAGTTGTTTCTCTCCATGATCTACCTTTCAATGATTAAACTGATTTATGAAGGAACCTACTCTGATACCAATTGTTGGATTACTGAGAGGGGGGTGAATCAGTAATAGAGAAATTTAATCCTTTTTAACCATACAATCCAAGTGTTATATTAATGTAGCATTATCATCCAATAACTGCAAAGTAAATAAGCAATGAACAAATGAAAAATCATACACATACACAATACACCAATGTTTTATGTGGAAACCCAAAGCAGAAGAAAACCACATAATGATTTTTCTTATATGTCTTGAAGAATTACATTCATTGGAAGCACCAACTTCCTTTGTTTTCCAGCTGCAATTGGAAGGAGGCTCCAACCCCCTATTTTATCGTGATACAACCTGAGGGAATCTCCAACTCCCCAATTCTCTGGCTACAACCAGAAGGAGGCTACAACCCCCTATTTTCTCCGGCTACAGCCGGAAGGTAGCTACAACCACCTATCCTTGCCCTGTCCAACCACCCTGACGTATAAGGAGAATGATGGAACCACTATAACACTATCACTTTGAGATATATTGTTGTAAACCTCTACTAATAAACCTGTACCAAACAACCTGTACCAATAAACCTAAACCATGCATCAACCTGTACCTCAACCTGTAATCAAACTATACCATAAACAAGTGAATCAACCATGCACTAACCTGTACCAAACAACCTGTAATCAAATTGTACCATAAACAAGTGCATCCAACCATGTACCAAGTATGTACCAATCATGTATCAACTTCTCATCGACTATGACTCATCAATATGTACCAACATCATTAACTATACACCTCATGTATGTGTCAACTCATCAACTACTTGTCTCAACCATGTACCCAACATGTACCTCAACCAAAATCCATCATAAATTTCATCATATAAATCTGATTTGTAACTCTGTAATAGACCTGGTTTATATGATCATATACCTACAAACCTTCCTTAACTTTAGAAACAAGAGACTAGCATTTTCATCAAACTTTTCTTTAGTCTCACATGACTAGTTTTGGATTAGTCACCAACCCTAACTTGAAATAATCATAAATATGTACCTATAATGAATAAAGATATAAAAATAGTACAAAATGTTCTTCAGTTTGTTTTATGAAATTCCTCCAGGTTTCACTACTTGGAACCTCTCAGAAAATGAGTTATAGTAAAAATGACATACCTTGTTGAATTATGGCTTATTCTAGAGAGAGAACTTGTAGAGGATGCCCCAAATGGAATATTTGTTTTATGGATCTGAAAAATCTACATAGAATACTAGATACTGTACTATAACCAACACATCTTACTTAATTTTGATATTTTATGAATAAGTTATGACGTTTTTACCCGAAACACATGTTTTAGACTAGTTTCAGAACTAGCCACAAACCCTATTTTCCATGGAGTGTAACTCCAAAACTACAACAACCCACAACATGAAATTCGTAACAAAGATACTTGGAAATGTTTTCTCAATTTTTTTATCTATTTCATAGTATGAATCATTCTAGAAAAAAATTTATTGCATAAATGGTGAGATGACATGTAAATAACATACTTTAAAAAACATCATCAAAAGAATTTATCCTCCCTTGGATTTTGGCCTTCTTTGCTTCACCTTCTCTCTAAAATTTGGCTTAGATATCCTTTGGTTACCTCAGTCACCTGTATATATTTAATATGCTCAAGTGTTATATAAAATGAGAGAGCCTTACCTCTTATTTATACTTTCATCTAGCTTCCTCAAGGGGTTACCTTTTAACCATCTTAACCCACTTTCCTTATTTTAGGGTTAACCAACTTCTAACCACTTGTCCAATTAGTAATTTATCCATTAAATTTATTATTTAAATGATTTATTTTGTATCCACTTTGACTTATAGTACACTCATCACTTCACTTTACTTCAAGGGGTTACCTTCTAACCATCTTAAAACACTTTCCTTATTTTAGGGCTAACCCACTTCTAACTACTTGTCAACTTAATAATTTCTCCATTAACTTTATTATTTAAATAATTTATTTTGTATTCACTTTGAATTATATTACACCCATCACTTCACTTTATTATTTACCTTCTAAAAATACCTTAAACCACTTTGACTACTTTGACCATTTGGGGCTTCTAGATGACTCATGAGGGTTCTCCAACTTCACATGTCCATAACTCTCTAACCATGAGGAATTATGTGACGTTCCACATACCACTGGAAATGGCATGAAAAACACAATACATATATGATAGTTTCACTGACAAATTCACTAAAATTCATCTCATTATTCCACAATTAAGCATGGGTTCTCTAACCATACTTCTAGGATAACTCAATCCACAAAGCATCTTCCCGTGAGGGCTTTCACCATAAGGGGTCTACTTTGGAGTTCATCCATGACAAGAAAATAATGAGTCATATTTACAACAAACAAACTTGGGTCCATTACCCAAACCTTTGTGATACCAATATTTCTTCAAGGGTTGACATCAATGACAACCAACCTTAATCAATAAGTGGTACCTTGGATGTAAGCAAGAGAGATGAGACCACAGGGAGGAGAGGAAGGGGAAGAATTTTTCTGAGGCGGGTTGCAAGATGAGTGGAAGGCTTTGTTGATTTGAGAGCGAGAGTACCCATTGGCCAAAAAGGATTTAGTAAGGTGGGACTTTTATTTTTAAAGAAATTGGGGGGAAGAAATGTGGTTGGCCCAAGTAATTAAAGTTTTAAGACCACCCACCTTTTGGGAGGGTTGATGGTGGAAAATAGCATGAAGGTATCGATCCCTATGGGTTTTCTTCCTAAACACTTGATGTGTCAAGGACTCATCAAGAAGACGTGATATAATAAATTTGAGGAAAGGGATAGAGTTATCGAATTCAGTTTCCATAGTAAATTGGATATGAGGGGAGATGTTGTTGAGATGATTGAAAAAACATGTTAAAGTAGAATGACCATGGGGCCAAATGACAAAGGTGTCATCTACAAACCTGTACCATCATTTGGGTTTGAGATGATATTTTTATAGGGATAAAGTCTCCAAGTATCCCATAAAGATATTGGCTACTACAAGAGATAAGGAGGAACCCATGGATGTACCTTTAGTTTGTTCATAGCAAATGCCTTTAAAGGTGAAAAAAATGGAGGAGGGGAAAATTTCAATGAGATTAGGAGTTTCACGGTCTATGATTTTGGAAATTAAGTTTGGGGCTTCATTAAAAATAATTTTGGTGAATAAGGACACAACATCAAATTTGACCATGATGTCTTGATCAGAAAGGTGTAAAATATGAGTATTTTTGGTTAAAATCGACAGAATATTTAATGAAAGAGGAGGCAGTGCCTACGAAGTTTTGAAGTTTACTAGCCAAGAAGCAATCTAAGGAATGAGTGGGAGCACCTATGTAAAGGACAATGGGTCTAGGAGGAATGTCCTTTTTATGAATTTTTGGATTTCCATAGATCCTGGGGGTTCGGGGGTTATGAGGATTAAAAGGATTTTGGATATTAGGGTACAAAGAAGAATATTTAATGGCTTTGGTGACTAATTTGGTTATGTTGTTGACTGGTTTTGTAGTTATAGGTTGATAAGTTGGGGAAGACAAGAGGTCAAACATTTTTTTATCATAGTCCAAGGAATTCATGATGATTGTTGCATTTCCTTTATCGTCTTTAAGAACAATGATGTTGGGATTATCGTTGAGGCAAGTTGCAACGAATAGAATATAGTTTTTCCTTAGATAAGTTGGGTCTAGGAGGCTTGGAGTGTCGAAGGATACAAACACACTCTTATCTAATTTCTTCGGCTTCATGTGGTTGGAGATTGGGGGTAATTGATTCAATGGAACAAATAATTTCCTCAACACAAAGGAATTTAGGGACAATGGAAAAATGGAATCCTTTTTCAAGAAATTGAATAGTGGGGGCGTCCAGCTCACATGAGGATAAATTAATGACAATCGGAGGCAGGTCAGAGGAAAAAGAGTGGAGGGAAGGAATAATTTGAAGAGGATTAGAATAAGGTTGAGAAAGGGACAAGGGATCGAGGGGTTCCTGAGACGTGTTTTCGTTAAGTTTGAAGGAAGTGGGAGGATTAAACATTTCATTATTAGGGTGAGGGTTAGGTGACCCATCTAGTTTAAAATTTTCATTTTTTAGTTCTGGTTGGGTGTCACTATTGGAAACCAAATCACAGTGATTAGTAGCAGGGATAGGATCTTTGAATGAGAGCAAAGGGGTTGAAGGGATTTGAAGGTGAAAAGAAGAATATTTGGGAGAACAAGAGAGTGAAGAATTAATATCATGATGCATGCATTGTTAAGCATGTCCATATTGAATAAAAGCAGAGAATCAAAAGTTGATTTGAGGGGATCATTGAGGAGAGCGTCTGGGTTGTAGATTAGAATAGGATTGTAAGGCAACATAGGAGGGGTATAATAAAAAATTAAGGTGTGGGTTATGTTGATAAAGTTGAGGAACCTGGTCATTATAATAGTGCTATAGTGGGAAAACCCCTCTATGAACTACACCAAGGTTCTAAAGTGTACGCAGAGCTAACCGTCTAAAGTCTCCTACTTTATATCAACTATCCCGACATTACGCCACAATCATACATAAAATACAAAGTGTAGGGATCCAGTAGGCATACATTAAACTCTGCATCCGATGTCGATCCCTTTGTGCTTGGTTGTTTCCTGATTGCAAATCTCCTCCCAAGGCTGACCTGCATTCATCAAAAGACAAACAAGAAACTACAAACATGCATTCTACATATGGATTAGTGGGTTAGACATCATAAACAAGAAATGTAAACAAATCATATAAGTTTAAGACATCATTTGGTGGGATGGAAAAAGTACTTCTTTATATTAATCTCACATAAGTCACTTACAATATGAGACCAACACTGATCGAACTCGGTCCTGGGCTCCTCTTTACAATGCACCAACTTCTTCCACGTCTCCTTCTCCTCTTCAGTTCTCTCTAGGGGAATGACAAGGGCTTGCAATGGAGAAAAAGGGAATTATGGCTCAAACTCACAATGTGGTTGCCGGATATTAGGGAAAAGGGGGAATATGGAAATAGGAAGAGTTTCTATGCTCTCGTTCTTCCCCTTGCAATGGTACCCCAACCCCTTCTTTTATAGGCCAGAAGAGATAGTAACGGTTGGGGTGACTGGCTATGGGTAGTCAAACGGTTAAGTAACGATCCAGAAACCAATATCCTATGCAATTTTCCATTTTTCGATTATGTGAGTGTACGCGGGATGTAGTGGGGAAACAAACATGTGTACGCGGGAATTAGTGGTGAAGGGCATGCACACCTTCAAAGAAATGGTTTTTTGAAGAGCTTGTTTAGTGATGGCTTGGAAAAGATAGAAAGTTAGATGTCTTGATGCTAGGTATGCATGTCTGGTGCAATTTAGGGTTATAAAAAATGCCCCCTAATGTGTGAGGTCAGAGGAGCATCTGATGGCCGAAATAAATTACAAATATTCATCGATGTACGAAGCGAGTGAGCCCAGGAACCAGAGTTCAGGAGGTACCATTTGCAAAAAAGAACAATTTGCCTCACCGACGCGGGCATACCCATGCTCGGGATGAAATAAAATCATGGATGCAAATCAAATACACTGTCGATCCATGTCATATAACTATATAAAGTGTAGCCGCGAGCAGTGCGCAATGGATCTACATCTCAAAATCAAAATATATACATGTATGGTATCCATCTTCAAGAAGCCAATGACACCTAATGGCTGGAGATGAGGCCTTCAGAGCTCAAGCAACAACTTCAAAATATTCAAAACTCGGGTAGGAGTGTAATATTAGTCTATAAATTCACTACCCAGAGGTCTTCGACGGCTCGTCGGGAACATAAAAGAGGATCTTGGCGATCAGTGTAGAGAACTTCATTGATTTTGAACAAGGACTTGATTGGTATTTTGGGCTGGCTGGGCATGAGGACAAGAGACAAACTGCAGAAGGGCCGACTCAAGTTTAGTAAGACTTCCCTTGGATGAAATCATGACAAAATATGAGACTCAGGCAGCATGGCATTGACATAAGTTCACTATGCAGGAGGCAATGCGAACTCTCCATATCTTTGGAAGGGTAACCAAACAGAGGAGGACATAGCTCTTTGTAGTGAGAACAACTTCCTAAGGTCATATTGAATCCTAGGGCTTGACGAAAAAACAAAAGGATGTGCTTTGTCCAAGGGTGACTCATTGTGTTGTAAACAAAAAGAAAATACTTTTCCCTTCCTCTTTTTGGCGTATATTTGATTTTTTTGTCTTTTTCAATAATTTTGGGAAGCTTGAAAAAGAATAAAGAATGCTATGTTATAAAGGAGGATCAAGTGTCGTAGACATACTAGTTCCAAGCACGAGGAACACTTTGATGCTCAGAGCAAGGGGACATATGCAAGAAAAGGACACTCGGGAAAAATCCTCCATGGGTCAAGGTGTCAAGACACAGAGGCAAAGTGATACAAGGCTTGCGTATAAGGCATGCTTCAGATGATTTAGTTGAGAGCAACATGGAGTCATCATTAGGCCAAAGACGCAGGAATGCAAATGTGATTAATAAGACACAATGATAACACCCTTCGATGTAATTTTAGCGAGCCCAGAGAAGGTAAGATCGATGGTTTTTCATGTTTAGAGAGTGAAAAAATGTAAAATAATACTCCACCGGGGTACCTTTTTCGAAGGTAGGCTAGTCGGCTCAAAAAAGGGATAAACTAGCACCAAACAAACATCTATTCAAAATTAGTTTAACGAGTGTGACAAAGACAAGATCACTCAACAATCTTTTCATATTTAAGGAGTCTTAAAAGAGATTAACTATGGACTCCGTAAGGGATGTTCTTATGGACCAATTATCGAGTGTGAAGAAACAAGGTCACTCGACCATCTTTTCACTTTTAGGGAGTCTGAAAAGATCTTAACTATAGACTCCGTGGGGGTTCCTTTTTCGTATATTTAGTCCCTCAGGCCCAAAAAATGGGTAAAATTATACCTCAGAGTACTCTACTAGAGAACCAAGGCTCCTAGACCATACCTTTGTTCACAATTTTGACCATCCAGACCGAAAAAGGGGTAAACTACCGTCAGACAGACGTGCCTTCAAATTTTAGTTTAGTGAGCGTGAAGGGAAACAAGATTGCTCGGAAATCTTTTCATGTTTAGAGGGTCTGAAAAGGGCTTAAAAGAAGACCCGTTGTATTTTGGAAGTCCTGAGGGTGAGGTCAAGAGTGATAATGAATCATGCAAATGAGGCTCAAACTCGTAATCAAGAAAAACTAATAAGGACTCCCAAGCCTATAATCATTAGTGACGACATGGAAACCAAAATGCAACCAGGATCTACTTAGGGCATCCATGTGAAGGTAAGCTCTACCACTAAAGTACGACACTTCTAGAGCAAGAGTGAGGGTTCTGTGTCGCAATTTGGTGGGATCGATCCTATGGAAAATTGAAAAAGACAACAAGGTGCAACAACTAGTGGTGGAATCCTACCTTATATGCACAAAGTTGGAAAAATGACTTTTTACCAAAAGACCTTTAAAAATGACCCAAATATCGAAAAACTTCCCAATAACCAAAGTAACATGTATCATAACATCCCCCAAGAAACTCAAGAACCATACTGAACGATTTTCAAGATAGAAAAAATGACAAAAAGGGGCCAAAAAGTCTATAAATAGAAAGTCGACAGCTCATTATCACCATTGTAAATTGAGAATTGAACAAAAGTAAAAAAAAACTCTTTTCCCAAATAGATGATTCCATGAGCTTCAGTGGACGAAACAAACTTCTGTTTGGACTAAGTAATTACACACTAATCTCTCTTGCATTTTAATCTTTCATTTTTGTATTTTTTTTTTTTTTGGGCGGGCACTGACCTTTAAAAGGGTTGGCCCTGTGTGTACGTGGGCTGTCCAAGCACATCCCATGTGTACACATGGGAAAAAGATAAATTTCCCATGTGCACACGTGACTTTCCTCAAGACAGCCTGCGTACAACCTCAATTAAGTGAAAAAATAAAAAAACAAGAGTTAACTCTCCATCCACTTGTCATTTTGCAGGATGTACGTGGATTGGAGAGAGATGGAGCATGAGGACATTTATTTTTTTCTCTCTGAAGACCCTACTACTATTGTTGTTTTTTCACAATGTGGGTTGTTAAAGTTTTTCCAGTGTCCATTTATGAGGGCACAAACCAGGTTGCTAAATACAATGATAGATTACTGGCTTCTTGAAGAAGAGGCATTCATGCTTGAGGGGAAGTCATTGACTCCAATGACTGAATATATTTAATTCCTAACTGGTCTCTCGAGGAGAGAGGACCCAGTCAACTTGCGTACTTTTCCCCCCGGGCTGCACAACATCGAGGAGTTGATTGGACTCCATTGCGAGGTTGGTACTGAGAAAGTAGGTTCTCAGGTGCCTATACATAAGATCAACAACCTATCACTCAAAGTGATAGTTCTACTTATTGGGTAGATTACTGGATCTACAGCTTTACATCAGGCTTTCTGGGCGCACATGCATTGTGCGGTACAGTGCTTAAATGCACAGATTTTTTACTGGAGTACCACCATGCTAGATTGCATGAAGAGGAAGCTAATAGAGTGTTCAATACAGAAGCACCATAACTTTGGGTTTGGGACCATTTTTTGTTCATTTTTCCTTGAGAGGGTACCCAATCTCAGTCCTCGAGAGACTATATGAGGGCACGAGGCCTCTCTCCCAGTGCTATGCATATGGGCGACATTGTTTCCACAATAGGGGGGAGGGAGGACCATCAAGGCTTTCAATGACAAGTTTTTTGACTGGTGGTCATGACAGATTCTGGCGATAGAGGACTACCCCTATGCTGGGACCAATTTTTATAGAGATCCTGACATGTTTGTACCTCCCAGAGAGGAGTGAGGAGAGATGGGTAAGTTTTCTTTTCAAAGTTATTTAATTTTTATGTCTTTTTATATATATCATTTTTTTTTGTATACCAGAGTATCTGACACTTACGTATATGTTATGTACAGATGTGGGACCAGTGCATCCAACAGACTTCTCGAGGACTAGGTGACATCCTCGACCAGAGGCAGGACCAGTTGGAGCTGTCGGACCAGCAGTAGCAGCAGGGGGGCCTCCAGATGGAGAGGCTGAGAGAGTATTGAGACGGGTAGAGTGGAACCTTACCGCGCTCACTCGTATAGTCCCTATGGTGGAGATCGAGGATCTCACACCGTCGATGCAACCTCATGTAGTTGGGGTGCCACGGACCAAGGTCCAACTCTTCCACAATTTGGCAAATGTCGTTTTTCACTATGGCAGGGCCAGCAAGCCCCGCCCTTACCTAGGCTAGACTACTTACATACCGAGAGAACTTTTTGTATATTTTTTAGGGCATAAGCCTCGTGACTCTGACTGGACATATTTTTGAGGTGCTTGTGCCCACCCATGTACTCTGATATTTTTATATATATATATGGATATTTTTCATCCTTTTATGTCTTATGGATTACATCTATTTTACAAATGTATTTACATGTGCGTTTGTGTGTTTTTTCTTACATGTGTGAAATATGCCAATCTAATACATGATTAGCTAGAGTATATGTGATTTGATTCAATATCCTAGGAACATGGATATATGTAATGTAATCAAATCTTCGTTCTAAGAAACATACCATGAGGAACTGTCGATGTAGTGTAGGATCGTAAACGCAGTAAACCCCATTTAAATGATACACAACCAGATGAGCATCTAAGTAGACCCAGAGGTGAGATATGCCATGCGACAAAGTGTAACAAAACAACTCTGAGACTATGCTATATTCGGCGACATTGTTTGTGGCGTCACCTAAAAAAATACCTCATGAAGATAGAAATTGTCCCTGAGGTGTGAAAATCACCCAAGATGCAGAAGCAAGCCTCCGAGTGTTCCGGCTAGCGTCATTCACAAACCCAAAAAACACCTCTGATTCACTTGACATCTGCCATAGTGAAAAATATGACATAAAAAATGACATGTCCATAAAACCAAAAAGATAAAAAAACTAAAAAGAAAATGTATACGACTATACATATGTTACAAGAAGTCACCCAAGGCGACCCACCTATGAGTAATACTTCTTGAGGTAGAGCCCATTTCTAGGCTCCGCTAAATCATTTCCCTCAAATTCCACCAGATGATAAGAACCCTTCTTTAGAACCTCGTTCACGATGAAAGGTATGAACCACATGGGTTTGAACTTGCCTTCCCCAAGGGGGTCCTTATCTTGGTCATAGACTAGGAAAAGGTCACCTTCAGAGAAAATCCAAGGACGGATGGACCGATCACACTGACACTTGAATTTTTTTTTGTGAGCCTCATTATCTAAGGCTACATCTTGACGCTACTCATCGAGATGCTCAAGATATAATAAACACTCTTCAAGCAGTGAAGTGTCTAGCAATAACTATACTGCAAACTTTAGAGAGGGGATCTATCACTCTATAGGCAAGACTTCTTCCAGCCCATAAATGAGTTGAAAAGGTGAGAAATCGGTTGCAGTCTTAACAGATGTTCAGTAGGCCCATAATGTCGAGTACAACATCAAATGCCAATTTGACCTGGCTGAATTGATCATTCGCTGTAAAATAGTCTTAAGGGATTTATTCACAGCTTTGACCTGACCATTTGCTTGTGGGTAGTAGGGTGATGAATGTTCTAGCCTCAAACCAAGATTTGATGTTAAATCAGACATCATTTTGTTCTGAAAGTGACTTCCATGGTCAGTGATAATCTCTCTCGGGACGCCAAACCTTGCTATTATCTGGTTAAACAAAAAGAGAGCAGAGGTCTTGCCATCATCTTTAAACGTTGGCATATCTTCAACCCACTTCGTGAAGTAGTCTACTGCTACGATGATATAATAGTTCCCCCTTGCGGAAGGAGGGTTTCATGTAGCATAATCAATCCCCCACTTGGTGAAGGGACCAACTGTGATGATGGGAAACATGGGAGCGAGGTGTGCCCTCATCTTCTTAGAGAAGATATGACATGGGTGGCACTTCTTGACCAATTCAACACAATATTTGATTAATGTCGGCCAAAAGTAATTGGCTCGTAGAATCTTTTGGGTTGTTTCCAAACCAGACAAATGACCGCCACATGATCTAGTGTGGCAATCGTTAAGCACGATTTCCACTTCTTCATGGGTGAGACACCGGCGAAGGATACAATCTACACCTTGATGATACAGAGTGTCCTCAAGTATGAGATAGTTTTTGGCCTCATGGCGTATACGGTGATTCTCATCACGAGAAGAAGAGGTAGGGAACTTCAAAGTCTGAAGATAGACTAATATATATCCGTACCAGTGGTCTGAAGACGCGATCAAAAACATGTCTCCTTTGATAGGCGACTCCTTAGGTATAACATCTCTTAATTCGACCAGAAGTTCTGAGATGAGTTCCGCAAAGACCAATGACTTTTTGGACTTCTCCGAAACAAAATCCAAGTCAAATTCCTGGAGGATAACTATCCATATACTGATATTTTCATCGATCACACATGGTGTCAACACGTATTGAAATGGATTCACAACAACAATGACGGTGGTCTTGCGAAACAAGATGTAATGACATAACTGTTGGATAGCATGAACTATTGCCAACACAAGTTTTTTAATGTGGGAATAATTGAGTTCTGGTCCAACCAAGCCTCAACTCAGGTAATAAATCACATATTCTGAGAGAAAATCATCCTTCTGAATCAATACCATACCGATGGTCGACTCCGCAATGGCCAAGTACAATAAGAAATCTTTATTATAATTGGGTGGTTGAATCAGAGGGGTAGATGTGAGGGCGCATTTCAACGCTTTGAAAGAGTGCTGAGTGGCTTCGTCCCAATGAAAAGGAATGTCTTTCTTCAGTAAACACATAAAACCCTTTGTGATCTCAGCATATTTCACGATGAAACACCGTAAAAAGTTATCCTTTACTTGTAGTCTCTGAAGCTGAGGGATTGTGCACAAGGGATGTAATTGAACTATCGCCCCAACCTTTAGAGGATCGACCATGATCCCTGTTTTTGAAATTATGAAACCTAACAGACGACGCGATGTTACACAAAATTTGCATTTGCTTGGATTCAATTGGATCCAGTAGTAGCGACATCACTCAAAGATAAGTCGGAGGTGTGCGAGATGATCATCTCTCTTGTGAGATCATGATGCTAAATCATCGAGATAAGCCTCGAATATGTGTTTGATATCATGGAAAGAAAAATACATGGCCCGATGAAATGTAGCTCCGACACTTTTCAGACCAAAAGGTAAGTGAATGTACCCGACAGACAGATGAAAGCAGTTTTGTGTTGGTCTTTGGGCTTGATTTGTATCTGTTGTATCTTGAAAATCCATCTATGAAAGAAAAGGCCTCGCAACCTGTGCATTCATCGACTATCTAGTCAATAAATGGTGTGGGTAAATTATCCTTTGGACAAGCCTTGTTTAAATCATGGAATTCTGTACATACATAAATTGTACCCTATTTTTTGTTTACTAGAATGGGATTTGACACCCATTGAGTCAATTGGACAAGGTGGATGAAACTAGCTTGGAGTAGTTTTTCTACTTCAGCCTTAATAGTTGTTTCTTTCCTAGTATTGAATGGATGAAGATTCTACCGAGCCGACTTAGCATCAGGATATGCCATGATTTCATGTTCGACAATTCTTGGATCTATGCCTGGAATTTCCCCGTAAGACCATGAAAACACGTCCCAGAATTCTTTAAATAAATCTGTGTGGATTTGAATATCTTCGGGGGAGCAGTCTGCTCCGACGAAGATATTCTCCATGACGTGAGGGATTCTGGAGATATCAATAGGTATCGTTTGATCAATGGTTTCCATATTTCCTTCATCATAAACAACGTGCGTAGCCAAAGGATTGATAGGACAAGCCTTATCTCTAGTCATAGTCAGAGTGAATTCACCTTCTTCAATTCTTCTTAACTCTAGGAGGAAGTAAGATCTGCGATGAATATCATCCCAGGGTCTGTCCGAACTAGTCATTGCCTCAATAATCACCTCGTTTGAGGGAAATACTAAGTCTAAAGAATCAGTATCAGTGAGGGAACCTTGAGCCCATGTAGGCTCGAGAACCAGATCCAACTTCTGTGTGGGAGTTGCGCCAGGGTCAGTGGAAGCTTTATGAACTATAGAGTACGCAACTTCTTTTGCAGACAAAGGCATGGCCATGCCATGGTTCCTTGTCCCTTCCATTAGGGATGATGGGGAAGGAAGAGTCCACATATAGTTAAAGTAAGTCATGCAAAATGAGGAGATTTAAAAGATTTCAACCCTAGGCTGGTTGGGGACAACCAATATGCAGTGAACATTGTTAGTTGAAGGTGGCTAATCGAAGTTACCCATCAAAGGTGGGCACAAACCAACCCCTATGTTATTGATTCCAGGCTGAGGGTTGTCAATCATCGGGACGGTGGATACCACCGATGAAGGGTCATGACAGGAGAAGGATAATTGATCAATGGACACGATCCGACCTTCGTATGGAAACAACAAGACCCAGGAAACTACCATGACCATTGCTTGCATAGCGTAGGTCACACTCCTTCCTAACAAGAGATTGTAGTCGAGAGACACATCGACCACTTCAACCTCGATGCAAACGGTATTCCCCCCTAACTACACGGGGAAAGAGGGGATGATTCCATGTGGTTGGAATGAATGAACGTCAAAATAAATAAGAAGAGTATGTGACGGAGACAAAACGGGTTGGCCAATGGCCTTCCAACATGTCAAAGACATCACACATGTCGAGGCACCCTCATCAACCATTGTGTAAAATATGTTTCAAGTAAAAAATTTTGTGGTGTAAGCCACTACTATCTGAAACGTCACGTGGTAAGGAAGACAAGGTTCTAAGTTAGTTGTATCAAGCATGATCGTTCCTAGTTTACAAGTCTCAGTGGATCCTAAGGAAACTAACAAAGCCTTTCTCTAGGAAGGGAAACTCTGGAGGACTTCCAAAGAAGACATTGCACAAGGGGTTTGTGACAAATCCTCCACCATAGAGTAGTTATGGGTGGCCCTTGCGTTTGGGTTGTGGGAATCTTTCTTGAATTCTCCTTTCGGGATGCGTGTCATTGTTTCTCCCAATGTCTTCTCAATATGGAGAGGAAGATGTGGGTTTTAGGTTTCTTTACACTTCTCAGAGGTGTTTGTAATTTTGTAGTCGTGTGTCCTAGTTGTTATGTCAATGCTACCTTTCATCATATACACATTCGCGGACACAGGATTACTTGAAGAAGGAGGGGGTCCCTGACTACCCCCTTCCACGCTCGAAGAGTCTTGAGTTAGATTTTTCCCATGTGGAAATGGATTCATTAACACAGTAGGTTGTTGTTGTGCCAATAGCTTCTGGGCCTCTGCAAGCCGAGGGAACTGGTGATTCGGATGGTCTTCCTTGCAAATATTACATGGATACTTAGACTTATTCTTTTCAGTGTTTCCCCCACCAACATTATCGGTAGGTTTCTTATCCCCCTTACCCTTCTTTTGTTGTTTCTTCTTTCTATCAGGCTACTGGGTGGCCTTTGGGTTTGTCAATTTCACACTGTGTACATCCAATTTTTGGGTAGGGAAAACAACTGGACCAGTGGTTTGGCTGACCGTTGTTTGTTGTATCGACAATTTTTTCAATTGATTTGACAGCTGATCAACAGGATTTTTTTGCACTGAACCGACAATACCATCGACATGTGGCCCAGACCTCTGTCTGGTCTTGTCAAGTATCGACCTTGGTGCATCTGGAAAAACTTCGTAAAGTAAACCAAACTGAGAGTAAATCATCTCTATCTGTTGAGCTCTCATTATCGCTTCTTCTTCTTAAAAGACCCCCGAGGTTGCGACGTCTTTAAATAACTGAGGTGCCAAATACTTAAGGAACGACTCAATAAGGAATGCTGGTGGGATTGGTACTTTTATCAAACTCTTCCAGTGTCTCCATTCTCGGATGTGATCAGAGATATTTTCTACTTTTGGCTGCTCAAAGTTGGTCAAAAATTTGGTGTCAGTGTCGTATCTCACAGGTAATTGGAAATGGTTTAAGAAAGCCATTGCCAATTCGCCGAAGGAAGAGTATCTTGAGCGGTCAAGCTTGAAGTAACATTTCACAACACTCTCGATGAGAGTGCATTGAAACAAACACAACTGGATGGAGTCATCTCTCAATGCATTGGATGAGCACCATAGATGGTAGGTAGTCACATGATCGCCTGGATCTTTGTTAGGCTTGGCCTCGAACTTTGGGATGTCCAAAGGCAACTTGGTCGACATAAGAGGCCAACGTGGATCATGATATATGGGGTCATTTAATAACCTTGTCAAGTCTGGCAAGTGCAGAGTTGCCAGAAACGGTAATTTGGGTTGTTGATTATAACCAGGGAAAAAGGATCCTGGAGTTTGGTTGGCACCAGGTTGCCAGGAAAAGTTAGGTTGTTGGCCAGGGTTTTGGTAATAACCATGGTTGTGACCAACATACATATTATGCACTTTTTGAAATGTCATCTACTAATTCTCGTAGTAGGACATAAAGGGTTGGGCTTGTGTCACATTCCAAGGATTTTGGGAAGGGTTTCCCCCTGCCGATACGACGAGCATAGGTGTTGAGCCTTGCCTGAAGTTCCATTGGCTATGGAAGGGGATGCCCCTGATTGGCATCCTTGACAAAGGAACTGATCCCTACCATGGATTCCAAGGTCCTTGTGAGGAAGGAATTCCTAAGTTTCCCCCCTGTGCAACAATAACACCCTGTAAAGGATTTTGTTGTCCATAACCGGGGTTTCCCCCAACCGAGATGACAGCTGACGAGAAAGTGTTGTTACCAAATGCATCGAACAAATAGAATAGTGTTGAACCTACCGTCATGCTATAAGAAGGTAGTCTTTGACTCCCTACTCCAAATGAACTGTAGTTTACGTTCGGCCCGGTGGAATGCTGGTGAGCACCGCTGAGCAAAGGGGATGAAGGAGGTATATGACCCCCTCTGCAAGGGAAAGCATTATAGGGAGTTGAAGTTCCCCGCATAGATCCTTGTAGAGGAGCGTTGGATCTCCCTGCCTCGAGACCTAAAGTCTGTAGAGTGGAGTAGGAAAGTACAATACTCATACCGAAGCTAGGAATCCCATATGAGAATGGAGGGCCTGTCGCACTCTGGGTGAAAGGAGTAGTGATCACCACCATAGACGGAATCAGACCATTGCCCGAGGTAGAGGCATTCAAGACCATAGTGGCTTAGATCGACGATGGTTTGTTAGGAGGCAGAACACTCCCTGTAGTGACAGTCGTAGAGGAAATATGAGTATTCCTTGAAGAAGTAGCAACATTTGTTTCCATTTCTTCTTGTGACACTACCTGACGCTCGTAAGGTTGAACCTGTATGATGATGGGCATTGATAGATCAATGATTGGAGGTTTATACGGACCAAGAGCTTCCGCTCCGAGGTCAGAAATGTTTGGTTTTTCCAAAATCAAATGTTCTCCTCTCGGAGATGAGTCGGGCATAGTTTCTTATAACCCGGTCACCTCGAAATACCCTTGTTGGTCTAGTTTTTTCCTTAGCGATGGCGGGGGTGGCTCGAGATCAACCAGCGGTAGGCCCAAAATCCTTTAAGACTGGCGCAACTCTTAATAATCCACTGTGTGAGAAGATCAATGACACACTAGGGCTTTATATAATAATTTCAGAACCAACACACACTAGAAAACCATTCCTATGAGATAATACAAGCAGATAACTAGCTAGTTGGAAGAACAGTTACAATAGACAACACTAGAGCAACTTACCGGTGCAAGTGAAAATCAAATATGGAAGCACCCCCTGGGTATACTCTACAAAGCATGTCCTTATGTCTTCCCTAGGTACTGCGGTATACCCCCACAGTCACCTGTGTAAGTCACTAAGATAAATGAAACTAGGTTTCCACCGCGTGAATAGTCACCAGGTGGGTATAGTCGACAGTCTGGTGGACCATAATGAGCAGGGTATCAAGCCCAAAACCTATCACAGGTATCGAAAGAAAGTGTTCTCAAAGATGACTGAGGACCTCAAATGGATTCAAGACCCACGAAGCTCCGTGGTAAATGTGATCAATGGAATCCAAATATAATCCCTCTATATGTGTTCCCCACTATGCTTGGTCCATCTTTGGAGGGTTTATATCCACTACCTTTCTTCACGTGACCTCGTGTTTAGCCCCTATGTTAGAGGGGGGTCCCGGATAACTTTCACAGTTACAGGACTTTCAAGCACTCCCTAGCACAGACTTTTGTGTTTGTTTTTTTAGCCTTGGAGAGTTTCCTCTCCAATCCTAAATCAAGGCTCTAGCCTAGACTAAATTGATGGACCCTACAAACACAAAGTCTAGTAACTTTTAATTAAGTGTTAATTTTAGTGGTTTTCTTAAATCAAAAGGAATGAAAATGAAACCAATGATGTTCTCAAGAGATGAAAGAGAAGAGAATAAGATGAAAGTGAAAACAAACTACTTCTTTCTTCACAAATAAAGATTTTCCTATTTAAACTCTTTCACCAAAATTTTTGTAACTACTTTTCTCGGATCTTTGAAAAGAAAAAATCTCCCGACTATGAGATACTTAATTTCCTAAGCATTCAAGTAAAGAACTTAAGAAAAAATTATTTTTCCTTGGTAAATGAAATAACTAACCTAAACTACTTTACCAAACAAAGAAATGAAAGATATTTTTTTATTGTTTTATGCTTCAAAACAAGAAATTTGAAAATGAATTCTTTTATTTTCTTTTGAAGCGAGAAAGGGAAAAATGACGACAAGACAGAACCAAGAAATGGATTTTGTCCTAATCGCAGGGAGTCACTGACAATACCAATTAGGCAAATCAAAGCAGACTCACCAACTTGTCTAAAAACCCTATTAAAGAAAACACAAGAAATCTTTGGTCAAATGAAAGATAAACTAAAGTTGGACCTAGGCTACAGACTACTATAATAGAGACTAGGACTAGATCAAGAAAACCCCTGAGAAGTTTGACTCCTGACAGGGAAGAGGATGACTACCTCTTCTTTTTACAAAAAAATTATCAACAGGCAGGCTACTGACACTTCAACAGCTAGCGTATGTACGTGGGTTGTCCAAGGGCAGGGTGAGTATGCACACGTGTAGGCCCACTGCAAGCCACGTGCACCTATGTAAACCCTCAAAAAAATGAAAACCAACAGTCCAACATAGGCGGGAAGTACTGGTATGGAATACTAGAATCCCTTAAAGACACAGAAGCTTACAGAAACTCATAAAACAATGAATAAATAGATTCAAAACACCCAAAAAGAAATATCCCCAAATACCCTAGAGGCATCCCCAGTATGGTCGCCAATTTTGCTATAGAGGGAAAACCCCTCTACGGACTACATCAGGGTTCTAAAGTGTAGGCATAGCTAATTGTCTAAAGTCTCCTACTTTTTATCAACTATCCCGACATTACCCCATAATCATACATAAAAGACAAAGTGTAGGGATCTGATAGGCATACCTTAAACTCTGTGTATGGTGTCGGTCCCTTTGCACTTGGTTGTTTCCCAACTGCAAATATACTCTCAAGGCTGACCTGCATTCATCAAAAGACAAACAAGAAACTACAAGCATTCATTTTACATATGGATTAGTGGGTTAGACATCATAAACAAGAAATATAAACAAATCATATAAGTTTAAGATGTCATTTGGCGGGACGGAAAAAATACTTTTTATTAATCTCACATAAGTCACTTACAATATGACATTGACATTTCTCCTCGAACTCGGTCCTAGGATCCTCTTTACAATGCACCAACTTCTTCCATGTCTCCTTCTCCTCTTCAGTTCTCTCTAGGGGAATGGCAAGGGCTTGCAATGGAGAAAAAGGGAATTCTGGCTCAAACTCACAATGTGGTTTACGAATATTAGGGAAAAGGAGGAATATGGAAATAGGCAGAGTTTCTATTCTCTCGTGCTTCCCCTTGCAATGGGACCCCAACCCCTTCTTTTATAGGCTAGAAGAGATAGTAATGGTTGGGGTGACTGGCTCTGGGTAGTCAAACAGTTAAGTAATGGCCCGAAAACCAGTATCCTATGCAATTTTCCATTTTTCACAATATTTTGTGAGTGTACGTGGGGTGTAGTGGGGAAACAGGTGTGTGTACATGAGCAGTAGTGGTGCAGGGCACGTACACCTTCAAAGCAATGTTTTTTGAAGAGATTGTTTAGTGATGGCTTGGAAAAGATAACAAGTTAGATGGCCTGATGCCAGGTATGCATGTCTAGTGTAATTTAGGGTTATAAAAAATAGGATTGTAATCCAACATAGGAGGGGGATAAGAACAAATTAAGGTGTGGTTTATGTTTATCAAGTTGAGGAACCTGGTCGTTAGTTTCTAACGCAAATGGGGAAGTGGTGAAAGGCAAGAAAATGTTGGTAGAAGGAAGATTTATGGCATGATACTGTATGGAGTTTGAAGGGGTGGAGGAAATGATAGAAAATGGGGGTTAGGGAGAATCCTCATTATGGAGAGAAGATGAGGAGAGGGTGGGATTCACAGAGGAGGAGAAACGGTAAGGGAGACCTAGGTTTACGTGTAGACCTTATCTTACTACAAACCTATCTCTCCCTTATCTTGTCTCATCATTTGTGAATCCCAACATCTCCTCATATTATATCCATAATGAGGATTCATCCTACCCCCTAGTTGCTATCAAATCCTCCCCCCCTTCAAACTCCATACAATCTCACACCCTAAATATCCCTTCTTCCAACCTTTTCTCACCTTTCGCCACTTCCCTGTCTGCGTTAGAAACTAACAACCAGGTTCCTCAACTTCATAAACATAACCCACACCTTAATTTGTTCTTACCCCCCTCCTTTGTTGGCTTGCAATACTCTTCTAGTTTGCAACTAGGACGCTCTCCTCAATGCTCCACTCAAATCAACCTTCGATTCTATGCTTCTCTTCAATATGGATGTGCTCAACAATGCACGCATCATGATATTCCTTCTTCTCTCTCTTGTTCTCCCAAATATTCTTCTTTTCACATTCAAATCCCTTCAACCCCTTCGCTCTCATTCAAAGATCCTATACCTACTACTAATCACTGCGGTTTGGTTTCCAATAGTGACACCCAGCCAATACTAAAAAATAAAAATTTTAAACTGGATGGGTCACTTAACCCTAATAATGAAACACTTTTGTCTCCCACTTCCTCCAAAATTAACCAAGACACTTCTTTGGAAATCCTCGATCCCTTGTCCCTTTCTCAACCTTCTTCTAATTCTCTTCAAATTTTTCCTGCCCTCCAAACGTTTCTGCTCCGACTATCATTAATTTATCCTCGTGTGAGCTAGACTCCCCCACTATTCAAGTTCTTGAAAAAGGATTCAATTTTGTAGTTGTCCCTAAATTCCTTCATCTTGAGGAAATTATTTGTTCCATTAAATCCATTACTCCCAATATCCAACCACATGAAGTCAAATAAATTATATAAGGAAGCCTCCTAGACCCAACTTATATACAGAACAACTCCATTCTATTCGTTGCCTCAATGATAACCCCAACATCATTTTTGTTAAATCCGATGAAGGCAATGCCATAATGATCATGAATTCCTTGGACTATGATAAAAAAATACTTAACCTCTTGTCTTCCCTAGATTATAAAACTCTAGCTAAAAACTCGATCAACACCATAACCAACTTAGTCACCAAATCCATTAAATCTTCTTCTTTGGACCCTAATATCCAAAAACATCTTATTCCTCATAACCCTCGAACCCCCAGGATCTATGGACAACCAAAAGTTCATAAAAAATGCATTCTTCCCAGACCCATTGTTAGTTCCATAGGTGCTCCCACTCATGCCTTTGCCCATTTCTTGGCCAGTAAACTTCAAAACTTCGTACGCACCACCTCCTCTTTTCATTAAATATTCCACCCATTTTATCCAAAAAACACATATTTTACACCTTTCTGATCAAGACATCATGGTCAACTTAGATGTTGTGTCCTTATTCACCAAAATTCTTGTTCATGAAGCCCTGAACTTAATTTCCAAACTTGTATACCTTGAAACCCTTAATCTCATTCAAATTTTCCTCTCCTCCACATTTTTCACCTTCAAAGGAGTTTGTTATGAACAAACTAAAGGTACTTCCATGGGTTCCTCCTTATCTCTCATAGTAGCCAATATATTTATGGAATACTTTGAGACTTTAGCCCTATAAATCTATCATCTCAAACCCAAATGTTGGTACAGGTTTGTATATGACAAATTTGTCATTTAGCCCCATGGTCTTTCTACTTTAACATATTTTTTCAACCATCTCAACAACATCTCCCCTCATATCCAATTTAATATGGAAACTAAATTCGGTAACTCTATCCATTTCCTCGACATTCTTATCTCACGTCTTCCTGATGGGTCCTTGACAGATCAAGTGTTTAGGAAGAAAACACATACGGATCAATACCTTGATGCCCTTTCCCACCATCATCCCTCCCAAAAGGCGTGTGTTCTTAAACTTTAATTACTCAAGCCAACCACATTTATGTCCCCCAATTTCTTGAAAAAGAAAAGTCCCACCTTACCAAATCATTTTTGGCCAATGGGTACTCTCAATCTCAAATCAACCAAGCCTTCTTATCATCTTGAAACCCACCTCAGAAAATGTCTTCTCCTTCCTCTCCTCCCCGTGGTCTCATTTCTCTCCCTTACATCCAAGGTACCGCCAATCGTATTTCTAAATTCCTAGATAAGAAGAATATTAAGACTGTTTTCAAACCCTAAAAAACCTTTAAACAATTGTTTAGAATGGATAAAGACAATTCATACCCTATGCTTAGCCCAGGGGTCTACCAAATTCCCTGCTCCTATGGAAAATCATATATTTGCCAAACAGTTAGATCCTTCACTTCCAGGCTTAGTGAGCAAATTTTTGATACCTCTCACAGTAGAGTCTCTAAAACCTCCCTTCCATATCACTCTTTCAAATCCAAACATCTTATCTACTTTGACCAAACAAAAATTTTAGCCTCCAAACCTCATTACACCTCTCACCTAATTCGTGAAGCTTTGGAAATTGAAAAACATCCCAACAATTTCAACTGAGAAGATGGCTACAAAATAAACCAATATTGGAAGCTTATTATCCATCATCTTTCCTCATGATTCTCCTTTTGTTTATAGGTTCCTTTCTATTTCCTCCTTCTCTGGCCTTATCTCTTCCCCCCTCCCCTTTTGCTCCTATTGTCCTCCTTTTTTATCCCTGACTCCCTAACCATCTTTCAAATCTCTTGTATTCTTTGAATTCTTTTAATTAATCTTAATTATTAACCCCCTCAAAAGTTTTTAATTTTTAATCCTCCCATATTATCCCCTTTTCTACTCATTGATTGTACTCTTCCTTGTATTTACCTTTTCTGTCTTTATTGACTCTATTCTTTAGCAATATTTTATTTTCTACCATAATTTTTCTCTTAATAATAATAATTATTTTTAATTATTGTAATTTTTAATATTAATAATTTTTAATATTAAACATTATAAATAATTATTAATAAACATTATAATTATTATCAAATTGTTTATATTATTTTTAATAATTAACCCCCTCCTTCCTAACCTCTTTTCAAATTATTTCCCCCTCTTTAGCAATTCCTTTTTTCCTCCAAGCCATAGTATGCTTTGTAATTCTTTTAATTAATTTTAATTACTAACCTTCTCAATTGTTTTTAATTTTTAATTCCCCCTTTTTATCCCCTTTTTACTCATTGATTCTACTCTTCCTTTTATTTCCCATTTCTCTCTTTCTTAATTCTATTCTTTAATGATGTTTCTTCTACCCTGATTTATCTTTTAATAATAGTTATTATCTTTAATGATTATAATTATTAATATTAAACATTATAATTAATAAATATTATAATTAATTATTAATAAACATTATAATTATTATCAAATTGTTTATATTATTTTTAATGATTAACCTTGACCCTCCTAACCTCTTTTCAAATTATTCCCCCTTCTTTAGAAATTCCTTTTTCCTCCCGCCATATGAATTTTAATAAATAATTAAAATCCTTTATATTATTAACCTTTTCCTTCTTAACCTTATTCTCCTTTATCTTTATTTTAATTTTATATTCTTAACTATTTTTTTTCTCAACGGTTTCATTTTCCACCTTTGACCTCAATCCTTTTTAATTTTATACTTTATTAATATTTATTTCTTAACTTAGTCATCTCTATCCAACGGTTCTCTCTTTTACAACAGTCCTATTCACATATTTATCTTTATATTTTTTCCTCGACAATCTTTTTGATCATTGAAGCTTAATGTCCCTGATGATGGGTGGAGTGTCCACTCGAAATGTTGGACGTTTCATAAATTTTGACACAGTTTTTATCCACAAAATATCCTAAAAATATATTCTTGTTTCCTTTTACATAATCAATTTCAAATTAATATGATTGCACCTTACTTACCCACTTTTGTTGGCTCTTGTTTAGGTCTCGCTGCTCCAATAAATATCTCAAACTATTGTGGTCAGTCCTAAACAAAAAGTGTCCTCCCACCAGGTACTATCTCAACTTGGCCAATGCATGCATGATGTCCAACATATCCTTATCATAGATAGGATAGAGCTTCTCTAGATCCCTAAGATTCCTACTCTTGAAAGTTATTGGGTGTTGTTTTTGCATCAATACGGCTCATATCCCCTCATCGAATGCATCACACTCCAGTACAAAAGGTTGTGTGAAGTCTGGGAGTGCTAATACTGGGAAAGTGCTCATAACCTTCTTCATTATGTCGAATGCTACATATGCCTCCTCTGACCATTAGAAGGCTCCCTTATTAGTGAGGTCTGTCAATGGAACACCCAATTGTGAAAATCCTTTTACAAAGTGCATGTAATAATTGCATATCTCGAAGAATCCTCTCATCTCTATGAGTGATCTGGGGTTGGGTCAATGTAATATTTTCTAGATATTATCTTGATGCACCTTCACTCCTTTGACACCAATCACATTCCCTATATAAAGTAACTCTTTCAATCCAAACTCACACTTTTCCTCCTTGGAAAAAAGTGGATGCTCCTCCATAATGGTGATAATCTCATCCACATGTTTTGAATGTTCCCCCCAAGTCCTATTGTAAATCAGAAGATCGTCAAAGAAAACCAATAAGAACTTCCTCAACTTCTTGTTGAATATATGGTTCATACATGACTGGAAGTTAGCAGATTCATTGGTCATCCCCAAGGGCATGACTAGAAACTCGTAGTGCCCATAGTGACATCTGAAGGTTGTCTTATGGATGTTCTCTTATCTGAACCTGATCTAATGTTACCCTTATCGAATATCAATCTTCAATAAGTACATCGATCCATGTATCTCATCAATCAACTCATCGATCTTGGGTATTGGGTACTAGTTCTTGATGGTTTTCTTCCTAAATTCCTCGGATTCGATGCACATCATCATGGTGCCATCCTTCTTCTTTACTAATACTATTGAAGAAGTGAAGGGACTAGATCTAGGTCAGATGTGTCCCATCTCCAACAAATCCTATATGGAATTATCTATATCATCTTTAAACTTCTTTGGATGTCTATACATTGTGGTGATCATAGGTTTCTCCCCTCTTCTAGTTCAATGACATGCTCAAATCCCCTATCAGGTGGACTCCCTGCTTATAGTGGTCCAAATATCTTGTCATGCTTTTCAATAAGCTCATGCATTTCAACATGATAGTGTTGGAAGTCCTAAGATGGTTTCTTCATGGCGATAAAGGACTCTGTTGCATAAGCCACATCCCCGTGTCTAAAAAGGGCCTCTATGCATTGGTTAGAAACAATCCTGGGAGCACATGTCGACATACCTCTTAGAACAACTTGTTGACCCGCTTTATTCCTGAACTCCATTCTTGTGTATTGATAGTTCATTTGGATGTCTCCCAACAAGAACAACCATTGAACCCCTAACGCCATATGGGTGTCTTCCAAATACGCAACATAAAAGTCATTGGTCAATATATAATTTCTCAATGTCACATCTAATCCATGAATCCTCTAAGTACATGTCATGTTGTAACCATCTTCTACTACCACATTGAATCCCCCAAAGTCCTCTACCAGAATGTGTATCCTAGTGACAAGTGTGACATCAATGAAGTTATGGGTGGCCCCACCATCAATAAATGTTGTAACAATCTTCCCTTGAATGATTCCCCTAATATTGAAGGTGTAATATCTGGGGACTCCTTAAAGTGTGGTAATGTTCACTCCCTTGTAATTCTCCTGCAATGGTGCCTAGTTTGTAGTATCAAGGTGTGGTGTCTCACCACTACCCTGTCCACTATCCTGTAAGTGAACTAGCTCATCGTCACTGTCACCCTCCTCTTTGGAAAGAACCTCAATGTAATGGAATTTACCCTTTCCCATACATCAATGTCTCGGATCCCATGGTTCCTTGAAAATGAAGCAAAGATTCTTCCTTGTCAATTCTCTTTGAGTCTCCTCATCCATCCTTTTCTTTCCCATCCATGTTTTCTAAGGAATTCATTGCCTTACCCTTTTGTGGAATAAAGGGTTTTATTGGTGCCTTCTTGGTTACTAATTTTTCCATGTCTTGGGTCTTCATGATCACTTTTTGTAGTGAGAGCAGCTACAAGGCCTTCACCCAACCTCTCAAGGGTTCAAATAATCCCTCAGTGAATAACATCACTAGTATCTACTCAAAAATACCAGTCACCATGAATTCCATCATATGGAACTATATGATATATTCCTATGGTGTACATGTTTGTCTCTGTTGTGACAACTCCCTAAAGTGAATCTCAGGATATTTCTTGTCGAACCTTTCCATCAACCTCTGGGTGAAATCCTCATATGATGTAATGTTGGAATGCCCCAATCTTATTATCCCATGATATCACCACTCATGAGCTTCTCCATCCAATTATAGAGTGGAAAACTTGATTGCTTCTACCTCTGTCATCGGGTTAAGAAGGAAGTAAGTGTCCAACTTGTGCACCCATGATCTGGCAGTTCTCTTGGGAGATCTGTCAAAGGATGAGACTGTAAACTTTCCTACTTTGAACATAAGGTCAAATTGTTTCCAGTATTGTTCCCCCCTAGGTCTTTTCCTCATGTTGAGGTTGCAGTAGTCATTGTAAGACATCTCTTCCTAGATATCCTCTTCTAGTGCATGGAACTCTCTGTAGTAGTTAGATACCTCGCCAACTGAATCTAGATTAACCTATGATCCTATAGATTGTTCCTCAAGGAATGGGGGTAACAATGATCTGGTTTTCCTCCTATTACCTGTCTATAGGGAACTTTGTGTCAGAATATGGGTATTTCTACCCTCTGCATGAGCTCCTGCTCCTATATGACTGCCATTTGTTCATGTTTTCCCTTTTCCTACTAGTTGTACAAGTACCTCAATGGTCTATTGTTGGGTCCCAATCATCTCATCATGTCTCTGAGAAGTTGCTTCCTATATCTGGATTTCCTCCTCCTAACTCTTATTCATCTGATTTAGTCTCGTGAGCACATGATCTCCTTTGATATCTGGGTTATCATCCATATTTCTTTCTGGCCCTGAACTTGTTTTATTTACTTCTATCTCTTCCTCCTCTGAGAGGGGTTGTCCTCCATTCCCTCTTCTCCTAGTCATAAATGTAATCATAGGCTGGAATAATCACTAGCTCTGATACCATTGTAATGTTCCAAACATAGTTGTACCAGGAAAATAAATTTTAACTATGTGATTTTCATCAAATAGTTTGCAATTTATCTGTTTTATAAAACTTCCTTCAAATGATTGTATGTTTTATACCCATGATTATTTATTCAAGAATTTAGCATGAAAATCAAGTATATCCAGAATATCAGAGATATCAGTGGCATATTTATTATGAGTAAAATCTAGAATATAATCAAGGTATTTCTAACGGATGTTATAACAATTATCATATAGAAATAAACACTATGAACTCAAATGAAAAACATCGAATGATACCATAAATCTTTTCAATGTATTTTGCAACTGTCCTGAAACCCTCTCAACCTCCATGATTCCTCCTTCAAAGTCCCAATGACCTTAGCAATAGGGCCAATATGCCCCTTATAAACATCACAACCCCAATACTAAATCTCATGTCTCCTTCCCAAGACTCATGCATCATGCATGAGGAATAGTGGCCCTCATGTACTCCCAATATGATAGTAAGAAGGAGGTAGATCCTTCCAATAATGTCGTGGGATTACTTAAAACCCCAACTCCCTCTCGATTTTCTCTAGAACTTGCCTCACGATTTTAAGAGAGATCAACCCTCCAAAATTAAACCTATGATGTTTTCTTTGTCCTCTTGACCTACAAATAAAGGGAAATGGCCTCCAAAAATGGTGATGTTGTCTCCTTACACCCCTACAGTCTACAAAATTGGTAAATCAACCCTTAAAGAGACACATGATCCTTATTCCACCTCAGTTGATGCCACGGTGTTGCAGGGATAAGATCAACCCTCAAGTTACTACACAAACTACCAATGAGATCGATGCACAATAAAATGAAGATAAGACAAGATGAAGCTTCAATTAGGGATCCTGGATGGAATCCCCCTCTCTACCTAGATAGGGTGGATATTGCACCACCGAAACTAGACTAACAATGGAAGGGTTTTACTAAACCCAAATGAAACAATGGCTCCAAGAGCACTCCAAAGCAAGAGATCAAATCATAATGCTAAAGTGAGAGGTTAACCCTCCTTTAATTCTTTCTCTGATCCTTCTAGAACTTTCCCCTTTTGACCAAATCAAACCCTTACCTTATTTCTCCTTTGATTATTACTTAAACATTAAAAATTAATTTTAAATGCTTAAGGGATTAATAATTTTATTTAATGTCACTTTATGAATATAATAATTTTCCTCCCAAGTGATACTAAACTAATCCCCGCGAATCCATTTTTTTTCCACTGACTATAGCCTACTAGAGTTGTAAGGGATACTAAGTCATATTCCACTTAAATCAAAAGGAAGGGGACATTACACCAGACCGTTGAGTACAAAATTGAAAATTGAAGGCCAACAGAAAAATCCAGTTTTTCCATCCAAGCTAACATTGATTTTCCCCTCCTATCTATATTATTTTCTCAAAATCTACTTTTATTACCATACAGTATTGTATATATGCGGTAATATATACCATTTATGCATACACAAAAACAAAACATACTATTCTAGAGAAAAAAATGATCCTCCCCATCTTCAACATCTTCCTTTTCTTCGAGCGTCACTAGATTATTCGGGACTAGAATGGTAGGCAACTCCCTTCTAGACTGGCACTCATTAAGCATGGATGAATCCGACACCTTATCCAAATTTCTCTAAACAAAGTGAAATTTCATTTCTTTCACCTAACTTCTCAACGATACCACCTCGTCTTGCAGTTTCCCAACCATATCCTCATGGACAATCAAAGTATCTAGAACAAAGGAAACCTTCAAATTAAGAGCATTTACTGAGATAAAAAAGTGTCGTTGATCCAAAAATTTCTCCTCTTACATATACATACCTTGTTGACCATAATTTGTTTCAGTTTCCATGGTGTTATGTAGTCTCTGTGCTTTTTTTGAATTAAGACAGAAATGCCCCAAGTCCAAAGCACCCAGGCCTAAACAAGATAATGAAACTCCTATCTTTATAAAGAAAAAAGTATTCTTAGACTAGAAAACCTCAAACAAGAGTTACAAATAGGTTGATAATAGACCAATTACTCTCCCTCAGAGATAAGCCAAATACTACAATTGTTTTCTTCAAAATGCCACTTTTATCTCCAAGCAACACAACCCACAAAATATCGTGACAAATATTGCTTACCTCATGGTCGCTATACAAAAATGAGAAATATGCATTGCCAATGGAAATGGATAGTTGACTACCAAATACCATCTCTCAAAGATATACTTTATCCTGGTGTCCATTCTGTATAATAATGTTGACCTTCCACATCCATATCTTTTCAACTGAGGGAAGAACAACAATTCCCTTCCCCCATACCATCTACTTACAATTATGCAAATCTCCATGAACCTTCCTACCTCTCCCACCTCTCTCAAGAGTCCCAAGCTCAAAACTTACAACAAATGCACAATCTAATCAGATGGCCTATGGAATTTCAATCTTTCTCGCAACCTAGCTGACGTAATCCACCACCCAAGCCTGTACATTAAACATGATTCCTTTTTGAGTAATGATGGAGTCCATCAGATCCAATGTTAATTCCCTCATGTGAAAATTTAAGTACTTCATTCCTCGTACTAGAGAAATCCTCCTGATCTCACGCACCAGTCTACACATCCATACCACCTTGCAACTTCAATTTCTCCCTGTCACCCAATATTTGAAAAGTGAGGACACTCCTAAATAACATTTCATGTGGGTTCATGCACAAGGATGAATGAGCCACGTCTACCCCATGGGCCCCACCCCCACTCCAAGGGATAAACATTAGAGAGAGGGTGCTAAAATTTCATCCCCATTGATCCACAAGAAACCAAGGGATTTACCAATGGAAGAATTAGCCATTTCATCTGTAGCCTTGGTGTTTTCATGATATATGCGGAAATACTACACTGAAAAATAATAAAGGATAAGTCTAGTGCATTTAATAAGATCCATCAACCTATCATTCTTAGGAACTGAGCTTGAGACAAAATAGTGTATGATGTTTTTGGAGTCCCCTACAATATTCAGCTAAGAAATGCTCCTATGATTAGAAATTTGAGCTCCTTGAAGAAATACATAAGATTTTTCCTTATCGTTCAAGGTAACCGTAAGGTTCCAAAAAAATCCCAATTCATGATTTCCTCTAGGGCCATATAGAACGCCCCCCCGCATGTGCCTCCCCTATAAAACCTTGTAATGTTGCAAACAAAAACCTTAAAATCAATTTTCGAATTGAAATGTAATGCTACTAGTAACATCTTTATGTTTGTTAAAATTACAAATTATTTGAAACTATATCCTTAACAATCATCATTGTTCCAACAAAAATATTAAAATAAACCCATGAATCGAAAAGTAGTTTTACCAATGGCACCCCTTTTGGGGAGGTGGTTAAAATTACAACTTGTTTAAAACCCTAGCATTAAGAAACAGTTGAATTTTAATCAAAATCAACCCCCAAATCAAAAGGTTTTGCTATCACTAGCTCCATTTTTTTCAATGATTTTTGGGGAAAGGTTAAAATTGCAACTTTTTTAAAATTGTGGCCTTAACAAATAATAACATTCCAACCAAAATCTTAAAACCAATTCCCCTAAATCAAAAAGTGGTGCCATCAATAACTCTATTTTTTTCAAGGTTTTAGTTACAACTTTTTTGAGAGCATGGTCTTAACGACCAATACTGTTATAACAAAAATTTTAAAATCAATCTCCAAATTGAAAAGATGTGCTACCACTAACACTTTTTTAAGGGTCAAATTGTAACATTTTTGAAACTATGGACTGAAAAATGGTATTGTTAAAAACAAACTCATAAAAAGAAAAAAAAATGTCGAAACTAATAGAGGAAGAAAAACAAAAATAGAGAAAAAAAACATGTTTTTTTTAATTAAAAAATGATTAAAAAAACACAATTTCATTTTTTAAATGAAAAATAAAAAAAATATCTCACCCCATGCTTACTTCACCCTCTTTGAAAAAAATTGAAAGATTTTTAACCAAGGAAAAGTAAATAAATAAAAATGAATTAAATTAATAAAACAAAATAAAACAAAAAAACACAAACTAATAAATAAATAAATAAAAACAAACAAACAATGGCGGAGGGATCACACCTCCCCCTTTTCCACTTCACTCCCCTCCTCTTCCTCCCTTGCCACTCTCCTACCCTTCCATACCCCTCCCACCCTTCTCATAATTCTTGTGTTTCCCCCTAAATGAGTGGAAGATTTTTAATTCAAGGGTTCATTTTTTGGTTTTGGTTGCAACGATACCAATGGTTAACTCCATGTTTTCAAACAAGTTGTAATTTTAGCCACAAGAAAAAGGGTTCTATTGGTAGCACCACTTTTCGGTATGGGGATTGATTTTAGATTTTTTTATTACAATGTTGTAGGGTTTTAAGACCATTGTTGGAAATGGTTGTAATTTAAACATAAAAAAAAATGATATTGGTAACACCATTTTTTGATTGAAGATTAGTTTTGGTGTTTTTGACCAAAAAATATGGGTTTTAAGGCTAGAGTTGTCATTTTGAGGTCACAGTTCTCATCAAGTTGGTATCCATGTTTTTTTTTCAAAATTTGTTTTAAGATTCTTCATATTAGTACTTGTCTCTTTCAAAATTGTTATTTTGAGATAACCCATGCTCGTTTATATAGACATTACATATTGCATATAATGAAAATTATTTTCTAGTGAAAATTCAAAGACACTTTCTCACATTTGTGAATGGTGTTTATAGTATTGTTTCAGTGTAAACCAGTACACCTCACCCTCTCAGATTCCATAGTGAACATTCATCGCCATTGACATCTATTGTTGAACCATTGACCCTTATAAGAGAAATCAAATTTGGGATGACAATAGGACATCACACCACTTAAATTAGTTGAGATACCCCTAGAGACTTATCATTACTTGAATGTGTCTATCTGTGTCCAAATAAAACTTATTCAAATTGGATGCTCAAAGACTTGGTAATGTAAATGTTATTTCTTTAGTTATTTTGTGTTGGAGAAGCCTGGAAATACCTTTGAAACCTTCTAAGGTGATGGAGGCCACACACAATTTTAGTCATGTAGAGGTATGGAAAGAAAGCATGTGAAACTAGTTACTCCACTCTCCGCAATCTAAATGATAAAAATGTTAAAAAAGGGATAAGTGAAAAGGTCATGTGACACAATGCTAGGAGGTGAATGGAGTTATCAACACAATGGAAATCATGTGAATCTAGGAAAGGGATGGGACAAACCCTCATTCTCTATGCTTTTTACATTGAAAAAGAAACAAGCTAAAGACTAAGTCACATAGTAAAGGGGCAATGTGAAGCCATCTTCACACAAAGGAAAGAGAATAATTAGAGGTAGATATCACGATTGCTCTGGATTTAGGAGCATAACAAACTGATTAAAAGACTGAATACAATAAAAACAAAGATACATAGAACAACATAGATATCCAATGAACAATATCTTCTATTGAATAAATAAAATAGGTTGAAACTGTGAAACTGCAAAGCTAAAACAACTTGCTCGAATGGTGGTAGCTATCTCTAGGAAGATATGTGGATACTATGTACATCCATCTAATAATAATGATTACAATGAGGCTCCATAGGCATTTTTAACATTACTCATGAATTCAAAAACCTTAGACATCCAAAAACCTAACCCTAAGAGGTGAAAAGCCAATATTCATGTGGGTCCCAATGGGTAAGTTGGTACCTCAACTTCCTAGGGTCGTAACTTTTACATACGACATCTGTTTTAGGATCGTGGTGGCCCGTTGGAAAGGTCTTTTAGAGAAATACACATTACACAATCAAACTTTGACTCTGTCTACAACATGACTATGATAAGCCAAAAAAGCATTGTTTATG
The DNA here is from genome assembly GCA_009831015.1 of Picea engelmannii. Lineage (NCBI taxonomy): Eukaryota > Viridiplantae > Streptophyta > Pinopsida > Pinales > Pinaceae > Picea > Picea engelmannii. The sequence goes on from ML803019.1 coordinate 158,708, forward strand.
TCCCCAAAATAGCCTTGGAAGTACAGAAAGATGTGATGACATGAAAACATCCAAAATAATCCAATTGGATTAGGTGGGAGGCCACCAGTCTCCACCTGAAAGATGTGTAGGGATTCA